>JAHRHZ010000062.1:44338002-44398902 GCA_024137785.1 Ginglymostoma cirratum
ATTTCTGAAGAAGGGTCTAGGCCCTAAACGTCAGCTTTCCTGCTCCTCTGATGCTGCTTGGCCTGCTGTGTTCATCCAGCTCTGCACCTTGTTATCTCAGATTCTCCAGCTATCTCTCACCATTGCCAACTGTGTCTTTTGGCTTTGTAATTTCCTTTTTAAAGATTAAAACAATTTTTAAAAGATGCACACTGCACTCTTTCAACTCAATGAAACAGGTGGCAGCAGTTGGCTGTCTTATTTCTCAGGGCAATCTCCTAACCAATCAGAGTCAGTTTGCATGGTTTAAAGCCAAAACAAAGCCTGGCAGCTAAAGGTCAATCGTGATTAACTGTTACATTCTCCACGGCAACATCTCTCCTAATCAGAGTCCACTTGACATCTAATCAGCACTCTCCTTTCCTACTTTATAAATATTGATACTTCCCTTTATTGGTATTCTTCTGAATTGTTGTGATGGATGCAGGCCAAAACGTTTGACAACATGAGTGCTCTTTCAGCAGTACTCAAATTCTGTACTACCAGCTAATTGTTTAAGACATCAGTTTCAGACCCAAGTATCGTGCTCTGAATATACAATTCTATATTCTCAGAAAAAAAATTAAATATAATGGACACAAGATAACACAAATTCATGAGGTATCATTCTCCACTCACCCGTTGTTTGAAATAATTTTGATGTAATTTCTTTCATATCGTCTGTAGACAAACTTAATGCATGTTAGGTAATCAAACTCCTTCATAGAGCGCTGTATTATACTTTGGTGAGATTTACCTGTTGTTATGAAAACATAATAAGGAACATTTAATTTAACAATTATTTTATGGCATTGATTTGCGCTGGTATTCTTTACCATAATGAAATATAATGTGACAACACAAAAATCCTACAAACAAAACCAGAATAAAAATGCTGGGTGACATTCTGCTTTTATTGCACATTCTTTCGGGAGTGTGGTCAGCTAAGGTACAGACACCAAATTTCATGTATCTGTCAGAACAGACTATTATGTTAATACAGACTACTAATATTTATAGAATCGTAGAATCCCCACAGTGCAGAAACAGGTCAATTTGGCCCTTCAAGCCCACACCGAGCCCCCAAAGGACAAACCAACCAGAATCCACTAACCTTATTTCTGTAATCCTGAATTTCCCGTGACTAATCTACATAATCTACATATCCCTAGGTAATTTAGGATGGACAATTTAGTCTGGCCAATCCACCTAACCTGCACTGCTTTGGACCGTGGAAGGAAACCGGAGCACCCGGAGGAAACCCACACAGACATGGGAAGAACATGCTAACTCCACACAGACAACCACCCAAGACTGGAATCAAACCCAGGTCACTGGCAATGTGAGGCAGCAGTGGTAATCATTGTGCCACCGTGCCACAATTCTGCTTTTATTGCACATTCAGAATGTCACATTCACATACAGAAGTAGATTTTGTAAATAAGAGTGCACAAAGTTGATGGGAACTTCAAAAGTTGGGGAACTAGAACTTCAGGGTTGCATATGCATATCTCTGACATTGGTAAGCCATGGCACTACAGTCGGGAATAACTGAACACAGTAACGGCTATAAGCTTTCCAAAGAAGAAAAACACCGTGGAATATTTGTTGCATTGGGTCCAAAGGTGAAATGGCACAAATTCTATTATTATATGTATTATTACATATCTTTATTCTATTAATGCATTTTGGTCAAAGAAACATGGAGACACGATGAGTCTTATTGGTACAACTTTGAGTGGAGTTCAGGAGCAGAGCAACCTCGGGTGTCAAGTGCATAATTCTTTGAAGATGGCCAGGCAAGTTGAAACAGTTGTTAAACAGGTTTATAAGATCCATGGGTTTACAAATAGAGGCATAGACTATAAAAACAAGGAAGTGATGCTTCACCTCAAATCAATGGTCAGACCACATTTGGAGTATTGCATTCATTTCTGGACACCTTATTTAAGGAATTATGTTAAATCCCTGGAGGGAATACAAAGGAGATTTATTACAATGATACCAGGATTGAGATATTTCAGATAAAAGGAAAGATTAGAGAAATTGGGCTTATTCTCCTTAAAGCAGAGGCAATTAAGAGCTGACCTTATTGCAGTGTTCAAAATTCTAAACAATTTTGAAGGGTACAGAATGATATTATGTTTCTACTGGTTGGTATGTCAGTAACTAGGGGTCACACTGTCAAGATTGTCAGCAAGACAGCTAGGAGTGAGATAAGGAGAAACTTTTTTACTCAGAGAGTTGTTAGGATTTGGAGTACGCTGCCTGGGAAGGTGGTTGATGCAGATTCCACCAGAGGATTCAAAAGACAGATGGATATCTATTTGAAAGTGATGGATTTAGAGGGCACTTAAAGATAGGGCTTGAGAATTACACTAGCTGGGTAGCTCTTTTGGGAACTGGTACAGGCAATTGTAAAATTATATGATTTTAGATCTAAACTGGAAAAACAAATTCCTTGGTTTCACAGTTTTATTATATTGCTAATAATCCTGTCAATGTATCAGAACATGACAGAGCAGATGTTTTTTAAACTGTGTTGGATGGCTAACATTTACAGTCATAGAGTCATTGAAATGTACAGCATGGTCCAACTCGTCCATGCCGACCAAATAGCCTAAATTTATCTAGTCCAATCTGCCAGCATTTAACCCATATCCCTCTACATCCTTCCCAATTCATATACTCATCCAGATACCTTTTAAATGTTGTAATTGTACCAGCCTCCAACACTTCCTCTGCCGGTTCATTCCATACATGCACCACCCTCTGTGAGAAAAAGTTACCCCTTAGGTCCTTTTTAAAACTTTCCCCTCTCATCTTAAACCTATGCCCTCTAGTTTTGGTTCCCCTATCCCAGAGAAAACAGCTTGGCTAGTCACCCTATCCATGCCCCTCATGATTTTATAAACTTGTATAAGGTCACCCCTCAGCCTCCAACTCTCCAAGGAAAATAGCCCCAGCCTATTCAGTCACTCCCTACAGCTCAAACCCTCCAACTCTGGCAATCCCTGTAAATCTTGTCTGAAACAAAAACAGAAGTTGCTGGAAAAGTTCAGCAGGTCTGGCAGCATCTGTGAAGAAAAGATTAGGGTTAACGTTTCAGGTCAGGTGACTCTTTCCCAGAACTGATGGGAGCTGGGAAAACATCAGCTTATGTAAGACCATAAGACATAGGAGTGGAAGTAAGGCCATTCGGCCCATCAAGTCCACTCTGCCACTTAATCATGGCTGATGGGCATTTCAACTCCACTTACCTGCACTCTCCGCGTAGCCCTTGATTCCTTTCTGCATATTCCTTGCGATATACAGAAAATATGGAGGGGGATGGGAAAGGGAGTAAATGGTAGGATAAAGGATAAAGCCCAAAGAGAAAGAAGAGCGGTTGGATAGACAAAGGTGTTGATAACGATCTGGCTGGGAGGGTGAATAGCTGTTAATGGGCACTGTTAGTGGCTAACAATAGGTAGTGTTTAATTGCAGACTATGTGATAAGGAGGCCTGACGTGTGGAGTAGGGGGCTAGAACATGGAAGAAATTAGGCCCTAAAATTATAGTGGCAGGCAACAGTTCTAAGGAAGGGTCACCTGACCCAAAACATTAACTCTGATCTTTTCTTCACAGATGCTGCCAGACCTGCTGAGCTTTTCCAGCAACTTCTGTTTTTGTTCCTGATTTACAGCATGCACAGTTTTTTTCGGTTTTTAAATCTTTTCTGAACCCTTTCAAGTTTCACAATATCCTTCCAACAGCAGGGACAACAGAATTGAATGCAGTATTCCAAAAGTGGCCTAACCAATGTCCTGTACAGTCGCAAAATGACTTCCCAACTCCTATACTCAATGCACTGGCTAATAAGGGAAAGTATACCAAACATCTTCTTCACTACCCTGTCTATCTGCAACTCCACTTTCAAGGAACTATGAACCTGCACTGTGAGGTCTCTTTGTTCAGCAGCAGTCCCCAGGACCTTACCATTAAGTGTATAAATCCTGCCCTGATTTGCCTTACCAAAATGCAGGTGGGATTTGAACCCAGGTCCCCAGATAATCTGTGCATCTCTGGATTAACAGTCTAGCAACAATAGTCTATCACCTCCTCAATTGGATGTCACTCGGTGACATTTCATCATAATTATTACAAGATTAAATATTTATCTATAATCTGGAGCAGGTGTTAAAAATTGTAGTTCAGCTTACTGAAACTTTGGTCGATTGTATATGGTATATAAACAATCCCATCACTTGAACGAGGCCACAGGCATTTTTTGGGACCAAGTAAACATTTCTTGGCATTTTTGGAACTTCCAACTGCAATATCTCCATACATTATGTCTTTTTTGTCATTTTCCCCTAAGGTAAGAAAGAATGCTAAAAATACAAAATATAAATATGCAATCTGTAGATTCAACCAGATTTTATAGCAGCCACAGGGTGTTCTTGAGATTTCATGATATATTTATATTTATCCACCATCCACAGCAAAGATAACTTGAATTCATGTCTCTAAGCAGTCATAATACATTCCATTTCAAGTCGATTTGGCAAGGTCAAATAGTAACATTCCACTCTTTTTAAATGCAAAATTAAAATTTAATAGCATAAAATTTGTTGCAGGAAAATATTACAATATCTCCTTTGAAACTGAAAATAAACAGCTGGAAAAGCAATTTGTTTACAAATTCTAAGAGGTAATTTTTAAGTGGTTCCACGGAGACATTTTTCCCACCCAGAGGTTTTCCCCATAATACATTAGCAACTACAATGTTGTGCTATTCCTGGATTTTGTTTCATATAAATGTTCAATAGCATATTGTTATGTCACATTTTGGAGGCACATACAAATACTTTGCATCAGTCTCACAGCAGAAGACACTAATAGCATTCCAAAACTACCAAATAATCAAGGGATAAAAGGAGAGGAAATAAATGCAAAAACTATCTCTGGAGAAATAATACCAAAGAAATGAAGAGGGCTAAATACCAACAAGGCCCCTAGACCTTACAGATTGCATCCTGGGATTACAAAAACATATAGCGCAGAGATAGTGAATGAGTCATCGTAGTCTTCCAAGTCCCAAAGGAAAGAAAAATGGCACATTTTCTTAAAAAGGAGAATTA
This sequence comes from Ginglymostoma cirratum, assembly GCA_024137785.1. Taxonomy (NCBI): domain Eukaryota; kingdom Metazoa; phylum Chordata; class Chondrichthyes; order Orectolobiformes; family Ginglymostomatidae; genus Ginglymostoma; species Ginglymostoma cirratum. The sequence continues at coordinate 44,343,144 of JAHRHZ010000062.1, forward strand.
ACAAAACAGACAACTACAGGTCAGTTAGCTTAACATCTGTTATTGGTAAAATATTAGTCCACTATAAAGGATGTATTAGCATAGCAGAATTTCTTATTTATTCTCTCATTGAGTACCCACAAGTAATCGTACATATAGGAGAAACGTTAGTTCTATTATTTAAGTTTTTATAATGCAGATCACATGCTGTTGAAAATAGCACTCTCATACATAAATGTATATTTTGACACTTCTTGACAGGTCCACATTTGTTGACAGATTTTGCCACTTGTTGACATTCTTGACACTTCACAACTAATTGATGATTGTTACAAATCTTGGGAGATTGGACAGTTCCAAGGGGCATATGCACCTGTCATGCATAACCACCTCCACAGATAACAGTCCAAAAGACCACCTGAACAACCTCCCCTTCAAAGTATCCCACACTACACTCCCAAGCTGCCCCGAGACCATATCCGCAGGAGTACCTGAGTTCTACAGAAAAATACTCTGGCCATCCAAAGTGAACGCACTGACATCAGACCTCAACCTACCTGGTCTAATTTCCACACTCAATGTTTTTGAAGCAGAGCATTTCAGTGGAGACTAGTCATTTGAATGGTCAACTACCTCCAGGAACCATGCATCAGAGAACTATAGCCTGTCTGCAATGCAACCCCATTGAAAATGAGAAACATGAGATTTAGGGTATGGAGGTGGTGGTTGGAGGGTGGCAGCGTGTTTTGGGGGTTTGGGGGGCACTGGACAGAGGCCACCTGACTTCTTTCATCAAAGTCACCATGGAGGAGACATTTTCAATCATGGCCAAAATCAGGGACTTTGTGTTTAAATTTTAACCTGGTCAAAAAATCCACACTATCAGAAAGGTTCAGGGGCAGAAAATGAAAGATGACTTTTGGCTTTAAGAAATTGCGGATGCAAAACTATATGTATGTGAATGTGTCTCTATACCATGCTATTTCAAGTTTCAGCAAACACTGGGAAGTTTTGTCTGTCAACATCAACTTTCAAGACTCATGCACAAACAATGGCTACTTGGACTAGGCAGTGCACAGCTAGTGTGGAAGAGTATCCCTGGAAGTAATGTCTTGAGGAAAGAAGGCAAGGGCAGAAAAATTATAAGTGCACACAAACTTTATTAGGAATAATTGAAAGTGATAAACCATAGAAGCTATATTGGAAAAGCCTCAAAATGTATTTGCAAGGAAACCAGCTAAACAGTTAACATCTCATTCACCTGCATTCACCTACCCTAAATAAACAATTTGCCTTTAGAACTGCCATACTCACCAGCTGTCTAAAGCAATCATACAAAAACAGTGGAAGTGTTTTAATAAAAGTTACTTTTCTTACTTGGCTAAAATTACAATATTATAAGTTATAATTTGCCATTTATTTCAAGTACTTTTTAAATTCATTTCAGAACTTTTCCATATTTACTTAAAGTTTCCACAAACATTGATGTGGATTTAGATTTAAGGGAAGGGGCAGAAGATTTACAGGAAATGTGAGAAAAAAAAATCACTCAGCGGGTGGTGGGAATCTGGAACTCGCTGCCTGTAAGGGTGGCAGAAGCAGAAACCCTCATAACATTTAATAAGTAATTAGGTGTATACTTGTAATGCCTAGGCATACCAAACCTACAGGCCAAGTGCTGGAAGTAGAATATTTAGGTTGTTGTTCTTGACCAGTGCAGACTTAATGAGCCAAAAGACATTTTTTTTGCTGTAAACCTCTATGACTAAACTCATTAAAGCAATTAGAAGTTTTTGAAAGATTCAAATTAGTTGAAAAAAAGTTTAAGCACAAAATAAACTCATTGCAACTCTGCAAGGCTGCTGCATACAAAGGTGCATTGTTTCCATGTGCTAGGATCAAAAGGAGTGTGGCCTCAGCATTTCTGGAACTCACCAGTAACTCTCAAGTCTACCTTCACTTATTGTTGTATCCTAAAATCAGGACAGGAAGTTCCTAAAGTCCCAGTGTAAAAATGTGAAATGGAGTTTAAGTTATAGTCACAGCGAGCACCTCAGACTGCTGGCGAGATCTGGGCCAACGTATGCACATTCTTTTTATACCTTTCAAGCACAATCAATTCAACTGCCCCTCTCTGCTATATAGATTGAGTGGTTTATTTAGCTCCATCCATCACCATGTTAACTGAGTCCTGCTTATCCTGCACAAAGTAGGTATTCAGCCAAAGAGCTGTTTTTTTATGTGCAGCTCCAGTTTGGAGAATATTTTACAATTCTTAATGTTTTGTTCCTTGTTTCTTTTTCGTTGCTACATGTCAGTTACACACATAATTAAAAACAAAGCACTGCTTTATTGCTTACCAATCCATTGGTTAACTTCTGTAATCAGAGTAAATACATCCAATTCACTGTTGTCTTTGAATCTTGTTCTGAAATAACCTGAAAATCAGTATTAATGAAGAATTATACGTTGCAAGTTTCCTGAAAATCAGCATGATAACATTATTCAGTTTAGTTACTTTTTTCTAGTCATGTTAAACAATTTTCCCCATCTTTATCAATTCTCCATGGTAGACATGAACTTTCCACTTCCTTTCACATCATTTTTAATGGAAGGCTGCTGTCCCTGAGGGGGACATTCCCTCAGTTCACAACAAAATGTCCAATAAAAGAAAGCATGTAGCCTCATCAATTTTTATTCAATTTCCTGAGCAGGAAGCATGACCTATGTTAAACTAGTCCTCTTAGTATAGTGGTCAAGAAAAGAAACATCCATTCTTGAAAATTAAATACAAACATTGACCAATAATGATTACCCTTAACTCAATGGAGAATCATATTGCAAAACCACAGTACACAAATATATCCTTAATGGAGTACTCAGACACACAACCCAAGAAGATTAACGTGTGAATTACAGTGAATTAATTAAACATTTTGACCTATTTTGTTCTCTCTTCTGAAACAGAAGGCATCCATTTAAAAAGGTAAAGAAGCGCATGATATTAATTCTAAAAATCAATCAAAATGCAATGTGTGCAGGAACTGTTGCTTAAATCTTAAGATTTTCCATTAATTGAATATATTTTGTATTAATTAATCATTCTTTAGAAGCAGTTTTAGTAGATTGTGAGGTAGCGGTGGAAGAAATCAAAAGCATCCACTGTGATAGTCAATAAAACCTATTATTATGTATTTACCCATAATCCTTCACCAAATAATACAACACAGCACAGGAACAGGCCCTTCAGTCCACCAAGCTTGCGCCAACTCCTCGTCCTTATTAAGACCCGCTACTTATTGCCCATGTGCGCTATCCATCCCTCTGTTCACTTCGTGTTCACGCATGTGACAAGATAAGCTTCAAACATTGCTAACATGCCTGCTTCCACCAGTTCTACTGGCAGTGCCTTCCAGACACCCACCAGCCTCTGTGTGAAAAGTTTCCCTGCACTATTTCTTAATAACACTGGATGTAAAGCACTATACAACCTTCTGGGTTTCAAAGGGATGATTCCAAAGAAGTTTTTTTCTACAGGTTTGACAACTCATTAACAGAGATGGTGCACTGGAAATCAAGCCCTGCTATTTCTGGATTGGTCACAAACATTAAAGACTTTAAAATAAGTACACAATATTCCCCAATTTACCTTAATTTCAGATCTAATTACCAGAAAGCACAGGCCTGGTTTCTGTACTTAACAAGAGTTACTATTTATTACAAGTAATTAGACACTAACTTCAAGTAAATAGTTATAAGCTACTGACATTTAACACTACTAATTAGAATTCTAATCCCTTCATGAACTTCCCTTCCTATACAGACTGACAGATGTGCAGACAGGGGAAAATATACAGAATGAGGAAAAGAAAACTGCAAAGACAGTTCAGCAGTTTTTGGTCCCAAGTCTGTTGAGTTGGTTTTTGCTGAACTGAAAGTCTCTTCTTAGCTTTCCTTTTCTGAATATTTCTACTGGTTTGCAAGAGGCACAAGCTGGTTGGTTCACTTGTAAAATATCTCTGGTTCATCAATTAAAAGTCACAGCTAACAGCAACTGCTGAAAGAATGACTAAATGGTTTTCTTCAAGTTTAAAGTGAGCTTTGGCTGCAAAGAACAGGGAGACCACTCTGCGCTGGTGACGATCAAATTACTCCTCTATAACTTGTTCCCAGCTCCAATCTGTCCAGTTACCTGATAACCAACCATACAGTTGTTGGCAGGCAAAAGGCCTTTGTCATCAATAACTGGTCATTAGTCCTAAGATTAATCGACTTTGTATAGCCACCCAGCTGCACCTGCACAATACCACGCCTTCTATTCATTAGTAACCACTTCAACTACTGTTTGTTCAAACAGCTATTTGTGAGGTTTTCCATGGATGTAATGTTACTTGCTTTTCATAACATATAGCCATCCTTTCAAGGTGCTGGTTTTAAAACAGTTATTTCTTATTTCAGCCCACAATTTTAAAAGGTTAAAAATAAAAAGAAATGGTCCTTGTAGACTGATGCAGAATGCAAAATATTGGCTTTATAGTGTTTCCAATATCTGGTTGGGAAGTCTACATGTCATTATGACACAGGCATATTGCACAATATTCAATAATCTGATTCCATAAATGCAATGTAGTTTAAAATGAATATTGGAAATGGTAAGATAATGGACAACTCAGATGAAATGTTATCTCTATTTTGTCCAAATCTTGTACATAATGATCAATACTTAGAGAGGTGTTTATGGTATTTTAGAAGCAAAGCTGCCTTACTTAAAGTAATTTTTAATTATCCTTCACGATGGATAAAGGAATTTCAGAAGATGTTATACCACTGTATGACACGCATTGGGAAACATAATAGATCCAAAGCCAAAGGTAGCACATTTGGTCACTTGACATATGACGTTTAGCCAATCCACTTTTTTCATAGTACAATCAGCGAAATGACTACAAATATATTGTAAATAGGCAAAGAGGAAAAGAAAACTATTTGGTTGCAAAGAATATTGTAGAGGCATGAATAAAAGTAGGGACTCTTTATCATGAAAGATGGAATTTAATGCCCTCACCCAACCCTAATGACAGTTCAGGGGCAAGGTGACTGTTTGACTGAGCAGGGGAGTGTGAGGTGGGTATCCTGTTGCCTTTCCAATCCCTGCTGATCAAGTTCTTGGTGGGATAGGTGTGAAAAGGACTTTGAAGACCTTTCAGCATTTCAGGCCTTCGTCCCACTGCCACTAGCATTCAAGAAGAGGCAGATAGAGCACTAGCAGGCCCAGGGAGGCTGCCCAGCACACCATGATAGACATTCTGTGCTTGATCAAAGGACTTGGCATTGGGAAGAAGGAGGAACCCTACAGGCAGCTAGCCCAACCTTGCTTCCAGTTCATCTCCCTATTCAGCCAGGACCTTCTCCCCATGACTCCCATGTGCCCATGTACAGGGTTAGGGTTAGGGTTAGGGTTAGGGTTAGCGCTAGGGTTTTTTGTGCCATTACGGAGACTTGGATATCACAGGGGCAGGAATGGTTGTTGGATGTTCCAGGGTTTAGATGTTTCAAAAGAAATAGAGAGGGAGGTAAAAGAGGTGCTGGAGTGGCATTGCTAATCAAGGATGGTATCACAGCTGCAGAAAGGGAGGTCGCCAAGGAGGGTTTGTCTACTGAGTCAGTATAGGTGGAAGTCAGAAACAGGAAAGGAGCAGTCACTTTACTGGGAGTGTTCTATAGACCCCCAATAGCAACACAGACACTGAGGAACAGATTGGGAGGCAGATTTTGGAAATGTGCAGAAATAATAGGGTTGTTGTCATGGGTGACTTCAACTTCCCTAATATCGACTCGAACCTCCTAAGTGCAAATAGTTTGGTTGGAGCAGATTTTGTCAGGTGCGTCCAGGAAGGATTTCTGACTCAATATGTAGATAGGCCGACTAGAGGGGAGGCCATATTGGATTTGGTGGTTGGCAACCCACCAGGCCAGGTGTCAGATCTCTTGGTGGCACAGCATTTCGGTGACAGTGATCACAACTCCCCGACCTTTACTATAGTCATGGAGAGGGATAGGAGTAGACAGTATGGGAAAGTAATTAATAGGGGAGGGGGAATTACAATGCTATTAGGCAGGAACTGCAGAGCATACAATGGGAACAGATATTCTCAGAGAAATCCACGACAGAAATGTGGGGGTTGTTTAGGGAGCACTAGCTACAAGTACTGGATGGGTGTGTCCCACTGAGGCAAGGAAAGAATGGTAAGGTGAAGGAACCTTGGACGGCAAGACATGTGGAACATCTAGTCAAGAGGAAGAAGGACGCTTACTTAAGGTTGAGGAAGAAAGGATCGGACAGGGGTCTAGGGGGTTACAAGGTAGCCAGGAATAATGGGCTTAGGAGAGCTAGAAGGGGGCGTGAAAAAGCCTTGATGGGTTGGATTAAGGAAAACCCCAAGGCATTCTATACTTATGAGAGGAACAACAGGATGGCCAGAGTGAGGGTAGGGCCGATCAGGGATATGGAGGGAACTTGTGCCTGGAGTTGGAGGAGGTAGGGGAGGTCCTTAATGAATACATTGCTTCAGTATTTACCAGTGAGAGGGACCTTGTAGTTTGTGAGGACAGCATGAAACAGGCTGATCTGATCAAACTGGTTGATGTTAAGAAGGAGGATGTGCTAGAAATTTTGAAAAACACGAGGATAGATAAGTTCCCTGGGCCAGGTGGGATATACCCAAGGTTACTACGGGAGGTGAGGTAAGAGACTGCTGCGCCTTTGGCAATGATCTTTGCATCCTCACTGTCCATTGGAGTAGTACCAGATGACTGGAGGGTGGCAAATGTTATTCCCTTGTTCAAGAAAGGGAATAGGGATAATCCTGGGAATTACAGACCAGTCAGTCTTACTTCTGTGGTGGGCAAATTATTGGAGAGGATTCTGAGAGATAGTATTTATGATTATTTGGGAAAGCATACTTTGGAAAAGCACAGTTAAGTATACTGGCTTAATCCTGTTTCCCAGAAAGGAGAAACATACCTCTGCAAAAAATCAACAATATGCATGAGATGTGTACATGTTCGGATTCACTGTTTATCCAACCTCAGCAGAGTAAAATTTTCTCCACTGACTAGGCTCTCTCAGAAAGAAAACATTGTTTCTCTGTGCAAAGGCTTACAGTGTTAGGGCTGAGGCCTCTCCATGTTGCTCGTTCAAGGGACGTCTCATTCATACATAGTCTGCCAGCTTGTTCCTTAAATTTGTAGCATTGGGGATGAAAGCTCAAGGAGTCCACTAGCTTGCCCATGTTAAGCAGCCACATTGATTGACTTCAGCAAACCTTACCAGGTCAGGCAATTAGGGCACACCCGAAAAATATTACCAATTTAAATTGTGGATTAATGTAAAGTGGGATTCACAGAAAAGGAAGACTGACAGTGGACTGGGCAAAAAGACAAGGTAGGGAATTGAACTACGGAGTGCGTGAAGGTCAGGGCTCCAGGATGATTCTGGGGAATGAAGAAAGATAGCTGGGATGCAGAGGGGTGGGTCTTAGGGGCAACTGGTGCAATCAAGGGCATCACCTGGAAATTCAAGATAGGAACATTATTGCGTAAGTTGCTATGCAAGAGAGATAGAAAAAGCAGTGACAACGAATGACAGTGGGGTGCAAGGTCGAACCTGGGCATTTGGATCTCAATGGGCATGGGAGTGACAGGAAGGGCAAGAATATCAAAGGAGATAGTGAAAGGACTGAGAGTCAAGGGCGGGGGGGGCCATTGTGAAGGGCAGGGGGTGGGGAGATAAAATGAGAAGGCCATCAAAAGGTATGAGGGGGAATAATATTGAAAGGAACAGTAGAAAATTAAAACTCAAAGTAAACATTTAACAGCATTTCCATACACAAAGCAATTTTCCAAATGAGGGGTTTGGAGAATGTGCAGTGGGAAAGGCAGCTGCCCTTTACCTTCAATCCAAAATTATCTGGGAACAATATTCTGCTCATGGTTAGACATAGCAGCATATACCCTGTGCGTCCTCAGTGCCTGTCTATGAATCCTGCACCTTGTTGTTGCCAATGGGCATATCCCTCATCCCTCAAGGGAGAGGCACCAAAGGGAAAGTCAAGTCCCTTAGCCCCTCTTGCTGAACCAGTGAATGACAGAATCGTGGGATGAGTCATATGGTAAAGGTATCTGGCAGATACTGATTATTCTACTGGATGTAGCTCTCCATGGCCCCTGCCATCAGTGGAAGACACCAGCAGTATACCAGAACTTTGAAAGGATCAGGGACAGAGGTAAGTGTTGTGGCTATCACTGAGGAGAAGGTGCTGGAAAGCTTAAAGATCTGAAGGTGGAGAAATGACCCAAATCAGATGGACTACACCCACGGGTCTGAAGGAGATAGCTGGGAAGATTGTGGGGCCTTGGTAGTGACCTTTCAGGAATCACCAGAGTCAGAGAGGACTGTAAAGTGGCTTATGTAACAGCCCTGCTTAAGAAGGGAGGGAGGCAGAAGACAGAAAATTTTAGGCCAGTTAGCCTGACGTCAGTCATCGTGAAGATTTTAGAGTCTATTATGAAAAATGAAATTGCGGAGAACTTGGAAATGCATGGTAAAATAGGGCCAAATCAACATGACTTTGTCAAGGGAAGGTCATGACTGACAAATCTATTAGATTTCTTGGAGGAGGTAACAAGCAAGTTAGATAAAAGAGAGCCAGTGGATGTGATCTATTTGAAGGCCTTTGACAAGCTGCTGCACAGGAGGCTGCTGTCGTGGATAGAGGATTCACTGACTGGCAGAAAGCAGAGAGAGTGGGGATAAAATGGCAGCCAGTCACTCATAGAATTTCACAGGGGTTAGTGTTTGGGCCACAACTATTCTCACTATACTTTAACGATCTGTACATTAATTTGCTAAGTTTGCAGTTGACACTAGGATAGACGGAGGGACAGGTAGTGTTGAAGAAGTAGAGAGGCTGCAGAAGGACTGGACAGGCTAGAAGAGTGGGCAAAGGAGTGGCAGCTGCACACAATGTGGGAAAGTACGAGGTTATGCACTCCAGTAGGAAGAATAGAGGCATAGACTATTTTCTAAGTGGAGAAAGGCTTCGGAAATCTGAGGCACAAAGGGACTTAGGAGTTCAGGATTCTCTTAAAGTTAACATGCAGGGTTAGTTGGCAGTTCAGAGACAATCTAATGTTAATGTCCATTTCAAGAGCACGAGAGTACAAGAACAGGGACGCACTGCTCAGACTGTATAAGGCTTTGGTCAGACTGCATTTAGAATACTGTGAGCAGTTTTGGGCCTTGTATCTAAGGAGAGATGTGCTTGCTGGAGGGTGTCCAGAAGAGATTTACAAGAATGATCTTGGGGAAGAAAGGCTTGTCGTATGAGGAGTGGTTGAGGGCTCTGGGTTTATACTTGACAGCGTTTAGAAGGATCAGGGGAAATCTGATTGAAACTCACAGGATACTGAGAGGGCTGGACCAAGTGGATGTTCAGAAGATATTTCAATTAGGGGAGATTAGGCCCCAAAAGCACAGACACAGAGTGAAGGGTTGGCCCTTTGAACTGAGTTCAGGAGGGATTTCTTCAGCCAGAGTGTGGTGAATCATTGCTACAGAAGGCTGCGGAGGCCAAGTCGTTAAGTCTCTGATAAGTTCTTGATTAGTAAGGGGATCAAAAGTTAATGAGAGAAGGGAAAACATATCAGCCTTGATTGAATGACAGAGTAGACTCAATGGGTCGAATGGCTTAATTTCAGCTCTTACAGTCTCTCCTTATGCATTTGCAGTATTCTTTGCAGCCAGAAAGTTTAAAATAATGAATGTGGTAATTTCCTTTTCATTGCTTGAAAAAGATAATAATTAGTGATTATTATCATTTTATTTACATTTAGTGAATGTTATTTGCTGAATTATACAATTAAAATTTAATTGGGTTGTGAATAATTATAATTACTTTAGCTTTTATATTGTTTGCACCTTTTTGGAATAGAAGACACCTGTTAGTATGCAATTACAAATTATGATAATTTTCTGACTTCATATTTCTGCACGACAAAAAATTACAGCGAGCCAGGTCCACTTACTTTTAGAATTGATATGAAATTCTAAAATATCAATTTTTTTAATTTAAAAAGACACCAAATTGTAATGTGGTCATGATATTGGTGGGTTTGAGCAATATAAACCTAATTTGTATACTATATAACCTAGCATTGTGTTAAATAAATTTACCTTCAATCCAAAATTACTTAGGAACAATATTCTGCTAAAGAAACAAACCTTGTAATGTCTTTGTTGTTGCATTATTCACCTGCATCAAAATAAACTTGTATTACAAACATAATAATACAAATAAATAAACAATTCAGAGAATTTATTCCTCCCTTACCATGAATGGATTGCTCCATGCTATGCTCAGCAGGGATAAGATTAATTCTGCTTCAAAAGTGAAATCCATCCTCTGGTGTTACACTGTTATCTGTACAGTTGCCTTGTGTGAAAGCCTTGGATTGCAGGATTGTTCTAAATAAAACAATGCAAGTCTCTTACAACAAATAGACATATTGTGCATTAGCTAATCATAATCTACTGTAAGAAAAGTTGCAACGGCTTATTAATGTGCACATTATATTTGTAATATGACATTGTACCCTTATCTTAAATTATACTGTTATTGATCTATACTACAGAAAAATGAAGAATGTTCACCTTTACATAAATACAGAAGAAAATATATTGTCAAATGTGTCAATGGGATTTATTCAAAACACATTCAGTAAGTACATAAATGTACTTAAATAATTTTGCACTGCATATAATTCCAACACAAATTTGTTTGAGTGCATTCTACTGAGCGACATGTTGTTTTTGGTTTGTTTTTGTATTTAAAGTATAATTAAATTTCAAATTAGGTAGTCTATTGTCTGAAAAATCAGATATTAATGTAGGGAACAGGGATGTTTCATTTTCACATAGATTTAATGTCCCAACATCTCTTGAGGCTCTGAAGCACTCTTCCAGCATCCATTAGGGATAGAGCCAATGAGCCAAGAAATAAACTGGCAAACTCTTGCTCATGAAATAGAAATACAGTAAAGTATTCAACAGTCGAAAAAGTCCCCCTTACATTCTTGGAAAACTGTCAATCAAATACAGCCATTAAAATTCCCACTCAAGAAACATATAATCTTGCATTTCACGAGTACTGTGCCCAAAAACATCTAGTGACAAGTCCTTGGCTCACTGACTTCCAAAATGTCACCCTGAGCCATCTTTCCTTACAGTTTTTATTAATGGTGGTGTGCCATTGCTTTCCACTATCAGTGGCAGAGGAAACAGTTTGATTCCAAGACAACCTCAGCCTGAACAGGAACTGAACTGACAATATTGAAAAATAGATGGATATAGTGATCCAAGGCACATAAAACTGTCAACAGAACTGAAACTAACTCCTCACAAAAAGATTACAAAATCACCTATAAGTCAGAAATATTGGTAAAAGACTGGGAATATCAAGAAGACTGATGCCAGATTCTCCAAAATTAATTGGAAATTCCAGATATCCTGTTCTGAATTCAGGCTTTTTACACAACGGATGGAATTACGCTGTTTAGATTTATCCATCGCAAAAGTAAACAGACAAGTGATTATCATAATCTACTGTAAGCAAAGTTGCAATGTCGTATCAATGTTCACTCTATATTTGTTCCATCCATTATCTTTGGAAAAGAGGGGCTCCACAGAGTCAACACTTTAGGCCTGTGTCAGCAAGATCAGAAAGTCCTTGATGGTCTGTGGAACACGCCAGAGGATCAGCTTTCGGTAAAGCTGTTCTTCAGAACAATTAAAGTGACAGTTTACAGACAACAGCCACAAGAGTCAATTGATCAGTTTATGAGCAAATGCAGTTATTTTTTAGAAACAGAGTTTTCTCCCTAAATAACGGTGCTAATCAGAGCATCATCATCAATCAAACCCTTTCAGAGAGATCTTTGGAAGAATAAAAAGGTCACTATATTGAGACACTGCTAAATATTAGTAGAAGTATGGAGCCATTGTGGTTGGAAAACAATACCTTTAAGCATGGGGTGATTGCATTAGTATTGCAATAGTAATCAATACGTAGAAACTAAGCAAGTTGTATGGGAAGTGTGGTTTCCTTCACTGGGTAGTTATCCTGAGTTCCAAGACCTCGCAAAAATGTGGTGTAGGCAAATGAGTATGAAGTAATGCGATTTACAGAGTCATGATTAGAAGGTGACCAAGTCTAGGAACCGAATCTTTAAGGATATTCACAATTAAGTGAGGATAATTAGAAAGGGAAGTTGAGTAGCCCTCAATGGAATCACAGAATCCCTGAAGTGTGGAAGTAAGTTATTCAGCCCATAGAGTCTACACCACCCTTCTGAACAGCATGCCAAATTGACCCACCTCCCTACCCTATTCTTGTAACCCTGCATTTCCCATAGTTATTCCACCAAGCCAGAACATCCTAGGACATCAGCGGCAGTTTAGCATGGCCAATCCACCCAACCTACATATCTTTGGACTATGGGAAGAAACCGAAGCACCCAGAGAAAACCCATGCAAACACAGGGAGAATGTGCGAACTCCACATAGACAGTGGCCCAAGGATGGAATTGACCAGGTCCGTGGTACTGTGAGGCAACAGGATGAAATCAGTAGATAAGTGATAGAGGATCTTAGATTTAAGGATCACAATTGTAGAATCAGTTTGGGACAATCTAAGAAACAGCAGAGGTAATAGTCTTTGGCAACATTATTGGTAAGATTGGGTACTGCTTAAACAAATAAATTAGATGTGCATATAGCATGGGCAATGCAGTAATAATGGATGACTTCAATTTACATATAAACTAACTGAACTTATAAAGCACAAATACTGTTGAGGATGATGCCCTGGAGTTTGTATGACATGGTTTCCTGAACAGTACTATGAAGTGCCGACTAGGAATCAGCTTATTTAGAATTTAGTATTATGTAATGAGAAATGGTTAATTAATACCCTTGCTGTTAAGGAGTCTTTAATGAAATAATGACTATAATATGATAGAATTTTACATTAGGTTTAAAAGTGATAGAGTTTCTTATGAAACGAGAGACTTGATTTTAAATAATCAAAATTTTAGTGAAGGACAGGGTGGCTGTGATGGATTGGGAAAATAAACTAAATCATATCATAAAAGATAGGCAATGGCTAGTACTTAAATTATATGATTTATAACAAATAAACATCCCTCTCAAATACAAAAACTCAACAGGAACAATGAATCAAATGTGGCTAATAAAAGAAGTCAAAATTGTATTAGAACAAAGGAAGTTTTTTAGAAAGTTGCAAGAAATATTAGTAAGTCCAAGGATTGGGAGAAATTTAGAACCAGATGAGGATAACCAAGAAATTGATAAAGAAAGGGCAAAGCAAATATGAAGGCCTACTAGCTAGTACTTAAAGGCAGTGTGTATAAACCTGTTTATGAATGTGAAAAGGAAAAGAATTATGAAGGACCAACGAGGGTAAATTATAAGCAAAGATGGGAAATTTATAATGGATATTATGGAAACAGAAGAGAAACCAAACAATTATTTTGCACCTGGTTTCACAGTGAAAGAAATAGAAAATCTTCCAGAAATGCTGAAAACCAAGAAGCTGGTGAAAATGAGATGCTGAAATAAATTAGCATTACTAGAGAGGTAGTCCTCAAAATTAAATGTATTGAATATCGATTAATCTTCTGGACCATATGGATTAAATCCCATATTGCTGAAGGAGATGTTTATAGAAATGGGAATGTATTAGTGATTATCTTTCAAAATTCTATAGATTCTATAGAATACCAAATGTAACCCCGCTACTAAAAGGAGGGGAAGATAAAATGGGTAACTACAAAGGTGTTAGTATGACATTGGTTAAGGGAAAAAAATGTTAGAATGAACAATAAAGGATATGCTAACTTAGAAAGTAAGTCAATGGATGAGCAGAGTCAACATGGATCTATGAAAGGGAAATAATGTTTGACAAATCTGTTTGAGGACATTACTTATAGTGCATATAAAGGAAAACCAGTTAAGGTACCTGAAATAACTGCACAGAGGATGGTACCCCATCACAAAGTCGCTCTTTATTTACTTCTGCACTGTACACTGGCTATGGTCAGCCAGCTTGGATTCAGTCACCTGAACTGAGGAGATTTTAATCTCCAGGTTATTTTGGTCAGCTAGGGCTTTCCTGATTGGCCCAGGTTAACATCTCCAATCAACAACCTCACAGTCAAGGTCAACCTGGTTCCAATCATCACATCCCTTCTCCACTAAGTCCAGGGACATTGGTCTGGTCTTTTGCTTGTAGCTTATCCTGCGACATTTTCGCCGCAAGTCTGATTCCTCTGATTCAGACTCTGACACGGGCAGTGTATTGCCAGACCATAGCCTGCCTCTTGCATCCGAAGCATCCCGGGAGAGTTTCCTCCTCTTCTCCTAGTGGTAACGGTATTGAGGCTCAGACTCTGAGGTCTCCTTGACCCTAGTGGAGGGAGAAAGCCTACAGTTTCTGACAGGCATTCCAGCTGTTCTGAGGGGCCAGGTATGTTTTGCTCTTGTCCCAATTGCTAGGCAACAGCTTTCAAATGATCTACATGTTTGTTCAGGACTGTATCCCCTACCCAAACTTTGTAAGTGATGGGACCTGTCCTCGCGTCAACCTCGCTTTTTACCCATACAGGGCCATTTCCATGCTTTCAATACCAAACTTTATTGCCTGAATTAAATTGTGTCTTAGAGGAGGCATGTGGCTGGCATTGGCACCCCTGCTGCTGTTTCACCGTCCTGCCCCCAGATCCAGGAATATCAGGTTTAATCTGGTGTGGAGTCTTCTCCTCATCAGCAACTCTGCTCGAACTATCCCTGTTGTTGGGCGTGGGGTGGTCCAATATTCGAACAGGAACCGGAACTGTTTGGTATCAATCAACACTGTAGGCTGCTTCTTTAAGCATGTCTTCAACATTTGGACTGCTCTCTCCTCTAGACAATTGGACGATGGATGGAATGGAGCTGTCCTTACGTGCTGAATGCCAGTTGATTTTAGGAAGTATTCAACTTACCTGCTCGTAAATGAAGCCCTATTGTCCATGATCAATTCTTCCAGGAGACCATGTATTGTGAACGATGCTCGGAGCTTCTCAATTGACATCCAAGTTTACTGAATGAACTTTATGCATGTCCAACCACTTTGAATGGGCATCCTCAATGACCAGGACTACTGAGCCCATGAAAGGATTGGCATAGTCAACATGCAACTGAGTCCAGGATTTTACCAGCCATTCCCTCGAATGTGGAGGCGCTGTTGCTGGCATTTTTAGTCCTTGGCACTCTTGGCGTTGTTCCACCAACGTAGCTACGCCGACATCCAACCCTGGCCACCAGACATAGCTTCTTGCTCGCATCTTCATTTTGGAAAGCCCTGGATGACGCTGGTGGAGTTCAGCCAGTATCTGGTAGCAACATTTACTTGGGACAATCACCCTTGCTCCCCATAATAATATGCCATTCTCTACAGTCCGCCAGGTCCAGAGAGGTTTCAATCCTGGTTGTGATGGCCTTTCTGTTTCCCCCATTACCACCAGCTGTTTTAGTTTCTCTAGGACAGGACCTTTTTGTGTCTACAGTTGGATATTGTCAATGGTGACTGAAAAGGTGCCCAGAAAATTTAAAACCAGAATAGACTCTTCCACAGGAGGCACCATCGATGGAGTATCTGCCAGTGGGAGGCAGCTCAAGGGATCTGCATTAGCCACTTGGCTTCCTGGATGGTGTTCTAACTTGTAAATATAAGCACTGAGAATAAAGGCCCAACACTGAATTCTACTGGAAGCAGGGGTTTGTGATCTGTTACTATGACAAATTTCCATCCATAAAGGTACTGGTGGAACTTCCTCACACCAAGGATGACCGCCAACCCTTCTTTCTCAATCTGGGCATTTTGTGTTTGGCATCAGCCAAAGTCTGGAAAGCATATCAATGTTCCCCTCCATTGGACCACCAGAGAGCCAACACAACCCTGATACCATACAGGGAAGCATCGCATGTCAGCACAACCTCTTGCTTTGGATTGTCGTGGGCCAATGCCTTAGATGATGATAGCTGCTTTTCACTTCCCTAAAGGCTACTTCTTGACTACATGACCATTTCCAAGGCTGACCATTTTTCAACAGCACGTGTAAGGGTGCCATGATGGAGGCCAGGTTACGTATGAATTTTCTGTAATAATTCACTAGCCCAAGGAAAGACCTAAGATCCTGCACAGACATGGGAACAGGGGCTCCTTTGATTGCCCTCACTTTATCCTCCAACAGGTGCAACCAAATTTTGTCGACTCTGTAACCCAAGTAGGTCATTTGGGATGCCTGGAACACACATTTTTCCCTTTTAAGGCATATGCCTGCCTGGGAGAAATGTTTAAGCACCACATCCAAGTTCTCCAAGTGCCCGTTACTGGTCTTCCCTGTTATTAGTATGACATTCAAATAAATGGCAACCTAGAGTAGCCCTTGTAAAATGTTCTCCATGGTTTGCTGGAAAAGAGCGTGGACTGATGACACCCCAAATGGCAATCTCGTACATTGATATAGACCCTTACATGTATTAATTGTAGCATACTTCTGGGATTCCTCATCCATCATTGTGAGCAGGCATGGCTCATGTCCAGTTTTATAAAGGATAGCCCCTCCTGCCAACTTTACTTATAAGTCCTGTACGCGAGGGTGTGGGTATTTATCCAGCGGTAAGAAGAAGTTTACCATTTGCCTAAAATCCCCTCAAAGGCGAACTCAGCCATCAGGCTTCATAATCAGTACAACTGATTGCTGCCCATTCTGCAAACTACACTGGTTTGATGATTCCTTCGTGCTCCAGCTTCCCGATTGCTGCCTCTACTTCTGCCCACAAGGCAAATGGCACAAAGCAGGCCTTGCAAAATCTCGGAATTGCTTCCTGGTCAACATGTAAAGTAGCTTTGGCCCCTTTGATAGCCCCAAGCCCTTCCTGAAATACTCCAGGGTATTTTACTAGGACTTCACTGAAGCAGCCATTTTCTAATCAAAAAACGTTGAGCCAATCTAGGTGAATCTTTCTCAACCAGTTCTGCTCCAATAGGCTTGGCCCTGAGCCTTTTACTACCATTAGTGTTAACTGCACCAACTGCTTCTCGTTGGAGACCAGAACCAAAGGTCATAGCCTTAATCTGCAACGGTTTCCCAGTGTATGTTTTCAGTCTGACTGAGGCCTTGTGCAAACTTAAGGTTTGGAGTCTTGAGCAAATCTTGTTGAAGTCAGATTCTGCAACCACAGATACAGTTGCGCCGGTATTGACCTCCATGGGAACTGAGTGACCATTTAATCAAATTTGGATATCACTAAGCAAATTAATTTTTCCAACCCACATGTAAGGGGACTTTCCAGGATGTGCACTCTCCTGGGTACTAGTCTACGAGTTTTCTTACTCAGGGCAGGCCTTGTGGGACTCCTTTGCTGTCTCAAATCCACATACCAGCAGAAAACACGATGGCTTGCCAGTCCAGATCCTGAAGAAATTTTTAGCCACTTGGTCAAGGCTCAGCTTTGTCATGGGGTTCTGCTGCGGACTGGCCCAAGGTCCCTCTGCTCAGTGCATGCCCTGCATGAGGCTCTGTGATTGCCTACACTTGCGGTGTTCCCCATGCTCAGCTGGAGAGGTGAGGCAGTCCACTTCCTTTGGGATGCCCTGTCACGCCCATGATCTACTTGCCTCATTTTCTAATAACAACACCCGTTGTAGAGCCTGTTTGAAGTCCAGTTGGGCTTTGGCTAGTAGGCATTTCTGCACGGTCATGTCATTAATCCCACATATTATACAGTCTCTCAGCATCTCATTCAGTGCTAACCCAAAACCACTTGCCTCTGCTAATCGTCTCAACCTCGTCAAAAATCCTGATACCGATTCCCTCGCTTTTCTAACAGCCGAATAAAACTGATAGCATCTCAGAATTAAAGGAGGTCTGGGGCTATAATTTTCCTTAACCAACTCCATCAACGCTTGAAAGTTTTTAATGTCTGGTGCCTCTGGGAAAGTTAAGCCCATTTTTAACCAAAATCGCTGTGGGTCCACAAGCAGTCAGAAGAATTACTCGTTGCTTTTCATCTGTCCCAATGTCAGTTGCCCAGGAAAAATATTGCATTCTTTCCACATACTGGGCCCAATTTTCAACAGCAAGATCAAACGAGTCAAGCTTTCCAAATAAAGACATGATGCCAGAAATGCTTACCCCAACTCCAAGATGAGTGTTGTAAGCAAGTGTTCTTCAGGCACGTCCTGTTTTCTCTCATCACCACTGAAATATCTGCAAAGAGGCCAGTTCATGTAACCAAGTCATCCTTTATTTACTCCTGCACAGTACACTGACTGTGGCCAGCCAGCTCGGACTTAGTCGCCTGAACTGAAGAGATTCTAATCTCCTGTTTACATTGGTCAGCCAGGGCTTTCCTGATTGGCCCAGGTTAACAACCCTAATCAGAACCTCATAGTCAACAAGGTCAACCTGGTAACAATCACTACAGTACCAGGCCTTCTTCAAAGAAGCTCACTTACAACAGTTTGGTGTGTGGTACATTCATGCTGACTTGGCAAAGCAGTAGGTTTTCCCAAGGTCTATGGCATGACCCACACAATCCACGGCCCTCCCCCAGGTCTATGGCTAAAATATGGAGCCAATAAGATAGCCACTCCCCCTGAATAAGTTAAAATGTCTCCTGTACATCCAATGTTAATATTCCGGGAACCATGTTGTTAACCCTAGCCTGACCTTATCACAGGTTTGTCTCATGAAATGGTTGGTTCCCAATAGAAGTATAGCAGATAGTTTTTCTCTCTAAGGAGCGAGCAGTTGGGAAATCTATAGTGTACCTCAGGATATATCTAGCATGTACCTAAGGATGCAGCTTAGTTCAGTGAAATGTAGGACAGGTGAATTGACTTTAAAGAAGTTAGAAATCCCCTACAAAGTAGTTAATGTACACTGAGAAGTACAATACTCCTCTTCTCTGGCATAGCTACAAGTCTTAAGTTTCTCCATTTTACGCTCAGACCCGAGACAAAGTTCCCCAATTCATTACAGTTACAGACAAGACACCCCCAAACTGTCCAGTTGCCAGGTGAAGGGAAATGAACTGGCTCCCTTTCTTTATTCATCCATGAGGAGGTGGTCATTGATGAACTATTAATCCAGAGATCCAGATACTGTCCTGGTGACTTCGGTTCAAATCTCACTAGGGAAGATGGTGGAATTTGAATTCATTAAAAATCTGAAATGAAGTGTCTAATGATGACCTTGAAGCTACTGTCAGGGGGACAAACCCATCTGGTTCACTAATGACCTCTGGGAAGAAAATCTGCTTCATTACCTGGTCTAATCTACATGTGACTCGGAACCCACAGTAATGTGGTTGGCTATTAACTGCCCTCTAGGAATGGCAATAAATGCTGGCCTGGCCAGCCAAGCCCACATCCCATGAACGAATTTTTAAAAATGCCCTCAGTTGGTTACAATTGAAAAAGATCTTTCCCTTTCTATGCCTTTCAACCAGACTGAAATCAGCCAGTTTAATCAGGTTTTCTTGAGTTAACAATGAATTAGTTTATTAATTAATAAACGTGAGAAAAACTAGTAATGAAACATACACAAGGGGATTAGAAATATGAAGCAAGTCCAAAAGGATAAAAGTCAAAATAAGAGATAGTTAGAACTGTTCAGAAAGAGTGGATAACTGAACTGAATTAGCCTTTGCAATGGAAGTCAGCAATAACACTGATGTTGGTAGTTGAACAGCCGGTTTCACAATCCTTAGTATTGCAGACTTGGTACCATGAAACCATCATTTTTTTTTTGCTGTAAAAACCCATATGGGTCCATTAGGGAAGGAAACCATGATCTGGTCCTACTAATTTCATATGGGGTACATGTGATTCCAGATCAAAGTCATGTGGTTGACTCTTAACCAACCTCTGCTATGGCCTAGCAAGCCATCCAGTTCAACTCTAATTAAGTTTGAGCAACAAATACTAGCCTAGCGAGTGATGCCCACTTGCCACTAAAGAGTTTTAATTAGTTAAGGGTTGAAAGGCTGGACAGCTGACAAAGAAGTAAGTTGAGACTGAGATTCTACAAATACATAAAGAGCAAGAGGGTAACTAGAGACACAGTAGGGCCCCTTAAAGATCAAGAAAGTTGTATTTGTGTTGAACCCCGGGCGATGGGAGAGATACTAAATGAATATTTCACATCAGTTTTTCCTGGGGAGAAAGAAACAGACTCTACAGAATGCAGAGAAATAATTTTGTTATGTTTTAAAAACAGTTCACATTACAGGAAATGATGTTTGGGAGGTCTTAGAGAATATAAAGATGGATAAATCTCTGGAACCCGATCTAAAGTATCCCAGAATGTTGTGGGAAGTAAGGGAGTAAATTGCAAAGCCGCTTACAGAAATATTTGCATCAAATATAACTACAGGGGAGATGCCTGATGCCTGATGACTGGAGGGTGGCTAATGTTGTACCTTTGTTTATGGAAGGTTGTAAGGAGCAACCAGGGAACTATAGACCTCAGGGTCTGAATTTGGCTGTGGTAAATTGTTGGAGATAATTATAAAAGATAGGATTTATGACATTTAGAGAGGCAAAAATTGATTAGGGATAGTCAGCATGTTTTCGTGCAAGGAAAATCGTGTCTCACAAATTTGATGGAGATTTTAAGGAAGTTACCAAAAAGATTGATGATGGCAGAGCAGTGGACCTTGTTTACCTGGATTTTGGTAAAGCCTTTGACAAGGTACTGCATGGTAGACTAATTAGTAAAGTTAGGTCACATGAGATTCGGTGTGACTTTGCCAATTAGAGACATAATGAGCTTAATGGCAGGAGACACAGAGTGCTGGTACAAGGTTACTTTTTGGACTGGAGACCTGTCATCAGCGGCATTCCACAGGGATCGGTTCTGGGTCCTCTTTCGTTTGTCATTTATATAAATGATTTAGATGAGAATGTAGAAGGCATGGTTAGTAAGTTTGTGGACGACATCAAAAATTGGTGGCATAATACATAGTGAAGAAGGTTTTCTAAAGATTACAAAGGGATCTTAATCAAATGAATCAATTGGCTGAAAAATGGCAGATGGAGTTCAATTTGGGTAATTGCGAGTTATTGCATTTTGGTACAACAAACAGGAGCAGGGTTGAGAGGTAACTTGATAGACTTTTATAAAATAATGAGGGGTATAGATAGAGTTAGTGGTAGCTGTCTTTTCCTTTAGATGGGGGAATTTCAAGACTAGGGGACACATTATTAAGGTGAGAGGAGAGAGATTTAAAAAAGACATGGGGCCAATTTTTTACACAGAGGGTGGTGGAATGAACTTCCTGAGGAAGAGGTGGGCGTGGGTACAATTATACCGTTTAAAAGACATTTGGATAAGTACATGAATAGGAAAAGTTTGGAGGGATGTGGGCCAGGAGGAGGCAGGTGGGACTAGTTTAGTTTGGGACTATGTTCAGCATGGACTGGTTGAACCGAAGAGTCTGTTTTCATGCTGTATGACACTCTGACAATGATTATGACTCTATGAGATCAGCCATGATCTTATTAAATGTCAGAGCAGGCTTGAAGAGCTGAACTGTCTAGTCCTGGTCCTTCTTCTTATGTTCTTATGAATAAAGAAAATAATAGTTAATTGTCTGATTGAATACTTACTTACGCAACAGTCCCTGCTGGCACACAAGCTTACGTAGTCAAAAGTTAACTTTATTTCTGTGCTAACATGTATAGTGATTCTGTTCTACCAGTGGGACAGGTCACATGGTATCAGTGCCTGGGACACTGTCATAGGTATGATTCCTGAAGAATAACAATGTCAACTGATATATTGATACTCCTGCATGTTGAACATTAATTGGCAGCAGCACAAAGAGTGGCAATGACTCAAAATGTGCCCTGGACAGGGGACTTCAACATCTGTGAACAGTGATTTGGTAGCACTATTTTTGTACGAGATATGACTCTATGTTAGAGACCTAAAGGACATGGCTGCTCAAATGGGTCTGCAGCAGGTGGTGAGACAAACCTCTTTGAACTCCTCCACACCAATATACATGACAGATGGATCTGCCCATGACAGAATTGTTTGGGGTGATCACCTCACAGACCACATGGACATGAAGGCCAATCTTGACAGTGAAGAGACCCTCCACCAGGTTGTGGGAATCTACAATCTTGCGAATTGGAATAGATTTCCAACAGCTTACAACTCAAAACTGTGCATCCATGAATCACCATGGGCCATCAGCTGCACGAAAATTGTATTCAAACACAATGTGTAAACTCATTGCCTGGCCTATCCACCATTCAATCATTATTACCAAGTGAGTAGGCTAGAGCTGGTTGAATGAAGAGTGCAGAAGAGTATATCTGGAACAGCACTACGCATTACTAAAAATGAGGTGTCAACCTGTTGAAATTGCAATATAGGACCACTTATGTGCTCAGCAGCAGAAGCAACATGCAAAGATAGGGCTATGCAGATCAGATAAAGCTCTGCACTCCTGTCACATTCAGTTGTGAAGGGTGGTGGCCAATTAAACAACATGTTGAGGAGACTGCACAAATATTTCCAACCTCAAAGATGTGAGAGCCCAGCATGTCAGTACAAACGACAAGGCCGAATTATTTACAACCATCTTCAATCAGAAGTGCCAAGTGGATGATCCAGCTCAGTCTCTTTCTGAAATCCCCAGCACCACAAATGCTAGTCTTCAGCCCTTCGATACATTTCGAATAATGGCTGAAGGCAATGGATACTGCAAAGTCTGTCAAACCTGACAACATACTGGCAACTGCACTGAAGACAAGCTCTAAAGCTAACTGCCTGCTTATTCAAACTATGTTACAACATTGGCAAGCATCCAGTGACATAGAAAATTGCCCAAGGTATGTCCCATCAATAACAAACGGGACAAATCCAACTGAATCCAGCCTTATCAATCTACTCTTAATCACTATAAGTGTCATAGAGGGGTTCATCAACAGTGCTGCCAAGTGGCATTTAGACAGCAATAACTTGGTCACTGATACCAATTTGGAATCCACTACAGTTAATCAGCTCTCACCTTCACTACAGCTTTAATTCAAACATGGACAAAAGAGCTGAATTCTGCAGTGGAGGTAAGCTGACAGTGACTACCCTTGATATCAAAGCAGTATTTGATCAATGAAAGCATCAAGAACTCTTGGAAAATGTAGTCAATTAGAATCATGAGGAAACAGTTCCACTACATGGAGTCAAATCTACAACATAGGGAAGTGTTGAGGCTGGATGTGAATCACTTCAGTCTCAGGACACCACTGTCGGAGTTCCTTTGGATAATGTCTGAGGCCTAATCATCTTTGCTAATATCTTCAATAATAATGTCCACTCCATTATTAGATCTGAAATGGGAGTGTTTGCCACTGATTGCATAATGTTCAGCACCATTTTGTGAGTGCTCACATACTGCAGCAGCCCATATCTCAATGCAGTAAGACCGACAAAATCCAGGCTTACACTAATTGGTGACACACAGCATTCACAACACACAAGTACCAAAGCATAACCACTTCCAATACGACAGAATTTAACCATCTCTCTTGATATTCATTAGCATTACCAGCACTAAATTCTCCAACATCAAAGCTACAAGATCCTCAAAGGAGGAGGTAAGAACTGACTACCATATATCACTAACTTCCAAAAACAATGATTAACCAGGTTATTTACAGATAGCAGCTCTCAAGTCTCCAGGCTCTAAAAGTAAAGACAATTATGTATTAGTTTATGCATATTTAAAATCAGAAAAGAATTAACAGACTCTTCAAATACCTTATGCTTTCTTTAAACAAAAGAGAAGCAAGGGTCATCAGTTTTCAGTGATTTTGGAAGTATCTCCAATGTCCACTAGCAGCAAACAATAAAGAGTGTTAGTTTGTTTTATATCAGTTTTTTTTAAATCAAGGGGACTTAGTGTCACTGGGCTGTAGAGTTTGGATAATTTCAAGTTTGTGGAAGGTACAATGCAAGAGGTCAACCAACAGTGCATTGGGATGGTCACTTTTGGAGGTAACAATAAGATGGATGAAAGTTTCAGCTACAGAAGCTGGAGGTAAAATGGGGCAGTCTTTGGTATGGCGTAGATCTGTAACCAGAAGTTCACCTCACGGTCACAGGGGACAAAGGTTGCGAACAGACAGGTTTAGTTCCTGACTGCTGGGGTCCTTGGTGACCAGGAATTTGCAGCAGATAAATTAAGACAATGGGATCTTCAGTTTTCCCAACACATAGGAAATGATGTTAAACAAGTCTATTATAGAGTCCTTTGATGTTTACTTGGAAGAGTAGATATAGGATTATTCAATGTGGGATGTGTGAACTTTTAGGGCAATTCCCATATCTTCAATGCAGTCAAAAATATTTTACAAACATTAAGAAGAATTGCTGCATGTTAGCGCAACTACTTTTTAAAACAACATTTTTAACTGTAATACAGAGAATAATTGGCATCAATAATACCCGACCACCTGTCTTTCTGCTCATATGTTTCTTCTGTCCTACAGCAATGTTCCGTCCTCTTTCTCTCTCTGATCACTTTCTGCACACTCTACCTAATCACTACCTGCTGTCTCTATTTTGTCACTATCTCTCTGGTTGCTAACTGATTACTATATCTCTGCCTATCTGGTCACTATCTGCTCTCTCTATTGATCACCATCTGCTCTCTCTATTGATCACCCTCGGCTCTCTCTAAATTATCAGTATCTCCTTCTATCCCATCACTGTCTGTTCTCTCTATCTGATCATTCTGCTCTTTATTTGATTACTATTCCTCTGCTCTATCTATCTGATCAGTATCTGCTCCCTTTATCTGATTCCTACATCTCTGCTCTCTCTTTACGATCTCTATCTGCTCTTTCTATCTGATCAACATCACTCTGCTGTCTCTGTCTGATCACAATATCAGCTCTCTCTATCTGTCTTTCTGATATCTCTCCGCTCTCTATCTGGTCAATCTCTCTCTCTGATCACTATCTCTGCTCTCTCTAATCATGCTCTCTCTCTCTATCTGATCCCGATCTCGCTCTTTCTCCATCTGATCACGATCTCTCTATCTGCTCACTATCTCCTTCTATCTGATCATGATCTCCCTATCTGCTCAATATCTCCCTCTCTATCTGATAGCGATCTCTCTCTATCTGATCACTATCTCCCTCTCTATCTGATAGCGATCTCTCTCTATCTGATCACTATCTCCCTCTCTATCTGATAGCGATCTATTAGCTCACCATCCCTCTCTCTATCTGCTCACTATCTCCATCTGATCTTGATCAGGCTCCGATGACATCACATCCTCGCGTTCGCTTTTCAAATCCAGTCGCTGCGCGCGCTCAACCGACCAAAGTTGCTGTGTGACCAGCGTGACCTCTCGGTCCAGTGCCGTCTCAGCCCAGAGTGACCCCTCTGCCCAACCTAACCTCTCTCTCGCCAGTGTGACCTCTCATGCAAGAGTGACCTCTTTACCCAGCGTGACCTCCAACCCCAGTATGATCTCTCCCACCTGCATGACCTCTCCACCCAACATGACCTCTCCACCCAGTATGACCCCTTTACCCATCATGATCTGTCCCCTCAGAGTGGCCTCTCCACTTACCCTCTGCTCTCAACACAACCTCCTCTTCCAGGGTAAACTCTCCAATCAGCCTGACCTTCCATCCACTGTGACCTCTCCACCCAGTATGGCCTCCTCTCCCAGAGTGATCTCTTATCACAGAGTCGTCACCCCTTCCTGGATGATCTGTCCTCCCAGCATGACCTCACTACACAGCGTGACCTCTTAGGATGACTTATTCCCCCAACATGACCTAACCCAGCTGATATTTCCATCCAACATGACCTCTCCCAGAATGACTTCTCCACCCAGGGTGACCTCTCCCCCAGCACAAGCTGTCCTCCCAGAATAACCTCTCCTCTGAGTGACCTTTTAACCCAGGATGACCTCTCACCCCAGCATGACCTCTCCTCCTACAGTAACCATTCCACCCAGTGTGCAGTCTCCACCCGGGGTGATCTGTCCTCCCAGCGTGACTTCACCACCCAGTCTGACCCCTCCCAGTGAGCACTCCTCACCTGGTATGACTTCTCCACCCAGCATGACTTCTCCCCCTGGAGTGTTCTCCCAGCACGACACCCCACCCAGTGTGACCTATGTACTCAGTGTGACATGTCCAACCAGATGACCTCTCGACCCAGCGTGACCTCTCTGCCAGGTGTGACCTCTCCACCCAGCATGTCCACTCCTCCCAGCGTGACCTCTGCTCCCAACATGTCCTTTCCACACAAAGTGACCTTCCCTTCCGGCATGACCTCTTCTACCAAAGTGCCCTCTCCACCCAATATGACCTCTCCACTCTACCTGGCCTATCCTTGCAAAGCACAAAGGACAATACAGCACAGGAACAGACCGTTTGCCCCACCATGACTATGCCAACAAATGATGCCTTTCTAAATTAATGCCTCTATGCAGTCCCTATCCTCCTGTTCCTTTACTATTTATATATCTGGCGAGGTGCCTCATAAGCGTTACTATTGTATCTGCCTCCTCCACTAACTTCCCTGAACAGCGTATTCCAGGCATTTGTCACCATCTGTGTAAAAAAAAACTGCCTCTCACATCTACTTTAAACTTAGTCCCTTTTACTTCAAACCTATGTCCTGTAGTCAGTGACATTTCTGCCTTGGGAAAAAGACTCCACCTATCCATTCTATCCACGCTACTCATAAATTTGTAAGCTTCTATCAGGCCCTCCCCTCATCTTTTGACGTTCAAGTGAAAACTAATCAAGTTTGTGCAATCTCTCCTTATAGCTAATACCCCACAAAAACCAGGTAACATCCTGGTAAATCATTTCTGTGCCATCTCAAAAGCCTCCACATCCTTCTTGTAGTGTGGCAACCAGAACTTTACACAATATTCCACAACATGGCTTAACCGAAGTTCTGTACAGCTCTTTACCCAGAGTGACTACCCCACCCAGAGTAACTCTCCACGCAGTATGACATTTCCAGCTAGTATGACCTCCCCTGCCAGCAAGATGTCTCCTTCCAGCATGACTGCACCTCCACTGACCTCCTGTCCCAGCTTAACTGTGCCCACAGCTTGCCTTAACCCCACATCTTGACTGCATTAATATGTTGACTTCTCTGCCCAGCTTGACTGTGCTAAGAAAGAAAATGTTAGGAAATCCAGAAGTCAATTTGAACATGTATATATATGGACTTAGTACAAGTGCATTTTAATGTGCACACATAACCCTTCATCCTTAAAGAAGCAGGTTGCTACTTAATATGCTTAAATCAGACATCTTTGTTATTCTTCATGGAATGTAAGCATGGCTTGCAAAACCAGCATTTATTGCCCATTTCTAACTACCTTTGGGAAGCCAAAAATGAGCACTTAAGCTGCCTGTGGTGAAGGTACTCAGAGCATTCATTTGGCAAACCTAGGGTTTTGGCCCCGTAATGATGAAGGAATAGCGATATATTTCCAATGAGGATGGCTTTGAGTTGAAGAATGATTTTCAGTGAGTGGCATCCCTGTGTGCTTGCTGCCTTTTTCCTTCTATGTGCTAGAAGCTGCAGGTTTAGATGGTGTTGTCAAATAACCCTTGGTTTGTTGCTGCAGTTTTTCTTGCATATTGTGTACAATAGATGCTGCACCAGTTGCAGAGGGAATGAATGGTTTAAGTACTGGGTGGTGCGCAGTTAGTTAACTTTGTCCTGGGTGATATCAAGCTTCTTGAGTGTCATTGGAGCTGAACTCATCCAGGCTACTGGAGAGTTCTTCATCACAATCCTGACTTGTGTCATGTACCTACTGGTAAGTCTTTACAGAATCAGAAGATGAGTCACTCACTGCAGAATTCCCAGACTCTGAACTATTATTTTAGGCACAATAATTGTCTGGTTGGTCCTTTTAAGTATAGAGTTGACATTGATCAAAAAGGATGTTAGTGACGATTGATATGGTGATAGTATGTTATTAAGTACTAAGGGGCGGTTGTTAAAATCTCTATTATGGAAAATATCTGGTATTTTTGAGATATGAATGTGACTTGTTCAAGATACAATGCCTTCTGCATATTTCCTTATCTGAGCAGTGTGAATCGAGCTGACTACTGTAGCGCACAACAGCGAACATGTCCACTTTTGAATTTATTGCCCATGATGGAGGGTAAGACACTGATGAAGTTGTTGATGATGGAACACGTGCCTCGGATGTCACTGACCTCCCATAGTTATGAATCATCTTACCTTGTGCTAGGTGTGATAAATATGGGCTGACTTTCACAAGAAATCAGCTACAGGCCAATTTTTACGAATTTCTTGGAGGGTACAACGTATTTTCTCACACTATTCTCTACAGTTCATTAACTATGTGCCTCACTTTATGGTGCCTTGCTCTTGCTATCTTCCCAGTCATCAGCAAAGCGGGTACTCACCACTGCTGGGACCCCTCAGGATTCCTGTGCCGCTGCCATTTTTAAAGCCCAGCATGTACCAGAGCAAGCACTTCCAGCCAGGAATTTTCCTTCACAGTGCATGTAGTGGGAGAACAAAAGAAAGGAAATGCTCCTAAAGGCACATAGATGGCACAGCTGATATTTCATTATAAATAAAAGTGCACATTAATAAATGTATTGCTGTTTAAGAACCAAGCTGTTCAGGTTATCCATCCTAAATGCCATCAGCCTTGGTTCCAGAAAGCAGCTCTTGTCTCCCAGTATCCACCCTTGTAAGCCATCAGCTGTTGAAATGAAGCAGTAATATGAAAGTTCTTAAAGGTATTATACATCCTGGCAGTTTCCGGGATATCTGATACGAACTTCTAAGATGCAGCACTGATTTTTATAGATGACATATGCATTGATGGATTGGAATACTTTTCTCTTAATGAAATTAGCTATGATATGGCACTCTTGATGTAACGTGCATACATCTACAACATTGGGCACCCAGGGGAAGCCAGATATATTAGCAAAGTTACTACCTCGTCTGCAGCTGTGATCTCATGACAGGGAAATGAAATGAAGTGGTGTGACCTGGCCCAACTTACATTCTGGATCAAGGATTGTGAGATTCAACATGGTGAATCCTTGGAAGCAACCAGTTGTACAAATGATTAGCACAACTGTCAGTCTGACAGGTACCGGGATAGCACAGCCTCCTATCCATTCATGTCACAGGTCACACTCCAGCAGCTGGCGTATGTTCTGGATATTGTCCCAGAACAACTGCAGTCTATGGAAATGCTGAAATTCAAATATTTGAAGGAAATGGCATTGAGGACAATAGAGGATGACATTGAGAATCTCCAGTAGCTCCTCTGCATCCTGAGGAGACTGTTAGTTGAGACCTCTTCATGTGGAGGCTGGTCAGCAGTAACTGGAGGTTGCTACTGGTCCTGGGCCCACTAACACATGTATTCCTCCTCAATTTCTCTACACTTTCATTGCATCACAGCAACAGTGGCCATCTGAAACATCAGCTTTCCTGTTCCTCTGATGCTGCCTGGCCTGCTGTGTTCCTCCAGCTCCACACTTTTTTAACAGTGGCCATAACTCCTATTGTGGCTCCATCCATTGGCAACTCTTCCAATGAACCCGTGTGAAGAATATAAGAAATAAAATGCATCCTTAGAATTGTGAGCAGTCAACATCTGCATTACTCACAAATGAAGATTTAGCAAACTCTTCCATACAGTGAGATATAGAGAACTCCAGCAAGGAGGACCCTGCATTCTTTGGCATAGGGACCTTATTCTGATGAATGCAGCGTAATCTGTGTCACGCTAATACAGCAGTAGATTGTAAGTGCTGATGCCATTTCCCCTATTCCCATCATCTACATCACCAAAGAAATGTAGCATTGCAAAGTATTGTTAGCAAATTCTTAAGTTCATGGTGGAAGGAAATCAGCTTCATACCACTGTGCAACCTATGAGATCTGATTGTCTTTGTGAATTGTGGCCTGCACGTGCCACTTTTAAGGTCATCTGTGATTACCTCTGCTTCACAGAGATGACTATATTCAATGTGCAATGACCAATAACAGGGAGAAAATTGCTTGTGACCAGTATTTGTATCCCGCACAGGTGGACACTGCATGCATTTGACATGCAGGGAAATATGATTGTAGATAACTCTAACATACACTGCAGAAGTATGAGGGTGTGAGGCTGATGTATCACTGTGTTGTAAGCAGACATGTCAACCCCTGGACTGATCATTAATGACAAACATGACAAGCTCAGCTCTGTGTACGCACCAAACAGCAAATCAATGCAGCAGCACTGTGAGGCTTTAAGCTATAGCTGAAGCACCATTGCATTAAAAAACATGGCAAGGCAGGGATGCTGTGAACATGCAGGTAGGCATTAAGCAAGTACTAAGCAGTCTTGGTATGCAACGTGGTCCAGTCTGTGAACTGGATATCTGTCCCTGCAAATAAAGTATTCTTGCAGTATCATGCCAATGCTAGTGTGCTTTGAAGTACAAATGGCTGGGAGAGTTGCCTTGAGGTTCTGAGAGTTGGCAGTTACCAGATGAGATTCATACATTTAGTGCCCTGGATTTTGCGTTGATCCAGGATGGCAGCCTGGAGGAGCAAACGAAAAGTTGTAGTTACAAGATACCTGCTTCGACTTTCATTTTGACACCTAGTTTTCTCATGGCAAGTGTAAGAATAGGAAGCTACATATTAGTGGAGTGAGATTTAATAAGTCTGTTAACAAGTAATAATCCCCTTTAATAAGTATCTCACTGCAACCAAGTGAGAATCTCGTTTGGATACCTGGAATTTAAAAATGCAACAAATAACTCCCAACATCAAGAAAAGCTTCATCCAACTTCTCATGCAATCCTTCCAGATTTTTCACCGTAGCCCATGTCATTCAGGCCCCTTAGATTTTTTTCTGCAAACTATGCATTGAAAGCCAAAGTGTTAAATAAATGGGATAAGTGGAGTGTGTTTCTCAGTTCCTTTGTACAAGGTAGAGTGTAACTTGTTGTCCAAAACTGGTAGGAGTTGTTAAGAAATTACAAGTGGATGGAGTTGTATTTCTCCTCTGTGATGACTAGGCTAGAGTGAAAATTATAGTTTTGTTTATATTTAAGGGCAGTCTAGGAGACCTTAAATAGATGGAACACTTCCAGTTTTTTTGTTTTGTATCTTGTGTGTTAATAAGAGCAATAGGTAAACAAATTCCATCATGAGAGGTCAAAGAAATACCACCAGTTAGAATAGCCAAAACTTCCATTATTCCACATTAAAGAACAAATCCAGATGGCTGTGCCATTTGTCCAGTGTTAGGATTTTGGATATCTGCTCAGGATTGAAGAGAAACTTGCATTGGGAGGGGAAGGATTCAGTCAGTGTAATCAATGATCAATTAGGACAAAGAAGGAGTCAGTATGAGGAGTTAGGTGCCAAATTAAGAAGCAAAACTTCAAAGGTAATAATCTCTGGATGACTACACAAGCCATGTACATTAGCATAAAACAAATCAGATTAGAGACATTAATCCATGGCTCAGGAACTATTGTGAGAGCAGTGGGTTCTGATTCAATGGGCACTGGTAACATTACTGGGGAAAATGGGATCTGTGTCATTGGAATGATCATGGTATGTGCCAGCTGTGTAACTAGAGAAGAGAACAGATTTTAAACTAAATAATGGGAGCAACAGATCAAATTTGCTAACATGATAAATTAAAGAGTAAAACCAAGACCAAAGAAAAAGGTATTAATACGAGAAATGATAAGTAGACCTTGACAGGAAGGGGTAGAGAGTACAAATTTAAGCGTAAAGTAACTGGTAAGATTCAAATTTCCAAAAAGAATGAAGTGATAAAACCGAAGACTCTTGTATATGGTATTTGAAAGAAAACAGATGACCTGAAAGCATAAAGAGAAATAGTTAAGTAAGATCTCATAGCCTTTACCGAGACATGGCTGTAGGAAATACAACAGTTGAAACCTAAATCTGAAAGAATACAGGACATTTGAAAAGAACAAGAAGCTAGGAAAAGCTGGAGGGTTGGGCAATCGTAGCCTAGGTGAGGAGTTCACACAATGTTTTCAGTGCACTTTCTTAGAAAAGTATATTTTGGAGTCATTCAGAGAGCAGCCTATAGCAGACCTGGTACTGAGCAATGAGATAGCATTAATTAAATGTCTCATAATGAAGGCATGCCCAGATAGCAGCAACCATTATATGGTTGAATGTTATACATAGTCTGAGGGAGTGAGGAGTGGGTGCTAGACCAATTTTAAAAATGTAAGTAATAGTTTTTATGAGAGCATGAAAGGAGAGTTGGCTAATGTGGAGTGGCAAATTAGATTGAAGGATAGGTCAATCAATATTCAACAGCACACATTTAGGAACTGTTTCAAAATATACAGAATACATTCCAAACAGTTAAGAAAAATCCTAAGGGATGAATCCACTATAAGTGGATAACTGGAAAGGTTAAAAATAGTATGGAAAGCATATAGTTATGCAAAACAGATGGCAGGTCAGAAGATTGGACAGAATATTTTTTTTAAAAAGACTGACCAGAAAATTTGAGAATAAGAAAATATCCTGCTCAAAGAACCCAGCAGTCACAACACGGTGGCTCAGTGGTTAGCACTGCTGCCTCAAAGCGCCAGGGACCCGGGTTTGATTCCACCATCGGGCGACTGTCTGTGTGGAGTCTGCACGTTCTCTCTGTGTCTGCGTGGGTTTCATTCAGGTGCTCCGGTTTCCTTCCACAGTCCAATGATGTGCAGGCCAGGTGGATTGGCAATGCTAAATTGCCCATAGTGTTCAGGGATGTTTAGATTAGGTGGGTAGGACAGGAATGGGTCTGGGTGGGATACTCCAAGGGTCAGTGTGGACTTGTTGGGCTGAAGGGCCTGTTTCCACAGTGTAGAGATTCTATGCAGGAACAATTAAGTTAGGGGATAAAAGGATCTTTTTCAGGATTGTAGCTGGTGACTAATGGAGTTGCGCGGCAGTCAGTTGTGGGACCATAACTATTGATAACTATCCCAGAGGACTGGCAAGTAGCTAATGTGGTTCCTCTGTTCAAGAAGGGAAATAGGGATAATTCAGGAAATGATATACCAGTGAGTCTCACATTGGTGGTTGGGAGGCTATCGGAGAGAATTCTTAGGGATAGGATTTACGCACATTTGGAAAAGCATGGACTAATAAGGCACAGTCAGCATGGCTTTGTGCCTGTCATTTCTTACTAACTTGATTGAATATTTCAAGGAGGTGACGAAGGTGATTGATAAGGGTGAAGCAGTAGATGTCATCTACATGGATTTTAGTAAGACTTTCGACAAAGTCCCTCATGGTAGGCTCATCCAGAAGATTAAGATGCGTGGGATCCACAGTGATTTGGCTGTTTAGATTCAGAATTTGCTTGAATAGTATACAGTTAATGCCAGGATCCTGAACAGCATTGATGTACAGAGGGATCTCAAAAATATGAGATACAAAGACAAGGTTGATGATCAGAATCTTTTTTACCAGAGTTAAAAAATCTAAAACTTGAGGCCATGCATTTAAGCTGGGGGAGGTGGGGGGATGTTCAAAGGAGATGTGAGAGGCAAGTTTTTTAATTAGAGAGTGGTAGGAGTCTAGAATATGTTGCCCGGGTGGTGGTGGAGGCAGATGTGATAGGGACATTTAGGACACTTTTAAAT
Source organism: Ginglymostoma cirratum (assembly GCA_024137785.1). Taxonomy (NCBI): domain Eukaryota; kingdom Metazoa; phylum Chordata; class Chondrichthyes; order Orectolobiformes; family Ginglymostomatidae; genus Ginglymostoma; species Ginglymostoma cirratum. Next base: position 44,377,004 of record JAHRHZ010000062.1, read on the forward strand.
AAGCACATGAATATGCAAGGAATGGAGGGTTATGTACCAAGGACAGGCAGAAGCAATTAGTTTAACTTGGTGACATGTTTGGCAGAACATCATGGGCTGAAGAACCAGTTCCTGTGCTGTACAATTCTATGTTCTATTAACATTACACATTAATAATCTGGACAAAAGAATGTGAAAGGACAACCTTTTAGAACTAAGATAGGCTAGGTGAGTGGACGGATGCATGGCAGATGCAGTTTAATGTGGACAAATGTGAGGTTATCCACTTTGGTGGCAAGAACAGGAAGGCAGATTACTATCTAAATGGAGTCAAGTTAGGTAAAGGGGAAGTACAACGAGATCTAGGTGTTCTTGTACATCAGTCAATGAAAGCAAGCATGCAGGTACAGCAGGCAGTGAAGAAAGCTAATGGCATGCTGGCCTTCATAACAAGAGGAATTGAGTATAGGAACAAAAAGGTCCTTCTGCAGCTGTACAGGGCCCTGGTGAGACCACACCTGGAGTATTGTGTGCAGTTTTGGTCTCCAAATTTGAGGAAGGACATTCTTGCTATTGAGGGAGTGCAGCGTAGGTTCACGAGGTTAATTCCCGGAATGGCGGGGCTATCATATGTTGAAAGATTGGAGCGACTGGGCTTGCATACACTTGAGTTTAGAAGGATGAGAGGGGATCTGATTGAGACGTATAAGATTATTAAGGGATTGGACACTCTGGAGGCAGGGAGCATGTTTCTGCTGATGGGTGAGTCCAGAACCAGAGGACACAGTTTAAAAATAAGGGGTAGGCCATTTAGAACAGAGTTGAGGAAAAACTTCTTCACCCAGAGAGTGGTGGATATATGGAATGCTCTGCCCCAGAAGGCAGTGGAGGCCAAGTCTCTGGATACTTTCAAGAAAGAGATGGATAGAGCTCTTATAGATAATGGAATCAAGGGTTATGGGGATAAGGCAGGAACAGGATACTGATTGTGGATGATCAGCCATGATCATAATGAATGGTGGTGCTGGCTCGAAGGGCCGAATGGCCTACTTCTGCACCTATTGTCTATTGTCTATTGTCTAAGACGAAGAGAAATTTTCTTCAGCCAGAGGGTGGTGAATCTGTGGAACTCATTGCCACAGGAGGCTATGGAGGCCAAGTCATTGTGTGTATTTAAGAGGAGATAGATAGGTTCTTGATTAGTAAGGGGATAAAGGGTTACAGGGAGAAGGCAGGAGAATGGGGTTGAGAAACATATTAGCCATGATTGTATGGCAGAGCAGACTCAAAGAATCAAATTGCCTAATTCTGCTCCTATATCTTATAGTCTTATGATGTTATAAGAGGGAATGTTGGTGCTGAGGTAATCGATGCACTTTAAAAAAAATGAAACTCCCTTGATTTGGGGAATATGAAAACAGAAGTAAGCCATAACTGATCTGCCTCCATCCTAAACTTCCCTTTAGTGCTAGCTCATCGTAGCCCTTAACTTCTTCAGATACCTTTTGTGATCTAGCCTTCACAACACTTTGGGGTAGAAAATTCCAGACTTCATTACCTTTTGGGAGAAGAAATTCCTTTGCATCTCAGTTTTAAATGAGTGTCGCCTTATTCTGTAACTATGTCCAATAGCTTAAGATTTTCAACATCTACCCTGTCAAACCCCCGAGAAGCTTGTATGTTCCAATAAAATCATCTCTCATCTGAATGAATAAAAGCCAAACCTCTTTAGCCAAGTCTTATAGTCAATCCTTTTGTCCCATGAATCCACCTAGTCAATCTCATTGGAACAGTTTCCAGAGCCAGTGTATCCTTTCTTAAATACATTGACCTAAAGCTGTCCAAAATATTCCAGAAAAGGCCTCAATTACAAACACCCTGCACAATTACCACAAGACTCCCCCTTTTTAAACTCCGATTCCATTGTAATAAAGGCTAAAATTCCATTTTCCTTCTTAATTACTTGCCACTTGTTTTTTGGAGTCTCTCACAATTTAAATAATAGTCTGCCTTTTAATTCTTTCTATCAAAGTGCATGACCTCACACTTTCCAACATTAAACTCTATCTGCCAAGATTTTTGCCCACTCACTCCACCTGTCTACATCCCCTTGCAGATGCCTTTTGATTGAAAGATAGCAAATTGAACTCATTCATTTAAAAAGAGATGGAGAGAGAAAAAAGAGGACACTACAGGCCAATCATCTTAACATCTGTCAGAAGGAAAATGTTGGAAGCTGTCATTAATGGAGTTGAGCAGGTCACTAAGCTAAGCTTAAAGTGATCAGAATCAACATTTTTTTCTTGCCCTTTGAAATGGCCTGGAAAGCTATTCAGTTTTACCAACTGCAATAAAGGAAAAGGGGACTGAAACAGGATGAATCTGGCATTGGCTAAAGCACAGGAAATGGTGATGGTAAATACAGCCCTGAAAATTCCTCCTTACCAACACGTGGAGGCTAGTGCCAAAACTAGAAGAACTGTCTCACAGACTAGTCAAGCAACAGCCTGACATAGTCATGGACCTGGGATCATACCTTACAAATAATGTCCTAGACACTGAGTTCCCCATCCCTGGATATGTCCTGTCTCACTGGCAGGACATACCCAGCAGAGCCAGCAGCACAGTAGTATACAATTGGGAGGGAGTTGCCCTGAGAGTCCTCAATATTAACTGTGGACCCCATGAAATCTCATGGCATCAATTTAAATCTGGGCAAGGAAACCTCCTGCTGATAATAATATACTGGAACTCCTCAGCTGATGAATCAATATTCCTTTATGTTGAATAACACTTGGAGGAAGCACTCAGGGTGGCAAAGGACTAGAACTTCCTCTGAGTGGGGAATTTAAATAACTAACATCACTAAGAATGGCTTGGCACTCACACTACTGATCAAGCTGGGCACATCCTAAAGGACACAGTTTCTAGACTGAGTCTGCAGCAGTTGATGAGGGAAAAACATACTTGACTTCATCCTTACTAATCTGCCACCACAAAAGCATCTGCCATAACAGTATCAGTAAGAGTGGTCACCACTCAGTCCTTGTGAAGATAAAGTCCTGCCTTCACACTAAGACATTAGTGCCTAGTATTCAAGGTGTATGTCCAGAGGAGTAAACGACTAGCTGGAGTCACCAGCTCTGCTTTGACATCAGGAATTATCAGCATCTGTTTCTTTTTGGTGTATGTAGAATAGCAACTTGCATATTAAGGTGAGCTTTGGTGTTAACGAGGATAATAATGAGCAATAATTCCCCCTTAGTAAGCATCTCAACACCCCAGAGTGGGATTTTCAAATTGATATCTGGAAATCTGTTTAAAAATGCAACTTTCGCTCCTGATGTCAAAAGGCATTGTTCACGTTCTCACGTGATTTTCCTGGATGTCTCACAGTTGCCTCCATGTTCGATGCATTATAAGATTCTCCCCTAATTTCTGTATCCACATTGCTGACAAGCTTGCTGGGTAGTTCTAGCAATTAAAAGTTCTTTTAATTTTGGATTGCCAATATCTGCAGTATTTTTCTTTTTACATCATCTGCAAATCCTTCACCTGACATTTGCTATAAACATGAGTGTGTTTATTTTTAAATCTCCTACACAAATCCAAACAAACACAATTGATCTTATAAAAGAAATACATTCAGGATTGAATTTCAACGTTTTGAGAAATATGGAGTTTCATATATGAATACTTTTAAAATCAGATCTACTTTTGCATGAGAAAAGTCTGAATTGTCCAATAACGCATACTAAGAAGTATAAGTGAAATAGCATAGAAAGCGTTTGTGGCTTGAAACAGATCTGAAAAAAACCCTACAGGTTATAGATCAGTTTTGGATCTAAATAAGTAGAATGTACTCTACAGAATGGGATAGTTTATGTGCTAAGGTGAACCATGAACTGCAATATACTGTATTGGAATTCTAGGGTCCCGATTTTAACCTAAACACATCGATTTGGGATTGGCTCTCATTTTGCACCCCTCAAGATTTTACATCTGTTGACTTCGCATGGTGAGTAAAATGAGCAAAATTTAACTTGAAATTGCTCCATTTTCACTACTTGAGTTTGGACAAAATCAGTGTTTAATTCAACTTTTAAAAGTAAATTATAATTGCACATTGAAGTAAATAAATATGATCTGCTAGCCCTTAAAAATGGTTTCAAGATGACAAGCATTGGTCCTGAAGATTGAGGGATGTATGATATTCAAGAAGAATTGGAAGCTAGGTGAAGGTGAAGGGGTAGCATTGTTAATCAAGGATTGCATTTGCATAATAGAAATGATCTTGGCTCAGGAATTCAGGATGTAGAATTGGTTTGGATGGAGATAAGGATAGCAGGGGAAAGAAACCACTAGTGGGAGTAATGACAATGTGGAACATAATATAAGAGAAGGCATATTAGGTTCCTGTGATAAAGGGACAGCAATAATCATGGGTGACTTTGAACTGCACATTAACTGAAAGTAGTATGTAGATTGTTGTGGCTAATATCCTTTCTCAGACAGCCAGAGCTGGATAGAATGTAAAAATTATGGGAATTTGGGAAATGTTCAAATGGTGTTTATTAACACGAAGTATTTTGTTAATAAAATTGAATTGAACTGCAAAATCAAAGTCTGGGTCCATTTGTGCACCTCACCAACTAAAGCGTTTGTTTCTAATACATGATAAATGGTAGAAGTGTCTAAAGTACCCACGAGACTAAAGGGAAGAGTAGGCAGGGAGCAGATGATGAACACAAAGGGACAGGTGGTCTGAGGTGCATTTGTTTTAATGCGAGAAGTATAGTAGATAAGGCAGATGAACTTAGGGCTTGGATCGGTACCTGGGAGTATGATGTTATTGCTATTACTGAGACTTGGTTGAGGGAAGGGCATGATTGGCAACTAGATGTCCCAGGATATCAATGCTTCAGGCGAGATAGAGAGGGAGGTAAAAGGGGTGGAGGAGTTGCATTACTGGTCAAAGACGATATCACAGCTGTACTGAAGGAGGGTACTATGGAGGACTCGAGTAGTGAGGCAATATGGGTAGAACTCAGAAATAGGAAGGGTGCAGTAACAATGTTGGGGCTGTACTACAGGCCACCCAACAGCAAGCGTGAGATAGAGGTACAAATATGTAAACAGATTATGGAAAGGTGTAGGAGCAACAGGGTGGTGGTGATGGGAGATTTTAATTTTCCCAACATTGATTGGGATTCACTTAGTGTTAAGGGTCAAGATGGAGCAGAATTTGTAAGGAGCATCCAGGAGGGTTTTCTAGAGCAATATGTATGTAGTCCAACTCATGAAGGGGCCATACTGGACCTGGTGTTGGGGAATGAGCCCGGCCAGGTGGTTGAAATTACAGTAGGGGACTACTTAGGAAATAGTGACCACAATTCTGTAAGTTTTACAATACTCATGGACAAAGATGAGAGTGGTCCTAAAGGAAGAGTTCTAAACTGGGGGAAGGCCAACTAGACCAAAATTCGGCAGGATCTGGGGAATATAGATTGGGAGAAACTGTTTGAAGGTAAATCCACATGTGATACGTGGGAGGCTTTTAAAGAGAGGTTGATTAGCGTGCAGGAGAGACATGTTCCTGTGAAAATGAGGGATAGAAATGGCAAGATTAGGGAGCCATGGATGACAGGTGAAATTGTGAGACTAGCGAAGAGGAAAAAGGAAACATACATAAGGTCTAGGCGACTGAAGACAGACGAAGCTTTGGAAGAATATCGGGAATGTAGGGCAAATCTGAAATGAGGAATTAAGAGGGCTAAAAGGGAACATGAGAAACCTTTAGCAAACATGGTTAAGGAAAATCCCAAAGCCTTTTATTCATATGTAAAGAGCGAGAGGGTAACTAGAGAAAGGATTGGCCCACTTAAGGACAAAGAAGGAAAGTTATGCGTTGAGTCAGAGAAAATGGGTGACATTCTTAATGAGTACTTTGCATCGGTATTCACCAAGGAGAGAGACATGACGGATGTTGAGGTTAGGGATAGATGTTTGATTACTCTAGGTCAAGTCGGCATAAGGAGGGAAGAAGTGTTGGGTATCCTAAAAGGCATTAAGGTGGACAAGTCCCCAGGTCCTGATGGGATCTATCCCAGGTTATTGAGGGAAGTGAGAGAGGAAATAGCTGGGGCCTTAACAGATATCTTTGCAGCATCCTTAAACACGGGTGAGGTCCCGGAGGACTGGAGAATTGTTAATGTTGTCCCCTTGTTTAAGAAGGGTAGCAGGGATAATCCAGGTAATTATCGACCGGTGAGCCTGACGTCAGTGGTAGGGAAGCTGCTGGAGAAGATACTGAGGGATAGGATCTATTCCCATTTGGAAGAAAATGGGCTTATCAGTGACGGACAACATGGTTTTGTGCAGGGAAGGTCATGTCTTACCAACTTAATAGAATTCTTTGAGGATGTGACAAAGTTGATTGATGGGGGAAAGGCTGTAGATGTCATATACATGGACTTCAGTAAGGCATTTGATAAGGTTCCCCATGGCAGGCTGATGGAGAAAGTGAAGTCGCATGGGGTCCAGGGTGTGTTAGCTAGATGGATAAAAAAACTGGCTAGGCAACAGGAGACAGAGAATAGTAGTGGAAGGGGGTTTGTCAAATTGGAGACCTGTGACTAGTGGTGTTCCACAGGGATCCATGCTGGTCCTACTGTTGTTCGTGATATACGTAAATGATTTGGAGGAAGGTATTGGTGGTCCGATTAGCAAGTTTGCAGATGACACAAAGATTGGTGGAGTAGCAGATAGTGAAGGGGACTGTCAGAGATTACAGCAGAATGTAGATAGATTGGAGAGTTGGGCAGATAAATGACAGATGGAGTTCAATCCGGGCAAATGCGAGGTGATGCATTTTAGAAGATCTAATTCAAGAGCAAACTATACAGTAAATGGAAAAGTCCTGGGGAGAATTGATGTACAGAGAGATCTGGGTGTTCAGGTCCATTGTTCCTTGAAGGTAGCAACGCAGGTCAATAGAGTGGTCAAGAAGGCATACGGCATGCTCTCCTTCATCGGATGGGGTATTGAGTACAAGAGTTGGCAGGTCATGTTACAGTTGTATAAGACTTTGGTTTGGCCACATTTACAGTACTGTGTACAGTTCTGGTCGTCACATTACCAAAAGGATATGGATGCTTTGGAGAGGGTGCAGAGGAGGTTCACCAGGATGTTGCCTGGTATGGAGGATGCTAGCTATGAAGAAAGGTTGAGTAGACTAGGATTATTTTCATTAGAAAGACGAAGATTGAGGGGGGACCTGATTGAGGTCTACAAAATCATGAGGGGTATAGACAAGGTGGATAGCAAGAAGCTTTTTCCCAGAGCGGGGGACTCAATTATTAGCTGTCATGAGTTCAAAGTGAGAGGAGGAAAGTTTAAGGGAGATATGCGTGGAAAGTTCTTTACGCAGAGGGTGGTGGGTGCCTGGAACATGTTGCCAGCGGAGGTGGTAGACGCAGACACGTTAGTGTCTTTTAAGATGTATCTGGACAGGTACGTGGATGGACAGGGCGCAAAGTGATACAGACCCTTTGAAAATAGATGACAGGTTTAGACAGAGGATCTCGATCGGCGCAGGCTTGGAGGGCCGAAGGGCCTGTTCCTGTGCTGTAATTTTCTTTGTTCTTTGAGACAGAGAGACAAAGGGAGCAGTAAATTGAAAGAAACAATTAGTGAATTGGCACAATGCCCAAAGTGGGCGGAGGTGTTACTAAAGTATCTAAGTAAGAAGTGGCCCAGGTGGGTAGACCACTGCAATGAGCAAATATTGGGTCTGGGACCTGCAGGACAGAAATGTTGAGAGGCAGCATGGAAAGCTGAAGAGAAGTGTGCTTTAAACCTTAGCAAGACAATAGCGATAGCCAGTTGCATGGAGCAGCTGAGAGGTAGAGAATGGGAGAAGTTGAAGCTAAGCAAAGACCTGGAGGAAGTGAAGCAGTAACTGGAGAAAGTGAGCCCCATTTTACCAAGATCCTGTTGTACTCTGAGGTAACCTTCATGGCTGTCCACTACACCTCCAATTTCGGTGTCATCTGCAAACTTACTAACCATATCTCCTATGTTCACATCCAAATCATTTATATAAATGACGAAAAGCAGTGGACCCAGCACTGATCCTTGTTGCACACCACTGGTCACAGGCCTCCAGTCTGAAAAGCAACCTTGCACCACCATCCTCTGTCTTCTACCTTCAAGCCAGTTCTGTATCCAAATGGCTAGTTCTCCCTGTATTCCATGTGATCTAACCTTTTGACAGACAGAGCTAAGCATACAACCAATGGATCAGATCTAAGTTCTGCAGTTGTGCCACATCCAGGTTGTGAATGGTAGTGGACAATAAAACAACTCACTGGAAGAGGAGATTCCATAAATATCCCCATTCTCAATGACGGAAGAGCTCAGCATATCAGTGCAAATGATAAGGCCAAAGCATTCCTGGTCACGATGGTGGCAGAGTAGGACTGTCCAGCCAGAGCTCCTTTGCTCCGCCTGTTCATTTTTTTTTCCTCTCTCTGTTCTGGAGTGCTTCTTTTCAAACTTTTAACTTTAATCTTACTCAGAGGGGAATGGAGGAAGTGACTCCCAGATTGGAGGCTGTTGTAGTTGAGTCCCAGAACAAGCTGGCGCAGGAGGCTAGTCCTGGAGGCAGGTTCCAGACTGGAGGCTGGAGTGGGAGCTGAGTCCTGGACGTGAGGCCGGTGGAGGAAGGTGAATCCTGGAAACTTTTCACTGCACTCATTTAAGTGCATGTGACAATAAAACTAATTCATTCATTCGCAGCAATCTTCAGCCAGAAGTGCCAAAAGGTTGATCCATCTCAGTCTCCTCCAGAGGTCCCCAGTTTACAGATATCAGTTTTCAGCCAATTTGATTCACTCCACATAATATCAAGAAGTGATTGGATGCACTGGATACTGCAAAGACTATGGGCCCTGACAACATTCTGGTAATAGCATTGAAGACTTGTGCTCCAGAACTTGACGCTTCCCTAGCCAAGCTGTTCCAGTACAGTTACAACCATGGCATCTACCCAACAATGTTGAAAATTGCCCAGGTGCGTCCTATACATAAAAAGCAGGACAAATCCAACCCAGCCAATTATCCCCTACTCTCAATCTTCAGTAAAGTGATGGAAAGTGTCATCAACTGTGTTATGAAGCAGCACCTGCTCAGCAATAACCCGCTCAGTGATACCTGGTTTGGGTTTCAGCAAAGTCGCTCAGCTCCTGACTTCATTACAGCCTCGGTTCAAACAGGAACTAAAGAGGTGAGGTGAGAGTGAAAGCCCTCGATATCAAAGCTGCATTCAACCAAGTGCGACATCAAGAAGCTCTCACAAAACTGGAATCAATGGGTATCAAGGGACAAACTCTCCTCTGATTGGAGTCATAAATGGCTTATAAGAAGATGGTTTGTCAGTCATCTCAGCTCCAGAACGTCTTTGCAAGAGTTCCTCAGAGTGGTGTCCCAGGCCCAACCATCTTCAGCTGCTTTATCAAATGACCTTCCCTCCATCGTAAGGTCAGAAATAAGGATGTTTGCCAAAGATCACACAATGTTCAACACCATTCATAACTTCTCTGATAAAGCAGTCTTTGAAAAAAATGCAACAAGATTTGGACAATATCCAGCATTGGGCTCTCAAGTGCCAAGTAGCTTTCACATCACACAAATGCTAGGCAATGACCATCTCCAATAACAGACAATCTAATCACCATCCCTTGACATTCACTGGTGTTACCATCACTAAATCCCCAACTTTTAACTTCCTGGGGGTTATCATTGACCAGAAACTCAACTAGACTTGTCACATAACTGCAGTGGCTACAACAGCGGGTCAGAGGCTAGGAGTACTGTGGCGAGTAACTCATTTCCTGATTTCCCAAATCCTGTCCATTATCTACAAGGCACAAGTCACGAGTATGATGGAATATTCCCCATTTGCCTTGATGGGTACAGCTCTAACAACACTCAATAAACTTGACATCACCCAAATCAAAGCAGCCCGCTTGATTGGCACCATATCCACAAACATCCACTCCCTCCACCACTGATGCCATGTAATGTTAAGGTCTAAAAGCATTATGTGGTTTTGGCTGACCATACAATTTTTAATCGTGCTGCCTAGCAAAATTTGAATGGAAGTGAATTATCTAGAAGATGCACTGCAGAAATTCACCAAAGATCCTTAGCATCTCCCAAACCCGTGACCATTTCTATCTCGTAGGACAAGGGCAGCAGATACAGGGGAACACATCACCTGTAGGTTCCCTTCTGAGCCACTCACCATCCTCACCTGGAAATATATCACCGCTACTTCCCTGTCATTCAAAGTCCTGTAATTCCCTCCCTAACAACATTCTGGGTCTACCTACACTGATATGGACTGCAGCAGTTCACGATGGCAGGTCACCAACACCTTCCCAAGGACAGCTCAGAACAGGCAATAAAATGCTGGCCAGCCAGGAACACCATACCCCATGAGTGAATAAGAAAAGTAAAGTAGGACACGTTGTTCTCATTCTTGGGAACAATGATAGCTGAGGGAGACACAAAATAGAAGGGGTGCACATTGAAGCCATTACCCGCTTGCCTCTCCTCAGAGATATGAGTTCACATGTTTCTTTCTGCACTTAGTGGAAGACATCAGAACCACATCGATAGTCTTGCTACGAAGGCCACCCCACTCCCCAACCTCCTTAAAAGGAATAGCCAGTGGGAAGGAACTAAACAGCACATAGATGTTGTTGTTGAATTAAAACAGGCCCCTTAACACAAGGTCTGCACAGCAGGTACCCAACTCAGAGCTTGCCTTCATCTTGTAAGTTGCAGCTATGGATGCCATATTAGTAGCCATACTCCTCCAAGAATGACACAATAAACTCAGATCAGTAGCCCCTGCTTTGACGTGTGTGAAGTACTTGCTAACTGTGTTCTGGGTAGTACAACATTTTGCCTAAATTATTGGTCTGAACCCATTAACCATTCTTACGAAGGACACCTCCCTCAACTTTTGCTAGACAGCAGGATTAAAAATGGTATGGTCAGCCAAAACTGCATAGTGCTGTAAAACCTAATGATACTGGGTCACAACATTGCAGTTGAATGTATCAAGTTGTGCTCTTTCCTAGATGACAATCTGAGCAATGGAGGAGAAGCCATGAGTGTCAGATTGTGGTGACAATGTTTCCAGGGAACCATTTATGCTGAAACAAAATGGGGAGGAGCCAAGGGAACCTGGGAAGCAGAAGAGAGAACCCCTGAAGAAAATTTATTGATGAATCCTCGACGGTGGAGGATGGACACTGAAAGACAGAATGTGGTATATGTATATATGGAGAACCACAAGGGTAAGCCCTTAAAAGAATTAGTGCTGAAGCTCTCCAACAAAATGAGTGTTTAGGCTGCCGAGCAAATAGCTGTAGTCTATATGGCCAGCCACCTTGAAAAACATGCCCCAACACCTTTAAGACGCTCAGCATCTCTTCTTCTATTAAGTAGACATTTTTCAAGATGTCGCTATTTATTTCTCCACTTTCTCTATCTTTCATATCCTTGTCTGATGCAAAATACTTGTTTAGAATCTCCCCCATCTCCTGCGGTTCCACACATGGCCGGCCTTGCTGATGTTTAAGGGGCCCTATTTTTTCCCTCGTTACTCTTTTGTTCTTAATGTATTTGTAGAATCCTTTGGATTCTCCTTAACCCTACTTGCCAAAGCTATCTCATGTCCCCTTTTTGCCCTCCTGATTTCCCTCTTAAGTAGTCGATCTCTGCCATCTATACTTGACATATGCTTCCTTCTTATTCTTGACCAAAACCTCAATTTCTCTAGTCATCCAGCATTCTCTACACCTCTCTGATCCAGCCATGAGCCTGCACAGCTGACTGCCTCTGCTGTTTAGTTTCAAGTATTTCTGAACATTGGAGTTCATCTAAGAAAAATAAACAAACAGCAAAATTCACAGCTGAACTAGGAAAAACCTGTGTGGGGGAGCTCGCAGCAGTGTAGCAGTTAAGTGGCTAGTTTTAAAGTGTAACCTTACTGTTCTTTTTGTAAATCTACAACAGAGTAAAGTAAGTTTTTTTTTGATTATATGTTTTTATTGAGATCTGTGTCTTGATTAAACATTAAAAACATAAAACATAGGTACTAAGTTAATCTGGAGTGAGGAAAGAGATCAGAATTCAGTCTGAGACTGATGCAGTTGGGGAAAGGAGGAAGACAAACAGGCAGGAACAAGACAGAGAACGAGGTAGGACTGATAATTAAACTGCGTTTACTTCAATCAAGCTAAGGCAGATGAACTCAGGGTATGGTTAGCAACATGGGACTGGGATATCATAGCGATTACAGAGACGTGGCTCAGGGATGGATGGGCCAGCATCTTAATGTTCCAGGATATATATGGCCCCAAGGAAGGATAGAAAGGGGGACAAGAGAGGAGGGGGGGGTGGTGTTTTTGACTAGGGATAACATGATGGCTATGCTTCAGGAGAATATTCCTGGGAATACATCCAGGAAAGTTATTTGTGTGGAAGTGAGAAATAAGAAAGGGATGATCACCTTATTAGGATTGTACTATAGAACCCTGACTAGTCAGCAGGAAATTGAGACACACATTCGTAAGGACACCTCAGTTATCTGTAAGAATAATAGGGTGGTTATGGTAGTGGATTTTAACTTTCCAAACATAGACTGTGACTGCCATTGTGCTTGGATGGAGAGGAATTTGTTAGGTGTGTACAAGAAAATTATTTTTCTGATTCAGCATGTGGATGTACCTACTAGAGAAAGTGAAAAACCTGACCTACTGTTGGGAAATAAAGCAGGGCAGGTGGCTGAGGTGTCAGTGGGGGAACACTTTCAAAGTCAAAGATCAAAGATCTGGTACAGGCTCACAGCAGCAATGCTAAATTTGAGCAAGTACAGGAGGTAATAATCCCTACCTCATATAACAAGTGGGAGGACTAGTTATACTAAGGGTGAATTGTTCTTAAAGATGGGTGGTACATGGTACCCGTCTGGGATTGAAATCTAGTGATTTATCAATGACACGACGTCCAAGGTCTTCAAAGAACAGAAGTCAGCATGGACATGTTGGATCAAAGGGCCTGTTTCCATGCTGTACATCTCCATAACTTTATGATTCTAAGTCATGACTAACAAAATTAAGTGATTGTGCTGGTGGCCAGAAATATGAAAAGACATAAAACCTGTGAAAATACTATGCAAATTGTGGCATGGAATGAATTTTATTCTATCAAGTGCTGCTAATCACTGAATAGATTTGAGAGCAAGCCAGTGCATGTAAATAGTGGCCAATTTTCAGAGTATGTATTATGTTATTTGCATACAGTACTGTTAAGCTTCTTGATGTGTGTAAGGAAGACAGTTAGTGTATGGAGTATTGTTGCCTATGTACAAAGGGGAACCCAGATTCTCAGGACTTAGATTATCTGTCTGAGACTTAATACATGTCTACATGAGAGTGTGGTCTGAATCTGTGATTCCCTGTTCAGAGTGTTTAAAGGGGTTAACAGGAGGGATGTGGTTAAGTGCCCATTAGCCCAAAATTGGACATTCTAAATGGACCCACAGCTGGGGAAGTAAGGCCTGAGAGAAAATTGACCAAACGAAATTAAACAGCAGAGAATCAAACAGTGCAGAAGAGTGCAATCATAACCTTCCTGCAATGTGGGAACCAGAAGATAAAGGTAAGTGTTCCATGTTGCCTTTTTCACAATGCTACTAACGTGCTCTCATGCTTTTAGAAATCTATGGACAGGCATTCCAAAGTCCCTTTGTTCTACTTTTGGCGACAGAAAACCACAAAAACCAAGGTCAAAGTGGTCACAAAGGTTCAGGGCAAACCAGTTACCAGTCCAAGTGTTGTGTATTGGAGAAGTATCAATCAGTCTTCCTAACACCTGGACTTCCAGCCAATGCCTGACGATGTGCGCTTTACATCTCCTAATATGGCCACATTGGTCATAGGCCACAGAACACTCAGGAAGGTCCAGGGCAAGGAAGATAAAAGCACACACCGAGAAGCCATCTCCTCAGAGAAGACTGACAATGAGACCTGTGGCAGAAGACCATGTGGCAACCTACGAAGATCCAGGAGAAGATACACCCTGACCTGTGACACCCATCTTTGTGGAAGAGAGCCAGCCCTAGATCAGAGATGAAGGAGATTCTAACTGCCCAGCTCAAAAATGTGCATCATTACAGGTAATATCTTTTCTCAGACATATAGAATTTGATAGAGAGTAAATACTGTGAGACTTTGGGATATCCTCAAATGGTGTTTTTGATAAGGGAATTTTTTTGTGAATAAAACCAAGTCGAACCATAAATCAAATTCTGTGTTCATTTGCCTGCCTCGTCAACAAGGGGGCTTGGGTAAAGTGTTTTTTAAACTGGTTGAGGTGTCCTAAGCATGGACAACAAGCATCTGTGGACAGAAAGCAGAGCTGCTTTCTGTCCTTGGATGTTGTCAGACCTGCTGAGTTTCTCCAGCAATTTCTGTTTTTGTTTATGAAAGTAAGGATGTTATGCTTGAGATATATAGGACATTGGTGTAGCCACAGTTTCAGAAGCTTTACTCTCTTAGATCTTTCCTTTTAAGAGACTAAATATTTGATAGTGTTCATTGCAAAGCAAACAGTACACATCTTGTGAAAAGGATTTGATTAATAGAATAAATGGGCTTGTTTATTCCATACTTTCTCACAATTTTGTGCGCTTTGAAATCACTAAAACATAAGAAGTAATTTTGATTATTGACATTTCATTTTCAAATTACTTTATAAGAAAGATATTACAAATTGCTTAACAGCAGAGATCAAGTGAACACAGTAGTGCTATTGGCTCAAACCAAATGAACCAGTTTCTCTTCCATGTGAAATAAAACATGACTCCTACAGCTGATAATTTCTGATATGATTCCAAACTGTAAAGTCCTTGGAGCCAAACATCTTACTGAATTTGGAGTGAAAACAAAAACTCAAAGAAAACATGTAGCTCTTTGGCTTTTCCTTCCTTTTGGAGATAGATAATGGAAAAATAATATAATGACAACCAGGAAATATAAATTTTAATTACTGCAATCACAGGAAAGGCAAATGCTTGAGAAACACCACATCTCAAGGGTCAAAAAGTTACTGTATGGTTAATTTTGGATATAAGCCTCTTGATATCATTGGAAGCATATTTATCTGATATTGTTAAGGCTTCTGACAAAAAGTTACAATAATAATCCTTACAGTAATGCATTAACACTCCAAATTTTATTTTAACCAAGTGGGAACAGGGTTAATACAGATCAGAGACCCATTTTACATTTCTTTGTTCTATATATGGGGAATAAAGGTGATGAGAGTATAAAATCAGATGCGGCATAAAGCTAGCATCCCAACTCACTATATTCTCATGGGCATGTTAGATCGGGATTGAGATTTAATAGTAAACTATTCCCGAATGAACTAAGGAGTCTGTCAGCCCACCTTTGAAAAACTGTAACTTTCTAACTAATTTTTTCAAAATAATTTATCCCTAAAAGACCAAGGTGGGGCTTACAATTATAAATCAACCCAAAATAATTTTGCTGCATCCATGGTTCAGTTTCTTGGATGGGGTGTAGTTAGATGGTAATACAAGACCTCTGCTGACTCTTCCTTGGGCAATTGAGAGCTTGCCAAAGGGTTTCTTTCAAAAGAAAAACAAAGGTAGTGCAATAATGGCCCTAACATTGAATAATGAGAAGGTGAAGGTAGCATTAAAGAGACCCCAAAGATTTGCCCAGAGCAAATGAATAAAAGTCCCAACAAACATCTAAACCCTCAGCATGTGTTTGATCACAGGGAATGGATGCTTTTAGCAGACAATCCATTTGTCTTATATGGAACTATTCCAACTATATCTCTGATCCACCTGCCATAACTTGACAAGGGGAACTACAGAAGCTGGCCGACAAGATTGAACTTGTTGAAAAACTGGTTTCAACATCTCTTTCACATCATCAGCGTATACTTGCAGTTGTGTAGAAGGAACGACTAGGGTGGAATGTTAGTTGTAATTGGGGCAGTGGCATACTACAATACCCGATTTTATCATTTTTTTTATAGCACAGCAGGACACTCAATCCTTTGGTGGGATAAAGGGTACAGATTTTGTTAAAATGCCTTTATGCATTATCTTTTATAACTTGTGGATTTATTATCAGATATTCCACTCCTGGCAAATTGGACAAAACTTTTAGCCCATTGAAAAGCAATCTGTAAATTGTTTTCTTATGACAATTGAATGAGTGCAGATGAACATGAATTTCAGATGTCTAAGTTGTATTTTTAACCCCAAAATATTACAGAGTACCTTCTAACTTCTATGCACAAACACCTATTGTTTCTTTAGGCATGAGGAATACATGAATTTCAAGTGTTGCCCAAGCCTATGAACATATGTTTTCTACAATGTAGAAGCAAAGAAAAATGCAAAAATAAATGCTATTCTGGCTATGTTACAAAAATGATATTCTCCAAAAAAATCAGTAAGATGAATGGCACAAATGAAAAATTATTGTTGTAATTCCCCTCACGAGAGCTTCCAGAAACCGAAGGAGGATTTTTATCTGCAAAAAAACAAAACTTGAGAACTATTTTCAAAGATTTTCAAGCTTTGAGTACATTTGACATAATAACGGAAAGAAAAAAAGGAATTCCCAAAATCTGAAACAAGAAATAATGTAAATATTCATTGGCTTAGTCACCATCAGGAAGGCAGTATTTACTCATCTTCTCTATCAGGCACTGACCGGTCCACTACATATTTTTAGCAATGTTTCTATGACACACATTTGTTTATCTTAAAAGAAAATTATCGACTTTTTGTTCTGTAATGTTGAGACACGTCTCTGGCATGACTGTCTCTAACCCTGAATGATCTTCTGGCCTTCAAATCACTTATTGTAAGTGGGCTATATCTTTGGCTTCATAAAATATTTGCTTGAATAAAGTGTTTTCTTTATTCATCAATGAATGAGGCCGTTGCTGGCCAGGCCAGCATTTATTGCCCATCCCTAATTCCCAGACGGCAGTTATGAATCAACCACAATCCTGTGGGTCTGGAGTCACATGGAGGCCAGACCAAGTAAGGACAGCAGTTTTCTTTCTTAAATTAGTGAACCAGATGAGTTTTTCCAACAGCCAGCAATGGATTCATAGTCATCATTAAACTCATAATTCTAGATATTTCTGAATTCAAATTCCACCATCTGTAGTGGCAGGATTTGAACCCAGGTGCCCAGAACATTACCTGGGTTTCTGGATTAACAGTCCAGTGATAAAGCCACTAGGCCATTGCCTCCCCGAGATATAGGCTTATAGGTTCACCACAGTGCAAGCGAATAGAATTTCCCACACTACTTTAAAATAAATTTTCAGTTTCTTAAGCTTCAGTGTTATATGAAGTTAAGGAGCACATACATTTTAAAATTCACAACATTGCCCACCCCTAATTGCCCAGAGGGAAGTTATGAATCAACCACATTCCTGTGGGTCTGAAGTCACATGTCAGCCAGACCAGGTAACTTTTCATCTCTCGCCTCTGTTTAATATCTTATATCTAAAAATCTCTGATATATCTGCATTCCTCCATTTCTGGACTCTTCAGTATCCTTGATTTCAATTGCTACATCACTGGCAGCCATCAGCTTACGAGGTGCTGAGCCCTGGAATTTCATCCCTAAATTTTCTACCACTCTTTCTTCATTTAGGATGCTCCTTAAAATTATCTCTGCTGCTGAAATATCCCCTTATATAGTCTGATGCAACATTTTGTTTAAAACATTCCTGTAAAATGCCTTGCGATGTTTTATTACGTTAAAGACATTAGGTAAACAGAAGTTTGTTTTGTTCTTTTGTTCATGGCCAATGCCTTTCAGCTGGGAGCAATACGATCTCTGTGCTCAGAAAATGCAAATAGGGAAGGGATTTCTCTTCCAATTACTTTCCAATATCCCTTCCTGAAGTGGTGGATATTGGATGAGTTGTCTTGAAGTTGAGTTAATTTGTTGACACTCATATTTGAGAATAGCTACTCGGTATCAAAAGACTTCTGATATCTATGAAACAGCACCCAAATTAAAATGCAACACTTTCAAGGGAAGAGAAAACTTCTATTAGTTTCTATGTTTTGAACACTTACTCAGAACACTGGAATAGGACATTTTAAATCCATAGTGGAATTGTGTGTGTTTATGCCGAAATTCTAACACAACTGAACGTCCAAATGAGGTAAAGTTGAAAGGCAATGATACTTTATCACAATATATTCCAGCAATAACAGGAGGAGAACAAGCAGCATCACGAATCACCAAGTAATTTTCTGTACAGTTTGGGCTGTTCTTAATATCAAGTTTTTCAAATTTCAATATTATCTATTAAATAAGAAAATAAAGAATTTCAAATGCGCTGTAATTTGAAATAACTTATAACCAATAATGCAACATAGATTCAATGAGAATTTAAGTGAACAGGCAGAGCTTCTGCTTTGGCTGTAGTTAGTGCTCAAATTTTGAGTTTTTTTTAACTATTTGCATTTTGCCCAATGTAAAACCTGCCCTGAATGTTAAATTACTTTTTAAAAAACATATTGGCCCAGACTGCATTGGATAGCTGGCCCAGATTGGCCCTACTATCTCTTGGCCCAGATTGTCCAGTCAACGTTGATGCTGTGCGTATAAACATTGACTGCAAAGATCTCTGTAACGTGACCCTTTTACATTTTTCCAGCAGTATCTTTTGATCCCATCTGAAGCATTGATGGATTAATACATGGAGAGGATCTAAAATGCAAGAAAAGGCAGAAAAAAAAGCAGACTCCTTTACACGACAGTACCCGCCATATTCAAGCAGTTTTTTAAAGATCTCAAGTCTTTCAATCAATAAGTTGGTTAATGAATGGATGAGGAGGTAATTGGTGCCTGGATGTAAAAGATAAAGTCACCCTCATCTTACTGTAACAAAGGGCTCCTCTATTATCATAGACAGACAACTGGTGGTGGTTTAATTTGAGGGGTACCACACCGTTAGTGAGGGGAGGGTTGGAGAAGAAGAATCCTTCATATTAACCACAGCCAGTGCAGGAATTGAACCCACGCCATTGGCATTATACTGCATTGCAGACCAGCTATCCAATCAACTGAGCTGATTGACCAATTAGATTAACAGATGGGTGGGAAATTGGATGGCTGGGTGAGTGAGAGGGTAATCAAATCAAGTTGGTGCATAGATAGGTGGAAGTATAGTGATTAGTTGGGTGGTCGAAGGGTTAGTCATGAGGAAAGTCAGATAGTTGGGGTATGGTCAGGTTGGGAGGAGGCAGTGTTATATTGGGTAAGGGGTGATTGTTGGGATCAGTGGTAGTGCTCAGCTCATTATCACTGCATTAGAACAGTTATTAATAAGAATGACATTTCCCGGGCAAGCATCAAAGTAAGTTTTCCATATCGGGACCAGGTTTCTGCATGGAATTTTCGATTCCCTGTAGGCAGTGAGAGAAGTAGCAAGAAAGGAAAATTATAAGAGATAAAAGGTACTGCAGATGCTGGAGAATCCGAGATAACAAGGCGTGGGGCTGGATGAACACAGCAGGCCAAGCAGCATCATAGGAGCAGGAAAACTTGACGTTTCGGGCCTAGACCTTTCATCAGAAATGGGGGAGGGGAAGAGGGTTCTGAAATAAATAGGGAGAGAGGGGCGGCCGGATAGACTCTTCCCCTCCCCCATTTCTGATGAAGGGTCTAGGCCTGAAACGTCAAGTTTTCCTGCTCCTATGATGCTGCTTGGCCTGCTGTGTTCATCCAGCCCCATGCCTTGTTATCGCGGATTCTCCAGCATCTGCAGTACCTTTTATCTCTGATACAATTTTAACCCCACTGCGAAGCCTCTTCTAAGGATGCCTACCCTGAAGAAGTTACCCTCCTCCCTCCGGACAAACCTCAGGGAATCTCTCTCCCACTGCAACTCTCTCATAATCTCCACCTATCCTCTCCTCTATCCATCCTCTATCCGGTGCCCCCTCTCTCCCTATTTATTTCAGAACCCTCTTCCCCTCCCCCATTTCTGATGAAGGGTCTAGGCCTGAAACGTCAAGTTTTCCTGCTGCTATGATGCTGCTTGGCCTGCTGTGTTCATCCAGCCCCACGCCTTGTTATCTAGGAAAATTATAAGAGTTAGCTTTGGAGTGAAATTCATCCCCTTTTCACCATCTCAATAATGAAGCACATAGTGAGAAGGACATTTACAGAAGGTCCCAGGGAATGGAAATTTGCCCAAAAGAAATTTAAATTTTAAAGGCAATTAAAGTTTATGTGCTGGGTTCTGACACTCATCTCCAAACTTATGTTCAGTCTCTAACAATACAGGTACTGGTGGTTTTGGGACAGTATTTTTCTCCTAAAAAAAATATTCCTTCCTACCTATTTAAGATTGATACCTTGATAAAGTTTGACTAGAACTCCTAATTATAAGTTTATAACAAAAAACTAACCTTTTTAAATCAAAGTATTAGTCCCATATCTCTGAGTAGCCTAATTTTAATTAATGAACTACACTCATAAAATATATTTTAAAAAGTAAGTTACATTAATGTACAAGTCAACTTTGAGTAGCCAAAACAAAATTATATTCAAAACCTATTGTCCTGTTACATCTGTCCCTCACAGTCACTTTGTTTAAAAGTTTTCATTGCATCCTTAGTGCACAACCCACTTCACATACTCACTATTTTAACTTCTTTCATTGTAGTGAAAGTGAGCCCAGGACTCCAGGGAGAGGCAGAGAATGAGAGATGAACCTGTACCCTACCACCCTAATTCAGAAGCATGTGCTAGATACAAGCATAGGACTGGAGAGGACTCAATGGAAGAATGGGGGCATTTCAAACTCGGTTCAGGTTGGTTGTAGATACTGAGCCTCAGGATCATCCAGAAAAAGAGAACTTGTGGAGTACTAAAACTATGTGTTCTCCTGTCAGCATCCCCAGAAGCAATGTATAATCTTGGAGAAAGAAAGGTGGGCCCATTGCTAGCTAATGTTTCATGCATTAAAATGATAGGTTGCCTCCAATTAAAGGGTATCCATATCCATGAAGAAGGCACTGATGTAAATGGCCTTTATACTTTAAGCCATTTCACATCGTATGTAATGAAACATTGGTCTGTCAATGCCTCATTGACAATCAGTCAATGTTTTTGGCTAGCAGTGGAGTTCAGATAGGGTATGAAAGGAAAAATACAGAAGGGCAGAAAGTAAGGAGGCATGGGATAGGGGGAAATGTGGCAGATTGGATTCAAAATTGGCTGACCCTTAGAAGACAAAGGGTGGTAGTGGACGGAAAATATTCAACATGGTGGTCAGTTATGAATGGTGTACCACAAGGATCGGTTCTGGGTCCTCTTCTATTTGTGATTTTTGTAAATGATTTGGATGTAGGAGTGGAAGGGTGGATTAGTAAGTTCGCGGATGTTACGAAGGTGGGTCGAGTTGTGGATAGTGCAGAGGGCTGTTCTAGGTTAGAAAGGGACATTGATAGGATGCAGAACTGGGCTGAGAAGTGGCAGATGGAGTGTAACCCTGAAAAGTGTGAGGTGATTCATTTTGGAAGGACAAACTTGAAAGCAGAATAGAGAGTTAACGGAAAGATTCTTGGCAGTGTGGAGGAGCAGAGGGATCTTGGGGTTCATGTCCACAGTTCCCTGAAAGCTTCCACCCAGGTGGATAGAATTGTTAATAAGGCATATGGTGTGTTAGCTTTCATTAACAGAGGGATTGAGTTCAAGAGCCATGAAGTTATGCTCTAGCTATACAAAACCCTGGTTCGGCCACATCTGGAGTAT
>JAHRHZ010000062.1:44398912-44437121 GCA_024137785.1 Ginglymostoma cirratum
GTGTCCAGTTCTGGTTGCCTCATTTCAGGAAAGATGTGGAAGCGTTGGAAAAGGTGCAGAGAAGGTTTACCAGGATGTTGCCTGGAATGGAGGGAAGGTCTTACGGGAAAGGTTGAGAGATCTAGGGCTTTTCTCTTTAGAACGACGAAGGATGAGAGGTGACTTAATAGAGGTGTACAATATGATCAGAGGTATAGATAGAGCGGACAGTCAGAGACTTTTTCCTAAGGTGGAGGTAGCTATTACAAGGGGGTATAGGTTTAAAGTGAGTGGAGATAGACATAGGGGAGACGTCGGAGGTAGATTCTTTACTCAGAGAACGGTAGGGGTGTTGTATGCATTGCTGGAGAGGGCAGTAGAGTCGGCCTCATTAGGGGTATTTAAGTGGCTATTAGATAGGCATATGGATGTCAGTATAAGGTACGGGTGGAGGTTAGATTGACCTTAGGTTTAGGGCAAAAGTTTGGCACAACATCGTGGGCCAAAGAGCCTGTACTGTGCTGTACTGTTCTATCTTCCATGTTGTAAACTTTCTGCCCCTAACTTTAAATCTATCACCCAGTCAAGGGTCTGTCCATTAAGGGGAAATATTTCGTCCTGTCTATTCTATCTATGCCTCTTATAATTTTATACATCTCAATCATGTCCCCTTTGCTTTAAAGAAAACAACTCCAGCATGTCCGATCTCACTTCATAACTGAAATTCTCCAGCCAGCAACATCCTGGTAAATCTCCTCTACACTCTCTCTAATGCTATCATATCCGTACTATATGTGAATTTCAGAGCTGCACACAATAGTCTAGTTGCAGCTTAAGAAATGTTTTATACAGTTCTAGCACCATCTTAAACTGCTCTTAAACTCCGTGTCTCAGCTAATAAAGGCAAGATTACCAGTTGACTTTTTAAATGAAGAGGTGGCAATGGCCTAGTGGTATTATCACTGGGCTGTTAATCTTGAGACCTAGGCAATATTCCTGGGGACCTGCATTCTAAACCCCTGTGACAGATGGTGGAATTTGAAATCAATAAAACTAGGGATGGGCAATAAATGCTGGCTTGACCAATGACACCCTCAACCCATGAATGAATTAAAACAAACACTTTCTCCGCCTCCTGATACCTTCAGGTACCTTTGTACATGATGACCAAGGTCCCTCTGATCTTTGGTGCTTCCTAGGGTCTTATTGTTCATCATGTCTGCTTTTGGAGAGGAAGCGATCAATCAAGAACAGTCAGCGTGGTTTTGTTATTGGGAGGTTGTGGCTGATCAACTTGATTGAATTTTTAGAAGAGGTGACCATGCGTCAATGAGGCCAATGCTTTTGATGTTTTTTACATGGACTTCAGCAAAATGTTTCATAAAGATATTCCTCTCACCGTCCTTGCCATTATTGTCCTGCCCAAGTGCATCAGTTCACATTTATCCAGATTGAATTCCATTTGCCACTGATCAACCCAGTTGATTAGACCACTTATATCATCCTGTAATCTAAGGCTCTCCTCCTCACTATTTACCACCCTACTAATTTTATAATATTTTACTGATCAACCCTCCTACATTCAAATCTAAATCATTCATATAAAGCACAATCAGCAAGAGCCCAATTCTAAACCCCATTGGACCCCAGAAGACACAGAATTCCAGTCAGAAAAACACCCATGAGCCTTTGCCCTCTGCTTCTTACCACTCATCCAATTGTGGACCCAATTTGCCAAATTTCCTGGAATTCCATGGGGTCTTATCTTTGCTATCAGTTTCCCATGCAGAGCTTTCCCTTGCTGAAGTCCAAGTAAGCAACATTAAAAGCATTGCCCTCATCGACACATCTGGTCACCTCTTCAAAAAATTCAATCAAGTTGGTCAGACATGACCTCTCTTTAAAGAAAACTATGTTGACTGTTCTTGATTAATCCATCTCTCTCCAGAAGAAGATTAATTCTATCCCTCAGAATTGCTTCCATTAATTTCCCCATCAAGGTTTGACTGCCTTTCCTGTAGTTTCCTGCCTTATCCCTATGTATGGCCCTGGCACATGAAAGGACCTATAGCTGCTACAATGAACCCTGTGAGATGTTCAGTTAAGCTAAGATTATGTTGTAAGGGGAAGGCATCTCAAAACATTGAGCAACTGGTAAAAGTAGCCATTTCACACAACGACTTTGTAATAACCACAAGTTCCATAAAATACCTTTCGCCTACCACACAAGTAATAAATATGAATTTTGGTGAGGGTTGTGATGCTAGGGATGTAGGCCATAAATCCTAACAACTGGCAAACTGTATCAGACAACACGTCCCTCTGAATATTTGCAGCAGGTAGTGTGTTGGCTGTGCACAACCAGTTCATGCTTGCAAATGTCAAAACATCAATATTAGTCCATCTAAATAAACCTGACTGTGCTTAGAATTACACAGGGAATCAACTTAATATTATCATCCAGGCTCAGTGTGATTCATTTGCCTCTGACAGAAGTTATACGTATTCAAATCAAAATCCTGACCTTTACAACCAAAGGAATTGTCCATACATTGCATCTTTTTAATTCAGGTAAGATTTCTGCCAATCATGCCAATTCCCTATCGCAACACCCTGACCAATCACAGTCTACCTGCCTGGTCTGATTTTAATCAATTTACTAAAATTAGACAGTTAACAGTTCAAACTGCATTTCCATGCCATAGATGAACCAATCAGCATTATTTTCTCATGCTATGAATTATTGCTTCTTTTCTGAGTTTGGTTTCTTTCATCCAAATCCTGATGAGTATCAGATATAACTTGTGACTTTGTATCTATTTTTGGCAAGGTCATGTTCCATACTAGCAAACATTTAAGTATCTATTCATTTCTGGGGAGTGCAACTGGAGTCAAGACCATGGCACCCCAGATGCTGTTTGGGTTTGCTAGACAGGGGGAAGGTGGCTGTCTAAACAGAGTTGGGGTGAATTTCCCTTCAGCGCTATTTGCAAATGTTATTAGGAAGTTCTAAACTAATTTAGCATGTGTATGGGAATCAGGAGCTACGACAAGACAGCAATACCAAAGTGCACAGAGCATTGAGAAACACAGATAGTACTAGTGTAGTAAGTCTTAAATTATTAGACAGAGTCATAGTAAGAGGGAAAATGACAGAAATATAAATTAGGATTACTAATGTATATGAATTCACAAAGTTTGTTAATTAAGGTTGATGAACAGCAGTTTCAGGGTAGCGATATGGAAGTATGATGTTGTGGTGATATGGAAACCTAGCTAAAAGGAAAGCAGGAGCGAATATTAAATATTCTTGGATACAAGGTGTTCAGAAATAATATGCAAGGAAGGAAAGAAGTAGCAGTAGTGATTAAGTCCAAATTTACAGTCCTAGAGAGAATGTCACAGAAGGATCAAGGGCAGAATGTATTTTTTCATAACTAAGAAGCATTATAAATACTATTGCATTTTCAGGGCAGCCTATAAGCCGCCAACTGTGAACACATTTTCAAGGAAATTACAACGGCTTATTTTAATTACTTGAATATGGACTGGGATAGTGGCAGAAAAGGACAAATGTTCCTGGGGTGCCAAGTCTTATTATGCATTCTTGGCTGACAGCCAGTACATCTAATACTCTGTTGAAACACTTGAGTCTCTTATTGATTGACAGCTCTGCCTCTCTGATCTTTGTTGTCAATTTCAAAATGATTATTTGCACAAACTTAAGGTTTCATTTGCTTGCTTCTTTTTCTATTAATACTTTAAAGTGTCACAGTGGTTGACATTTTTACTAGATTGTAGAAAAGGGGATTTAATTTTTAATGTAGTAAAAGTGAATGAATGAATGATTTTTAAAAAGTATTTTTAAAAACATCCCATTGCCACTATAGTGTTAATTGCTTTTAAATAATGTATAGAGAGTGAATGAGCACGAAAATGCCATAGCCTTGCATGTGAGTCACAAGAGACGGGTGCCATAGCTTGGCAAGGGGTGTGCATGAGTGTCCATGGAGGATGTGCAGAGGTATGGCATCATAGATAGAAGATAGGAAATGCTTAAGGTTTGAGGGAATGACGTCTTAGAGGACCTTACATTTTTCATAATAGCTAGGATGAAATCTCTCAGCACCAAGATGGGCATTGTAAACAGTCCATCCTGGCACCCAGCAGCCCAAGTGGGTGCCTTTGAACTCATTTCCAGGATGGCTGGCTCAGCTGAATCCTGCACCTGCCCTCAGGCTTTAAAGATTATGTCATTCCTGGTACTGCTCCCAAGATGGTGGATTGAGCCAGGAATTTTTCTGGCTCCCACTATCCATTTGGCAGACTAAAATCCATGCCATTGTAAACAGGAATATCGAATATCCAGGCCTGTCCTTTTATGACCCAACTTTCCACCGTCATCAAAACATAATAATATGAGCCTTTCTGCATCTGTAGCTCGACATATTTTTTTCCGAGCCATCTAATATTTCAGTATTTCTGACACTAGTTATACTTATATCTTCCAATACTTTGTGTACCTTGGCTTTTTTTTGTATTGTTTAGTGTTGTCAGTCCTTCAAGATTATTGAAGCGTTTCCTAGAATAAAAGATGAATCTTTCCTGTGGGAAGTGTAAATAACCTGGGAGAAGTAGGTCTGCACCACCGAACAATGCACTAGCATTTAAGTGACTTCTAATCTACACTGTCAGCAACTGGCTGGTGTTTAAAGAAAAATCAACCAATAAAGGTAGGCAAAACAAACTCTCTTTGTCCATTCCTCAAAACAAATAAGGTTTTTCACGAGTAAATGACAACAACTTAAAACAGTTTGATATGACAGCAATTTTGTATTTGATTGATGGCTATTTCCCTTCCACAGAATTTCTACAGTTATACATGGAAATGCGCAGCTCCCAGTCTTTGCAAGTACTTTTTGTTGGCTTTGTATGAAATAACTCCCATCACCCAGTCACCTTCTGTTTGCATGTAGAGAGTTCTTCACACTAATCCAGCTTCCAGCTTCACTCATCCAGAGTGAACAGAATCTCTGACACGGTGTATATAGCTGTCAGCCAAGTCTCCCTGAATGGACCAGATTAACAGCCCCAATTAGGGAACTCATTTTCTATGCGATCCACCCACCTGGCTGACCTCATTACAATCACTACATTGTTCATCTAAGATGAGAACTTGGAACTAATAGAAACTATAGCTTAAAAGCTGCTATATCATGATACTTAAGATTTGCTTAAAGTGAAGGCAAATGTGTGCATATAACAAACTGCGAACTCGGTGGACCATTTTCTGATCGGCAGGGGAGGTGGGGGTAAACAAGAAGAAAGTCAGGTGACTATTTGATTTTTGTTGCAGTGCCCCTGAACGGAACCCTATAATTTGGCTTAATTTTATTCATTAGTTTAATTTTGTATTAAAGTTGTTTTAAAACTGTAGCTCATACCATGGTGGACAAAGGCCGGAATGTACTATATAAGTCCCCAAAACCAAATTTGAATTTGTAAGTTTCATTTGTGATTTTCTTTGTTTACAATTCCCTATTAAGGCTGTCAATATGGTTTAAAATGGCAATCCCATCTCACCTTGGAAATTAAACAGATTCAGGCTTAATGAGGAACAAAACCAGAAACTGCTGGAAATGCTCAGCGGGTCTGGCAGCATCTGTGGAGAGAAATCAGAGTTAACATGGATAAAAGAGCTGAATTCCAAAGATGAGGTGAGAATGACAGCCCTTGACATCAAGCCTGCATTCAACTGAGTGTGGTAACAAGGAGCCCTGGCAAAACTAATATCAACAGGAATTCGTGGGCAAACTCTCCGGTGATTGTAGTCATACCTGACACACAGGAAAATGGCTGCGATTGTTGGACATCAGTTGTCTCAGCTCCGGGACATCTCTGTAGGAGTTCCTCAGGGTAATGTCCTAGGGCCAACCTTCTTCAGCTGATTCATCAATGATCTTGCCTCCATCATAAGGTCAGAAGCGGGGATGTTTGCTGACGATTGCACAATGCTCAGCACCTTTCACGACTCCTCAGATACTGAAGCAGTCGATGTCGAAATGCAACAAGATCTGGATAATTTCTAGGCTTGAGCTGACATGTGGCAAGTAACATTAATGCCAGGCTATGACCATCTCCAATTAGAGGAAATCTAACCACTGACCCTTGACATTAAATGGTTTTACCATTACTGAATCCCCAACTGTCAACATCCTGGGGTTACCACTGACCGGAAACTCAACTGGACTCACATCATGAACACAATGGCTACAAGAGCAGGTCAGAGGCAAGTAACACACCTTCTGACTCCCCATAGCCTGTCCACATCTACAAAGCACAAGGTGGAGTGTGACAGAATACTCCCCACTTGACTGGATGAATGCAGTTCCAACAACACTCTAAAAGCTCAACACCATCCAGGACAAAGTAGCCTGCTTGATTAGTACTACATCACAAGCATCCACTCCCTCCACCACAGATGCTCAGAAGCAGCAGTGTGTACTATCTACAACATACATTGCAGAATTCACCAAAGATCCTCAGTCAGCACTTTTCAAACCCATGACCACTTTCTTTTAGAAAAACAAGGGCAGTATATATATGGGAACACCACCATCTTCAAGTTCCCCTCCAAGCCATTCACCAACCTGTTTTGGAAATATATCGCTGTTCCTTCACTGTCACTGTGTCAAAATCCTGGAATTCCTTCCCTAACGGCATTGTGGGTCAACCCACAGCAGGTGGACCAAGAAGGCAGCTTACGACCACCTTCACAAGGGCAACGAGGGATTCATTCACCGTCAAACTTAGCTTTCTACTTATTCTTGTTGTTGCCTCAGCTATCAGTGCATGAAATGACTGGCTGCTGATATGCAAGCCTTTTCTGGGTTCGGTTAAATCTTCTTTGATGGAGGTTAAATTTTGAGATGGACTTGTTGGATGCCCTACTTTCCCTGTTGCAGCATTGGCAACTCGGCTCTGCATTCTTATAATTATATGTGGATGGAATAGAAGTACATGGATAGAAGATTGGCTGGCTAACAGGAACCAGAGCGGAGGAATAAATAGATCTCTTTAATGTGGCAGGTAGTGCGAGTAGGGTACCACAGGAGTTGATGCTAGGGCTTCAACGCATACAAAAGGTAGATTAAGTGAGTGGGTAAAGATCTAGTAAATGAAGTATGAGGTGTGAAATTGGCTATATTATCAAAAAGAATAAAAGAAGTTTATTATCTAAATGGTGAAAGGTTGCAGAGTTCTGCGATGCAGAGAGATCAGGGTGTCCTTGTTCATGAATCATAGTTTAATTTGCAGGTACAGCAAGTAATCAGGAAAGCTAATGGAATATTATGTTTTATTGCAAGGAGAATCGAAAGCAAGAATAGAAAGGTTATGCTTCAGTTATACATGGCATTGGTGATATCGCATTGGAGTATAGTGCACAGTACTGGTCACCGTATTTACAGATGTTAATGTGTTAGAAACGGTTCAGAGAGGGCTTACTAGATTACTACCTGTAGTGAACAAAAACAAAGTTGCTGGAAAAGAACAATAGAGTTAACGTTTCGGGTCCTTAGAACCCCTTACTCTGATTTTTCCTTCACAGATGCTGCCAGACCTGCTGAGCTTTTCCAGCAACTTTGTTTTTGTTCCTGATTTACAGCATCCGCAGTTCTTTCCATTTTTACCACCTGTAATGAGTAGATTGCCTTATAAGGAAAGGATAGACAGCCTAGGCCTGTGTTCTCTGGAGTTTAAAAGAGTCAGAGATAACTTAATCGAAACATGTAAAATCCTGAGCAGGAAGGATGCTTCCTCTTGTGGGAGAATCTAGAACTAGAGGTCATAGTTTAAAAATAAGAAGTCACCCATCTAAGACAGAGATGAGGAAACATTTTTTCCCCTCAGAGAGTTGAGAGTCTTTGGAATTCCCTTCCTCAAAAGGCAATTATGTAGGATCTTGCAATATTTTTAAGGGAGAGGTAGACAGATTCTTGATTAACAATGGGATGAAAGATTATTGGGGATATGCGGGAGTGTAGAGTTGAGGCTAAAATCAGATCAGATCAATTTATTGAATGTAGAGTGGACTCTGAGTGCTGAGTAGCCTACTCTTGAACCTTGCTTGTATGTTAGAAGGCACTATTGGCAGGGTGTTATTTTGCTCAGAATCACAGACTTCTTACAGCATAGAACAAGATATTCAGGTTATTATCTCCGCACTGGCTCCCTAAAATAATTCACCTACTGTACTACAACCAGTTCCCAGATGAGGTTTCAACCAATTTGTCACAACTCCAGATGAGATACACCAAATTGTTAAGCTCCCAGGTGAGAAGAAATGAGCAGGATCCCCAACTTAGTTGCAACAATCTTCTTGCCAGACCCAAATGAACTTGGGTTTTGAAAGCAGCAAATTTAACTAAGCTTTCTTGAATTAACAATAAGAGTAAGTTTATTAACTAATAAACATGAGGAGACTTAGTAACTCAACACTTATGCACAGACTGGAAATAGAATGTGAGTCCAACAGGATAAAAGTTTGAAAAAAATATACATAGAACAATCTTTGAATTGTTCACGAACAGCAGATAATTGAACATTGCTGCCTTTGCAGTGGAAGTTACTGGTAGCGTTGAAGTTGTTAGGTGAACCGTGAGCTTCATGATCCTTAGTTTGCAGATTGGTTGAGATTCTGTCATTCTGATGCTTTTCATCTATGTTTGAATTTCAACATTCAGAATGAGAGAGAGCTATTATTCCGTTTATTTTTAAACTCAACTGGACTCGCCATGTAAGTACAGTGGCTACAACAGCAGGTCAGAGGCTGCACATAACTGTGGCAAATAACTCACCTTCTGACTCCCTAAAGCCTGTTCACCATCTACCAGGCACAATATTCCCCACTTGCATGGATGAATGTGCGACAAAAACACTCAAGAAGCTTGACAACATCCAGGCAAAGCAGCCTGCTTGACTGGGACCACATCCACATCCACATCCACAAGCATCTACTCCCTCCACCACCAGCACTCAGTAGTACCAGTGCGTATGATCTCTAAGATGCAATGCAGAAATTTGCTCAAAATCCTTAGACAGCACCTTCCAAACCCATGATCACTTTTATTTGGAAGGGCAAGGGCAGAAGATACATAGGAATACCACCACCAGTGACAAGTTCCCCTCTAAGCCACTCACCATCCTGAGTTGGAAATATATTGCTGTTTCTCCACTGTTGCTGGGTTAAAATCCTTGAATTCCTTCCAAAATGGCAGGGATTGGCACTGGGTCTAACCACAACAGACGGAATGCAGTGGTTCAAGAAGGTTGCTCATCACCACCTTCTCAAGGGCAACTAGGGGTGGGCAATAAATTCTGGTGAGCCAGTGATACCTACGTCCCATGGAGAATTTAAAAAAAAACTGTTTGCAGCTCTTAGAGTTAGAGAGGATCCTTACTTGCAATATAGGGATAGTTCTTCAACTTGAACCTACACAGCACACCAATGTTCAAATTTGGCAAAGTACACATGACAGCAATCAGCCCCACTAGACTACTCTAGCAGAGATGAAACAATCTTTAAACCTCCTGTCTTTGTGTATTTTTAAGGGAAAAACACACAATGTGTCTGCAGATTGGGACACAATCCACAAGGGACAGCTTTCTTTTGAGTAGGAGTTGTCATTCCCTCATAACCCTTACAGTCACAAGAGATCAGCCCAGCTTGCTTGAAGTCTCTATGACATTTTAGGTGTTACATTCCATTTGACCTGCAAACCCCTCCCAAAATCCTTTCTCTTTCACTTAACTAGAAGATGGATCTGGTAACCTTGTTTTGGACTACCAAATTTAAATTAGGCTGGGTGGTTAAAACTGATAAATATGTTCTGGTTGCATTGGCAAGTGGAAAATTAACTTGTTAATAATTTCCTTAGAGAAATCTGCTCCAAGCAATAATGTCCTCTCTCATGCACACTAACCTCATATTTAAGTAGGAAATAAAGATCTTTATGGTAAAATTTTTCAGTATATTACTTTCAAACCTGATACTTTCTTTTCACCAGCAGGACCCAAAAACAGTGTATGTCTACGTGCGGGAAAGATCTACCCTCAATTTGTCCCATTCTGGTCTTCAGCATAAAACCACATCTAACTAGAAAATCAAACACATGAAAAAGCATTATGATAAAACTATGCAAGTACACAAAAACATCTATAAATGAGAATGTAAGACAGCTCATTTTAAGAACATTACTGAATTTATAATTGGCAGCAAACCCAGATGCCTGTAACTTCCGGTTGGAGGTGAATGCTAGAAATAACTCATTTCGTGATGATATTGCAGCTGGATTCTCTGCACCACAAATTGGTCCATCAAGGATTTGTGCATGATAATTAGGACCATCATAAATTGTTAGCTGATCTGCGATGCACCCAGCAAATTCTCTTATCTTAAAAAAAGTAAATTCCAAGAGGATCTAGAGAAAAAAATTAATGAAATTATGTAAGTAAAGCCATCTATGCTTACAAGGAGCAATTATTATATACATTAGCATATTTAGAACCTAACAGAGTCTTGTACAAAAAATGAGACAAGAATGATATTTTAGTTGAGTTTGATGCATACTTATTTGTAGTGATTTGGTAGTACAGAGCTTGAGAATTTTCAAAAGAAGCCACTGTTGAAAAAGATACCTAAATAAAGGGGAAAACAGCATGCATACTGCATGAATCAAGATTGCTAATTGGTTAGCAACTTTGGTATTTCTTGAGAATTGTTCTGATGAGTGTAAGATGAAAAACTTCAACAACATGTATCTTTTCTGAGCAATACTCAAGTTTCATACCTATTTCTACAGTCAGCACATATTTTGTTAATTAAGCAAGCATCAGAAATTTGGACTTCAACAGCCAATAACAAAATTGAACTTTTAAAAATGGTTCAAAATTTGAGTTTGAACATAGAGTTGGAAAACTTACATTCAAAACAAAAAACCCTACGCTCTCAGCCGAAGAAAATACCATGATGAAAAATCCTGGGAAAACAAACTAATGACCAGTTCATGGTTTTACAAAAGTGCAGAAAGAATTATTAAACAGCACGCAGGCTTGATACATTCACAGCATGATGAACAGGACTACTTATAGAAATGGTAACAAAGGAGTATGATAGGCCAGTTTTGTTTTGCAAACCGACCAACTTGAAATGAATTGCTGGCATTTTAAACAAGCAGAGAATGGTATTTTGCTCCTCAGTGAGTGGAAGTTTCATTTTCAAGAGCTACTAGCCAATCTGATTGGTAACTGCTCTTGCAGTCCTAATAACACCAGTACCTAGTTTTGCACATTGAAAGGAGTACGTGAATGAAGGGGACACTGTCGCAGGAGAGAGGCAAGTCCTAAGTTCCAGGCAGGAAGAGGATGGGCAATTAGGGAGGGGAGGCTATGTTCTGGAGACAAGTTGGGGAGGTCAAAGAGAGACATAACTTCTTGAAGGGGGGCAATTCCAGCAACACACACGAGGCACCCCCAAATGTGGCCCCCTTTTTGCTTACTTTTCAGCTTTATAGTCTCACTGACTAGCCCAATTGTGGAATGGACAGGATATTGGATCAATTGTAACCATAAGATGTAGGAGAGGATGTAGACCATTTAGCACATTGAATGACAGAGCAGACCCAATGGGATCATGGCTGATATGATAATCCTCAACTCCACATTCCTGCCTTTTCCAATAAGGCTTGATTTCCTTACTAATTAACAATCTAGTTCAGACTTGAATATACTTCTACATCCTCTACAGCCAACTGCATCAAAAAAATTCCAGATTCGTTACTCTCTAAGAGAAGACGTTCCTTTTCACCTCTGACTTAAA
This sequence comes from Ginglymostoma cirratum, assembly GCA_024137785.1. Taxonomy (NCBI): domain Eukaryota; kingdom Metazoa; phylum Chordata; class Chondrichthyes; order Orectolobiformes; family Ginglymostomatidae; genus Ginglymostoma; species Ginglymostoma cirratum. Next base: position 44,410,770 of record JAHRHZ010000062.1, read on the forward strand.
TGGGTAACCCTTTATTCAGAGATTACGCTGTCTCATTGTAGACTCTCCCATAAAGGGAAACAACCTTTCCACATCTACCCACCAGGTCCATTTATAAACGAGCTCAACTGCCTATTATTATTACTACTTCAAATTAGCGGGCCGGCTACCAATTTCAGCACCCCTTTTCCCACCGTGTTATGGAGACTAGTGATAAAATCCAGCCACAAAGAAAGAGAAATAAACAATGAAAAGCTAGACTTTACCCTACACTTCTTGCCCACAATTATATTAGCTTTCAACATTATAATATATGCCAGGAATATCCCATTTTGGAATTTAAATATAGCATCAGATTTTTTGATGCTGTCACTTCCAACAGGGCATTTTTTGCATAATTAGGTGATTTTAATTTTACTATGTATGCATATGCTTTTATTTTGTGATTTTTAAAAAAAAATTGTCATTGGCCAGGACAGAAATAATTACCAGAGGGCAGTTAACAGTCAACCACATTGCTGTGGGCCTGGAAAACATATCTAGGCCAGACCAGGTAAGGATGGTAGTATCCTTCTCAATACCTAAATCAAAAGTTATGAATGTCCAGGAAATTCTTATCTCTGCCACTGCCTTCCAGGGTTGAACGTTCAGGCCCTATATTTAAAATCAATCCACTAAAAGTCTGCAGTATCACTCAGGCTTGAGTTAATTGCTGCCACCCTAACCCCTCATATGTCTCACAGCAAGCAGAAACTGATCCCAATGTTCAGCAACATCTCATTTGAGGTTTTGCTCCAGGATGTCCATTAAAAAGGGATGACAAAATTGCAACAGGGAGTTCTTGGCTGAGGTCCCACTGCAGGTCAGCACAAGTGGACCTCACAAAATGACACAGATAGCAACAGGGAGATCTTGGCTGATGTCCCATTGCAGGTTAGCACCAGTGGCCCTTACAAAACAACCCAGCTCCAGTGTAGGAAGATAATGAATGGTCATCTGTGCTCTGCCACAGAAACCGGCAGATTTTAATCATTGCAAGCAACCACTCATAGGGGCATCACTCAGTCTAATTGTGCTCTTTCTCAGCCATTTCTCATAGGAAGTGTCATAACACACTGGGTATTGAGAAGATAGCACTTAGCTTTACAGTGTGCTGGACATCACAGACTTTCTAGACTGCTGGGTATCCCTTTTGACTCAGGGCACAACACAATCCATGCTTCAATTATATTTTTGTATTACAAATTGTGCGTATTCACCAAGTCTTCATCTTAATTAAATTGGTTTTTGGTTCATAATAAACTGAGAATGGGTGTTTATTAAAGAAACCTGGTTGACAGATCTTTATCACAGAATCATAGAATCCCTATAGCATGGAAGCAGGCCATTTGGCTCGAGTCCACACCACCCCTCTGAAGGGTATTCCATCCATACCCGCACCACCGCCTATCTCAGTATCCCGCATTGCTTATGGCTAATCCACCTAGACACTATGAGCAATTTATCATGGCCAATCCACCTAACCTGTACATCTTTGGACTGTGGGGGGAAACTGGAGCACCCGGAGGAAACCTACACAGACATGGGGAGAATATGCAAACTCCACAGACAATCATCCAAGGGTGGAATCAAACTCCGCTCCCTGGTGCCATGAGGCAGCAGTGCTAACCACTGAGCCATTGAGTTGCTCTATAATCTAAGACAATTATAGAAAAGCATATGAATGGCCATATCAGGACTTCAGCATAATCTTGCGTGGGTCATTAATGATTGTGAAGATCTTCTATCTTCTTGCTATCTTCTTCTCTCTGCTACCTCTGACTCACAAGGACAACATTCACTAACTCTGAGTCTGCACATTCATTTCTCCAAGACTCATGGACAATAAACCTTAGTATTGCATGCATCATGTCCACTAAAGGTCTCTCACTCACCTCATTTTCCCAAACTACTAAAACTACCTGCCCTCTGTGGTTCCTACTTACTCACTAGGGCCACCTCACCACCTCTCCTGCTCATGCATGATGATTAATTCCTCTTGTATCCATTTCATCATACTCAATCCTGCCCACACCAGACTGAACGGTATAAGGCAGCAGAATCATGGCAGACATTAGGTTCTTCACTCATGAGCATATACTCCAGCATATTAACTATGAAGTTAGAGCTATGAATTCAGCCCTGTAGATGCAAAGGCACCAAGGAATGACGGCCCAAGTCTCCCAAGTGAATCATAGGTGTTCTTTTGCCCTACGTGCAGAATTGGGCCTGCACTGAGACATAGTTGGAGGCAAAGGAATGAAAAGGCATACTGAAGGTACATAGGTGGTATGGATGCTATGTCAATCTATTACTTCTATTAATATATATTAATTTGCACTGAACAATGACACAGAATTATTATGGTTCAGAAGGAGGCCATTCAGCCCATCATGTCTGCACTCACTCTTCAACTGAACATCATGATTTAGAACTATTCTTATGCCCTTTCCCCATAACTCTGCACATTATTTTAATTTAAAAATCGTCTAATGCCCTCTTGAATGCCCTGATTGAACCTGCCTCCACCACACTTCCTGACAGTGGATTCCAGGATCTACCTAAGCTATGTGAAAATATTCTTTCTCACTTTACATTCACCATTTTTTTGCAAATCACTTTAAATTTGCGACGTCTCATTCTTGATCCTTTTATGAGCAGGAACAGTTTATTGACATTGTTCAGATCTCTCGAGTTTGAAAATTTCTATCAAATCTTCTCTCCAAGTAAAATACTCCAAACTTCTCCAATCTATTTTCGTGACTTAAGTTTCTCATCCCTCGCATCATTCTCATAAACCTCTTCTGCATTCTCTCCATGTCCTCACATCCTTCCTAAAGTACAGTACCTAGCTTTTATATGCTTTGCCCCAATTAATAAAGCCTATGATACAATATGCTCTATTAACTGCTCTGTTCACCTGTTTTGCTCCCTTTAATAACTTATACACATTTACACACAAGTCTCTTTGCTTCTGAACACCCTCTAGAGTAGCATCCTTTATTTTATATTGTCTCTTTATGTGCTTTCTGCTAAAAGGTATTATCTCACACTGCTCCACATTGAACTTCGCTTGTCACCTATCTGCCTATTCCACCTGCTTGTCAATGTCCCTTTGAAGTTCTACACTGTCTTTCTCACAGTTTACAATGTTTCCAAGTTTTATATCATCTGCAAACTTTGAAATTGTCCAACTGCATTCCAATTAATACAAATTAGGAAAAGCAAGTACTCCAATACAGAACCCTGAGGTACATAAGAGATAAGACCAGGTATAGGCCATTCAGCCACTCAGGCCTGCAGCACCATTTTACAAGATATGGTTGATTTGTCCCAGGCCTCAGCTCCTCTTTCATGTCAGCTCTTCACAGCCCTCAATTCCTCAATATTTCAAAAATGTATCTATCTCCTCTTAATTACTTTCAGTGTTCTAGCCTCCATAACTATCTGTGGTAGAGAATTTCAGAAATTGACTACCCTCTGAACAGAATAAAGGCACCTCCATCTCATTTTTAAGTGAGTGTCCCCCTATTCTGTAATTATGTTCCTTAGTTCATGATTATTCCATTAGTGTAAACATCTTCTCAACATCTATCCTGTCGATTCTCTCTCAGCATCTTGGATGCTTTAATCAGATCACCCTCACTCTTGAATAAAGACCTAACCTGTTTAGTCACTCTTTATTAAGTCAATCTCTTCATCCTGGGAATCAGTTCAATGAATCTCTTTTGATCAACTTCAATGCCAATTGTATCCAAGGTTATTGAAGAAAATGAGAGTGAAAATTGCAAAGGCACTGGTCGGAATCGTTCTGTCTTCCCTGGATTTTGGGGTTGTGCCAAAGGTTGGCTAATTGCATGCATTATACCCTTGTTCAAAATAGATTGTAAGTATCTTGGTCAAAATAGATTGTAGTATAAGCCCAGGAATTACAGATAAATTAGTTTAATTTTGGTAGTGGGGAAACTCTTAGAAAAAATAACTTGGGAAAGAATTAATTGCACGTGGACAAATATGGGTTAATTAAGGAGAACCAGCTTAGATATCTTAAAGGAAATCATGTTTAACTAACTTGCGGAGCTATCTGAAGAGATAACACTGAGGATTGATGAAGGAATACTGTTGATGTGATGAACATGAACTTCCAAAAAACACTTCATTCGGTGCCACACAACAGACTTAACCACAGTAGTAATGTAAACACAAACTTGGCTGAGGGATAGGAAACAGACAAACAGTTACTGGATATTTTTCAGGCTGGAGGAAGATATGCAGTGTGGTTGGGACAGTGTTATGGTGAAGATGAGGATACGTGGGATATGGAAAGGGATATACATAGGTTGAGTGAGTGGGCAAAAACTTAGCAGATGTTAAGTTTAGGAAAGTGAGAGGTCACGCACTTCGAAGAATCAGAATTCAGACTATTATTTCAATGGACAGAGATTTCAAAAAAAGTTAAGTATGGAGTGAGATAACAAGGTGTAGAGCTGGATGAACACAAAAGGCCAAGCAGTATCAGAGGAGCAGGAAAGCTGACGTTTTGGGTCTGGACCCTTCTTCAGAAATGGGGGAGGGGAAGGGGATTCTGAAATAAATAGGGAGAGAAGGGGAGGCGGATGGAAGATGGATAAAGGAGCAGATAGGTGGAGAGGAGACAGACAGGTCAAAGAGGCAGGGATGAAGCCAGTAAAGGTGAGTGTAGGTAGGGAATTAGGGTGGGGATTGGTCAGTCCAGGGAGGACGGACAGGTCAAGGAGGTGGGATGAGGCTGGTAGGTAGGAGGTGGGGGTGGGGCTTGAGATGGGAGGAGGGGATAGGCGGGAGGAAGCACGGACAGGTTAGGGAGGTGGGTAGGAGCTGGGCTGGTTTTGGGATGCGGTGGGGGGAAGGGAGATTTTGAAGCTTGTGAAGTCCACATTGATACCCCATTGGGCTGCAGGGTTCCCAAGCGAAATATGAGGTGCTGTTCCTGCAGTGAAGTGACCAGAACTGCACACAGTACTCCAGTTGCAGCCTAACTATTATTCTGTACAACTCCAACATTACCTCCTTGCTGTTATACTCTCTGCCACGACTGATGAAAGCAAGTATCCCACGTCTTCTTAACTATCCTATTCATGTGCTCTGCCGACTTCAAGGATCTGTGAATAATGAACCCAAGATCCCTCCTTTCCTCTAAGCTACTCAGTATCCTGCCACTCATTAATTACTTCTTCAACTTGTTTCTTCTTCCAAAGTGCATCATCTCACACTTATCAGGCTTAAATACCATCTACCACTGGTCTGTCCATCTGACTGACCCGTCTATGTCTTCCTGTAGTGTACAACCATCTTCTTCGCTCTTAATCACTGTACCAATTTTTGGGTCATCTGGAAATTTACTTCACATTCCCCTCACATTTTCATCTATACATGTATGCATATAACAAACAACAAGTATCCCAGTACTGATCCTTGTGGGACACTGCTGGGCACCTGCCTCCAGTCACTTGAACAACCTTCTACCACTACCCTTTGTGTCTAATTACTAAACCAGTTTCTGATCCATCTTGTCAAGTTTCCCTCAATTCCATGTACAGTTCTAAAATGGCGGTGGAATAGCAGGTCTATTTGCGGGCTCTTACCCAGGACTCATCCGCTCCTATCTGCTTTTTTTCCCTTTCGCTTCTGCTCTTTTTCTTTTCTTTTCTGTGGCAGGTTGGTCAACAGCAAGAGCAGGCCGCCAGCAGACTGGGTGGATACAAGCTTCTTCCACAAATTGGAGCCAGCAGTAGCAAGGACGCAGTCCCAGTGTTCACGGCCAGTGGCAGAAAGAACAACCTCCCAGCATTCGGGGCTGGTGGCAGTGGCAACAGCAGCAAAGCTCCTCCAGCGATTGGGGGGCAGTGGCACTGGGGGAAGCGAACTCTTCAAGCTGGCAGAGCCGGCAAGGCAACATCTGCAGGTGAAGCAGGACTATTGGCACAGCCGCGACCTAACCTGGCAACAGGGCCAGGGACTCGTGGTTGAAGTAGGGCCAGAGCGGGAATTCCTGGTACTGGTGTGGCAGCATATTATGGTCGGAGTGCAGACTCCTGGCATCATCAAGGCAGCAGCAACGCCAGGGACTCCTGGTTGCCATCATAGTAGGCCTGGAGCAGGGACTTTTGGTTATCGCCAAGGCGGCAGTAGCAGAGCTGGGCACTCCTGGTTGCGGGGCAAATGTGGATTTAGCAATGTAAGCAAGGTGGGTCCAGTGACGAACAGATGACACCTAAAATATGTAGACTCCTACACTGGCAGGTCTAGTAGCAATGTGGTGGTCTATGTTTCAGTTACTGGAGTTTAGCAGCCAGTGTGGACTGGGTTGGAAAGACTGTTACTTTAAACATTTTATTTCTTTATTTTTCTAATATATTCCTATGATTTGAAATGCTGAACATTTTATTTCTTACTTTTTTCATTTTTTTCCCTAAGAATTTGTTCTTGAGATTCTGTACCTAGGTATCTTTGTACCTAAGATGGCTCCATAATATGGCAACTTGTAACCTTTTCACTGTTCTCATTTGAGTACATGCGACAATAAAGCTAATTCAATTCAATGTGCTTTAACCTTTTCAATCAGTCGCCCGGTCGGACCTTGTCAAAAGTTTTGCCAAAATCCACATCAACGACATCAACTGAACTTCCCTCATCTACACACTTGATCACATTTTCAAAAAATTCTAACCAATTTGTTAAGCATGAGCTTCCTCTGACAAAACCATGCTGACTATCCCCAATTGACCCATGCCTTTCCAAATGGGTATTAATTTGCTCCTTCAGAATTTTCTCCAATAGTTCCTCTACAACTCTTCTAGAAAAGTGGAACCACATTAGCTGTCCTCCAGTCTTGTGGTATTTCCCCTGTGGCCAGAGAGGAATTAAAAATTTGTGTCAGAGCACCTGCAATTTCCTGCCTTGCCTCCCATAGCAGCCTGGGATGCAATTCATCTGAGCCAAGGGATTTGTTTGTTTTTAAGCCTGACAGAGCCACCAAGAGCCCCCCCATTTCCAATGTCAAACTGTGAATTTCCTCACAGTCCCTTTTCCTAAATTCCGCACGTATGTTCTCCTTTTTCAGAGTGAAGACTGAAGAGGAGTGCTCATTTAACACTCTCCCAATATCCTGTGATTTCACACACAGGTTGCCCTCCTGATCTCTAATAAGCTTTACTCTTTCCCTGGTTAATTTCTTCCTTTTAATGTATTTATAAAACATCTTAGGATTCTCCCTATTTCTATTCACGAGTCCTTTTTCATGCTCCCTTTTTGCTCTTCAAATTTGCTTTCTCAAATTCCCTCCTGCACTTCTATATTCCTCTAGGGCCGCAGCTGAATTGCTCCCTTTGGACTTGCTAAATGCCCTTCTCTTCTTCCTCATCCAGTCCTGACTTGTCCTAGACATCTGGGGTTCTCTGAACTTATTGCTCCTACATTTCCCTCTAAAGAGTACATGTTGGATCTGTACTCTTCCCAGCTACTTTTTGAATGCCTACCACTGCTACTGCTGTATACTTACTCACAAGGAGCTATTCTCAGTCAACTGTGGCCAGATCCTGCTTTCTTTTAGTAAAATCTGCTTTCCCACGATCCAAAACTATCTTTTGCAACCACTCGTTTCCCTTGTCCAGAACAAATTTGAACTTTATGTTTTGTGGTTGCTCTTGCTAAAATGTTCCCCCACTACCACATGTAATAACATCCTGTTTCTTTCCCCACAACCAGATCCAGAATGGCGCCATCCCTGGTTGGGCTTTCTATGTATTGATACAAAAAACTCCCCTGGATACATTTCTAGAAGTCCAGCCCCTCAAAACCCTTAACATTATGACTATCCCAACTTATGTCAGGAAGATTGAAATCCCCTTGTATAATTACCCAATTATTACTCTTACATACCTCTGTGAGGTATTTACTTCTCTACTTCCTGCTGACTCTTTGGGGATCTATAAAACACTCCCAGATTCAACTTGCCCCAATTAAGTTGGCCATCTCACAGTTAAAATTCTTACTCTGGATCGTCCATTGTTCTTTACCACCGTCATCCTAAACCTTATGATACAATGATCACTCTCCCCTAAAGGTTCCCCCACTAAGATTTGACCTACTTGGCCCACCTTGTTCTTAACAACCAGGTCTGACAGCAGCTTCTTTCAGACTCACACTGCTGTGACACAATCTTTTGACCACAATCCAAGAGTGCTTGCCCATTCTCTTCCCATAACACTACCACTAATCACATCCAATTTGGGTAATATGAATAGAAATGCTCTGGTGAAAATAGCATCAATAACAGAGTAATTTTTTGGTTGATGATCAGAAGACTTCATATGAATCCCCAGAAGCTCTCTAAAATAAGTTGACGTGAAAACAACAGGCCTTGATGGCTACTGAGATGGGATTGCCACCCAGTCTTCTGAGCGCAAGGCCTCCACCAGTAGAAGACACGGCCAATGAATAATATGGCAGGAAATATGTTTAGAGTGTATATTAATACTTGGATGAATGAAGTGAATGTGGAATAACCAAATTTGCAGACAACTCAAATAGGAAAGGCATGTTGTGAGAGGGATACAAACAGTTTATTGAAAGAATCCCTATGCTCTCACTTCCAGAACAATGGAGTATCACATTATTTCTCACAGTGTGAATGGAGGCTTCCTCAGGAGGTAACAGTCATGTCTCATTAAGAAGCTCTGAATGTATGTGATCTTATCCAATTTTATGTTGCACAATCAAAGTTTCCCTGTTACACTGGAAATAAATTTCTGCCAAAAGGCCATATTGAAAAATCCACTTGTCCCCGACCCCTCTCAAGAAAAAACTTCTTCCACATCACAATGCATGTTCCTTGATACTCCACCTGTGATACAATATATTTTCTCTTTTGTGTTGCTGCGCTTTGGCCCCAGCGACCTTTCAGCCTTTCCCATTTTGGTTCAGCCCCTGTGTATAACTATTAATGTTCACATTTTACTCCCAGAACTCTTAACCTTCGAAATTCCCATGCCTTTGTTTGCTTTACACTCTACCCAAGTACAAATCAAAGACTGTTTCAGTCTCATTTCTGGAGCTCCCATTCCCTCCTTGCACTATGAGGTGCTATCCTACGACCTGATCATTCTCTCAGCAATCCAGTACAGTAAAGCCCATACCCACACTTTAATTGTCTACTTTCCCAGGACCTCCTAAGCCCCTGGATGAGCCTTCTGAGCATTACTGATGGAAACCCCATGATTCATTATGCCCCCACAATTCCTCTCCAAACTGACTTTGGAGGCAGTCCTGACTGACCAGGGCCAACACCCTGGACTGATGTTTCAACAGCATCCCAATGGACCTACACATACTCTCCTACATGTGCCCTGCATGGCTCACTATTGCCTGTTTCCAGTTTACAAGGACACATATCCGTGGACTTTCGTAGAACCAATGCCTCACCGACCATGGCCAACTTCTAATATAATTAGATGAGCATCTTGACTGTGGCGGTACCTCCTAACCGACTACAGACCCTCTTTATTCCACTAAGGGCTCCTCGTCTTTCACTCTCACACATACTTGAAGCACATGTGTTTTGTGCTTAAGCTGATGGGACATGCTGCAGGTCTGACAATGATGTAGCACACTGCTGCACAATGACATGTTGTGACTGACAGATTGATTGTTCAGTGCTTCTTTCTGCCATGTGCTGCCTGTTTTAAATAGCAAACTAAACTGAAGAGGCTGGCAGCCTGTAACTGAAGACCTTGTGTGCTAAGAAAGTAACATGACCCACGCAGAGGCCAGCAGCTTATAACGCAGTGTGAAAATCATTGTGTGCTAAGAAAGCAATGTGACCAAGACAGAAGTTAGCAGCTGCCAGGTAAGCACTAAAGTAAATGAGCTTCAAGAGTCATACATTTCAAAGATGATACATACATAAAAACATCTTGTGCTTTTGATGAGATTGGCTGTTCCTATGTTTAAATGACAAGGCAGAAGCATGTTACTCATGGTGTCTGTAAATCCCACAACGTAGAGTGTTGAAGTCTTTAAAAGTGTACTGGTATCTGTATTAGTTCGGAGCAGACATGATAACAATATAGTGAAGCTGGTGATTTGCTGATGTGGAGTTATATGGGTTAAGTGTTGGGGAGGATGGTGGACATAGAGCATGCAAGGACTTTGTGTAGAAGGAACAATGATACAATGGCATTTGGTGAGCTGCAGCTGCAAAGTTCCGGCTCTGTTTTACCTGATGTGAATTTACACTATCTTAGGCGTGTAGGGCTCTGGTTTGCAGTCAGTTATTTCTCTGATCTTTAGGTGTATTGAATCCCCCCCAGATCTGTGCTTTCCATTGTGTTTCTGGTGTTTCTTTCTGAAGTCAATTGGCGTCGCAGTCGTTAAGTGTATGTGTGAATGGATTTCAATTGAAGTTGAATGCCCAATATCTCTGTAGACCACATACTGTCTGTGCTCGGTAGCTCAAGGTGTAAAACCTGTCTTGGGCTGGAGTCTTTTAGTCTCACTTGATTGTCCTTTTAGACAAGAGACGTAAATTGGAACTCCAGGCTGAAAAATAGCATTTGCTGCAGTCTCAATCCAGGGTTTTGCCCAGCATTTTAGATGATGGGGAGTTTTGATCAATCCAACAGGTAGAACAGAGATGTGGAAGTGGGTGCAAATAGGGCAAATTGTGACTTTAATAAATTCAAATTTGTGGAAATAAGACAGCCACCACTCAAAAAGATGAGATTCTAATTCTTGACAGATAAATCCTAACAGTTTCTTGGGATGCCAAGGATCTGATTTTATAATTCTTACCCTGCTTTTACCTTTACATTTGCCACAGTGGCAGGGGGGGGGGGGGGAATTTTGCCTAGTGTGACAGAAATTAAAGAAGGTGTCGAAGACAACAATGTAAGTCAGCTGACTCAGATAAGATTTTAAAACAGAACCATAGACCACATCATTCACATCAAGGAGCAGATGTTGGGAAAAAAGCCAACATTTTGCAAGTGTGTTATGCATGTGAAGAAACCGGAAAAAGAGGCACTAATTAAAATAACAAAGAGCTTCACTCTGCACGTGGACAGTTGTGTACACAGTGGTTAGCCTGGGTAACTCACAACGTAAATAATACTGCATTATCAATTTTTTAAAATTGAAGTGGGACGTTGGATGGAAATGCAATACTGAGCTAATGTCCTTCCTGGTTTTCCATAGTTCTGTGACTTATGCTATAAGGCACACTTACTGCAGGAATGAATCTCACAACCAATTCTACAAAAGACAGAGAACAGGCAACAGTGTACTCCTTGAACATGTGAAAACAGTGCCCATCCCATGGACAGATTGTCTCTCATTCCTCTTTGCCATTTGCACTTTATGGGCTTCGGTCACAGACAGCCACTCTCCCATCTGCCAATTAGGCTGTACCACGCTCTTCACCCACAGACTGCCCCCTCCCCTTAGCTGTTTGGCCTGCACCATGATCTACAGACCCTAACCCTATCGCCTTTCTATCCTTCAATGCCTCAACTGTACTTGAAGAGTTTATAATACAAGTAGTTGCAATGATGACTTAAAGATGTATCACTATAAGGACAAAGTACCAAGTACTTATGCAAAAGGCCAGGTAGAAGTGTAGGTTGCCCTATACATGCTTGGTATATGCAGTGAAGACTTTCACAATTGGGCAGACATTAATTGGAAAAACTGACTTAATTTTGGTGAGTGTACTTTTAATAATGTTAGTATATATTGATAAGCTTCTCGACTTACATTATGAGGTCAGAGAATGTAGTTGTTAGAGTTTACCTTAACAGTGAGTTTCTGATTTTTTGGCTCACACCTAATAAACTTCAACTGCCCACCATTCTTCTCATGTCCTCGGGAATGGAATATCCTGCCCTTACATTATACCAGTTGCATTTCCAAATGGATGAATTAATACACTGTAACTCTAACCAGAATATGCCCATAAACATTTTTTACCATGGATTTAATATCAGAAAGCAGGCATAAAGTTTCATTTCAATATTAATGTTATATACATTACTTCATATTTTTAATGCATAGTTCTCTGTTTCATCATTTTGTCCATATAGTTTGGATTTTCAGGACTTCATTAGGATTTTACCAAACTAAAGATCCTGGTCAGCTAAATCAACAGTTTGTATTTTGTTTTTCACTTAAATTTAACCTAGCCTCGAACATGCAGAAGGAGGATAGAGAATGGCTGCCATTGTGGCTTCCTTGTTCAGGCCCAGATTACAATAGTATTAGGGATCCATTGATGTAAGAGGACACGGATTTACATATATTCGTGAGATTCCAACATTTAGGTCAAATCTGTTTTTCCTTCTGATGCTTTCTTTTTCCCTGTAAGGCATGCATGATTTTATTTTGTCGATAATGCTATTGAGCTTTTACATACCACATAATGACGAGCTATCCTAATTATCCACTTGCAATTAGCATTGTTAGGATATAGCCCTGGGAAATTTGGAGAGGCAAAACTTCCAGCTTTGTCTGACAGCATGTGTCCACAATCATCTGAAAATAAGAAAATAATTTAAAAGTGTGTTTATGACACTACCTGCTTGATTTTCCATCCAGTCCCTGGATAATTTTTGAGTACTATCCCCACTCTGCATCTATGTCATTTCACGCCACATACAGAAACTGTGATTGGAGGTGTGAAACTGGCAACATTGGAAAGAGTGTGAAGTCAAAGTAACTGAATGTAAAACCTTAGACTGTCTGTTTATAGGTGAGTGACAGGATTGTCCTGCGTTGATGCAAGGGGCATGAGTGAGTAGGGTGTCAGGATTGTGATGGGGTTGGGTTGAAAGCAGATGAGGGAAGGTAGGTGGATGCTGGCTACATGTGTTGTGCAGTTGGGGGCACTAAGGTGTCAAGTGGGTGAGGCAGTTCAGGTGCAAGTTGAGTGGAGGGTCAATTGCCAGATAGGTAGGGGGTAGTTTGGCAGGTGAATAGGGGAATTAGGATGTTATGTGATTGAGTGGTAGGGTGATGGATGGAGGAAATACAATTACCAGTTGGATAGAGAGGTAGAGTGACAGGTAAACAGGTGAATGTTTGGCTGAGTCTACAGCAGACACAGTCGAAGTGATGAATGTAATTTATTTTAAAGCATGGTCAGAAGTTAGCAAAAACATAAAAACAAAAATATTTGAATGAAAGTACTGTCTGGTCCATGTAAAAAAATTTCAAAGGGTTTTTTAATAATTTTTTTTAGAAAGATTATTTATTGCGGATTGAGGGGGAGACATTGTTTAAAAATGCAACAAGTTGCTTTTAGCATTGAGAATAGCCTCACCTGAGTCCTCATGCAATTGTCCCAGATTTCTTGTCATGTCACGTGTTACTGAGGGGCTTGTGACATTCAGCCCTAGTTTTATTAATGGACGTATGGAGCTAAAAAGTACACAATAAAAACAGAAAGTATTGGAGAAACTCAGCAGGTCTGGCAGAATTCGTGGAAAATCAAGGTTAACAATTTAAGTTCAAAATGACTCTTCTTCAGAACTGAGTTCTAGCACTTTGTGTTTTTATTCCCAAGCTCTAACACCTCCAGTACTTTGTTTTTATCAAAAAATAGGGAAGTTATGTTAAACTTGCATCAAAACTTGGTTAAACTACACAGTAATGTGTGCAGCTCTGGTAGCTAACTTTTAAAATGATCATAAAGACATAGTGAGAATGTACAGAAGATTTACAAGATGGCAGAAATACATGGATATAGATAAGAAAGGAATAGCAGTTGATGTCTTTTCTCTTGGAAAATAGGTTGAAGGGTAACTTAATACAGGTTTTTAGAATAATGAAAGGTTTTGATAGAGTGGCTACAGACAGAACGTTTCCATTTTTGGGGAAGGACATAGCTCATGGCCATCAAATAAGTTAGTCACCAAGGAATTTAGTAAGGAATTCAGAAGAAATTTCTCAACCCAAATAGTGATAAAAATTTAGAACTTGCTGCCACAAGGAACAGTTGAAGTGAATAGTTTACATCAATGGGAAATTGGACAAACACATGAGGAAGTAGGGAATAGGTGGTTATAATGGTAGATTCAATGAGAAAATATGGGAGTCTCAAATGGAGTAGAAAGACTGGTATGGTCTGCATGTGTGCTCTGTATCCCATGTAATCCTAAATGCAAACAGTTGAGAAGTTCTGCCATTTCAAGCTACAGCATGTTGATTGGAAGTTGGTCAAAATATTAAGTTTTCCAGTGGGGCTGCAAAGAAGGTCAAATACTCTTACATGATTTTGAACAGACACTATATGAGTCATAAAAATACAAATACGCATTGATGCAATTACATCTTTGTTTATAGCAAGGTCTAACAGCTTTTAATGATAAACTGCTCTTAGAAAGGATGAATTATTTACCTAGCAGCATCTTCTCCATTTAGCAAATAACATACATTATTACATGACATAGCAGTCAAATATAGAAAATAACAATGATCTAAATTTTGAGGTAGAGGTAACACCGGCAGTAATCACCATTACTATAAGTAAATCAGACTGCGACATCTGGCATCTTGCATATGTACTGCTTAATATGAAAATCACAACGTTACTCTTAGTTGCCCTGTTGCACCACAAACTTTACGACAGTGATGTCTTGCTGAAAGATTTACCATGAAAGCACATTGAATTGTAGTACCTCCTCACTGTATCTATACTAAATATCCAAAAAAGTTAAGATTTTTGCATTCAGTGTAACATGATGAAGAAAAATTGCATTAGATCTGATATAAGCATGCCATCAGGCATTGTGATCCTCATGCCTGGTTCGGTTGAAACAGATAATACACAAGTGTCATGCTGCCTCCTCATCTATTTGTCAGCAATGTGCAGCATTGTGTGAAACTGCTGAGTGTTTGTATACTAAACAGGAATTATAGACATATGCATGGCTAACATGAATTACAGCTAACCTGTAATTATTTTAAAGGCAGCCTGCCTTTATTCAACAGGAAATGCATTCATGCTATAGAAACTACTGCAGCAATTTTAGGAAAGCTTTTGCTGAAAGGTAAACAACAGCAAATGGAGCATAAAGCAGAAAATGTGATTAACAGATGTTGTGCTGGTGGCCTTTTAAATCTTAGTATCAAATTTCCATTGTGAGCCAGAGAAGGCTGTCACTGAGAATGGAGTGGGAGCAGGAAGCCAGTGTAGTGATTGTAACAAGGTCAGCCAGCTGGACCTCATAACATGAGTTCCCTGATTGGGGCTGTTAATCTGGTCCAATGAGGGAGCTCTGGCTGACAGATAAAAAAACAGGCATGTCAAAGGTTCTGCTTACTCAGAGCTGGCTCTGAGGATGCTGGATCAGTGTCAAGGACTTGTCATGTGTAAATACAGGGTGACTTGGTGACAGGATACCATCCTCTGTGGAGTTATTTCAGTTGTGGAGAGTGGGATACATCCGTTGGAAGATAAAACAAGGGTGATCAAAGGTGCCCCAACTCCCATGTCTGTAGCAGCACTTAGGTCTTCCCTTGGGTTGGTGGACTATTACAGAAAGGTCATATATAACCTGACCTCCATCCTGACACTGTTCCATCAACTCTTAAAAACAGGTCAGCTTTGGAAACGGCTGCGTAGTCAAGTCAGAGCTTCCAGGGAAGTGAACAAACAAATATCATCTTCTCAGGTGTCGGCACACTATGATTCCAAGCAAGATTTGGTATTGACATGCAATTCCTCCTCGTACTGCATCAGGATAGTATTAGCTCATAGGTGGTCATATTTGGAGTCAGGAAGTTCAAAAAATACCTTTATGGACCTAAATTTGTAATAATAATGGACCACAAACCCCTGCTAGGTCTACCTAAAGAGGACAAGGTGGATGTGTTCATAGCTTCAGGTCAAATTCAGCAGTGGGCTCTAATACTAAGTACGCATAGTTACAAGTCAAAACACCTTCTGGGAGGCCAAGTAGCAAATGCGGAGGCACTGAGCTGCCTCCCACTGGCAGATACACCTCTGGTGATACCGCCATTGAAAGAATCCATAATGGTTCTAAATTTTCTGGACACACTTCCGGTCATAGCTGACAATATCAGACTTTGGATGAAGGGAGATCCGTTCCTGGCAAAACTGAAGCAACTGGTGGTGATGGGGGAAACCAAAGGGCAATCACAACCAGAATTAAAATTTTTTTGGACCTGGAAAGACCAGGTCACATTAGAGGATGGCATATTATTATGGGGAGCAAGAGTGATTGTCCCAAGCAAAAGTCACCACCAGACACTGGCTGAACTCTACCTGGGTCATCCACGGTTTCTAAAATGAATATGTTGGCAAGAAGTTTTG
This sequence comes from Ginglymostoma cirratum, assembly GCA_024137785.1. Lineage (NCBI taxonomy): Eukaryota > Metazoa > Chordata > Chondrichthyes > Orectolobiformes > Ginglymostomatidae > Ginglymostoma > Ginglymostoma cirratum. The sequence goes on from JAHRHZ010000062.1 coordinate 44,427,154, forward strand.
TCAGGTGGCCAGGATCGGTAGCAAACATGGCTGCATTGGTGGGCAATGCCCAGACTGTCAATGAGTGCAAAAAGTATCACCAGCAGCTCCCCACTTTTTTAGGACTAGCTAGTAAACCCTGAATTTAGTTACATGTCAACTATACAGGTCCTTTCATGGGCTCAACGTTCTTAGACATTGTGGACAATCACTCAAAGTGGCTGGATGTGCACAGAGTTCATTCATCAAACACGGGTGCAACAATAGAAGAACTGCACACTTCTTTTGCAATACATGGACTCCTGGAAGTGATGGTCACAGATAGTGGACCATCGTTTACCTGCAGGGAATTTTAGTACTTCCTAAATGGTATTTGTCAAATAAGAATAGCTCCATACCATCCATCATCTAATGGTCTGACAGAAACAGCAGACTAAACTTTGAAGAAAGGCTTAAAGAAACAGCCTACAGCTTCACTAGATAGCAAAATGTACTGGTTTCTATTTGATTATAGGACCACCTGTCATGTTGTTAATGGGGAGAAAATTCTGCACCAGGTTAAATCTGATCTTCCTGTTTGTGTGTGTGTGTGTGTGCGTGTGTGTGTGCACACGCGCATGTGGTGAAATGGCATCAGGAACACCAATACAAGACTCACTTCAGGGGACAAAGTCTGGTGCAAAAGCCACAAGGATGGCCAATGAGTAAGAGACATGGTTGACGCGAGGTCAGGTCCAGTGGCATATAAAGTTCGGGTCGGTGCCATGGACCTGAAAAGCATGTAGACCATATGAAAGTTGCAAACTCACAAATGGTGTGGAAGCAAAACATGCTCAACTTCGTGCATTTCTGACCGATCTGGAACTGATAGGTTCTCCCTCTCTGTCCAGTGTTGAAGACATCTCAGAATCAGAGTTCGATAAGGCAGATGTTACCTCCTTGATGCCTTTGTCTCCTGAAGGGGAGAGTGAATTTCTTCTGAGATGTTCAAGGTGCAAGAGGCAAGCTACTGTGTATTACACGCTACCCATATCAGAGGCAAAGTTGGAGGAACCTAACCCCAGTGCTAAAATGGCTCAGGCGGAGCTATAGAAAAAAGAACCAGCCTATGTCCTCAGACTCAGAAGGTGAGGATGTAGTGTTTGTAATGAGGTCAGTCGGATGGACCTCATTGAATACGAGTTTCCTGACTGGATCTGTTAGTCTGGTCCAATCAGGGAGCCCTGGCTGACAGATATAAACAGGAGTATCAGAGGTGCTGCCCACTCTGACAGCCGGCTTTGAGGAAGTTGGATCAGTGTCAGGGGCTTTCCACGCATAAATATAAAGGTGACTTGGTGATGGAATATTGGCCTCTGTGGAGTTCTTTCAGCTGGGAGGTCCAATTCCTACAATCTGCCCACGATAGAAAATTTTGAATAATCTTATATGGTGGTCAAGCTCAGTGAATGTATTTGTTAATAGTGTCTCTGCCTACCACACCAACTCTCATTCTGCTCAGCATCCATAACACCATCATTCACCCTCATAAACTTAATAATTCCCATGCAGTAGAGAAGAACACTAACTCTCCTGCATTTAATGTTGTGTCAAATCCAGAAGCTGTTCAAAATCTTATAAATTGTGCTTTCCACATTTGCCAATATGCTGATTTCCCAAATGGATCTGGCAATTCTTTTTCTGGTGGAAAGCTCAGTATAGGTAAATTTTGTTGCATTCGCTGATAGTTGATTATGTTTCTGATCTGGATGATCATTGTCAGAATGTTAATGTCCTTGTAGAACATTCATTTTGTTGACTTGTTGTATTTTTAGTCAATTAACATTGTTATTAAAACTTTATTGTTGTAAAGATCGTCATTGTTATAATAAAGCTGAACTGAGAAAGTTTCTGCTGTTCTAAATGCTATTTCAGTTTTCCTTTACCAACATGGAGCTGAATGAAGACATTTATTTTCTAAAATGGCTAAAGGATTGGTAAAATATACATGGTTAACAACTTTCTCAAAAATGGTTTCAATCAATAAGATGTCATGATTTTTTGACTGTATTAATGATGACTGCTATGATGTTTTCCCACAGTGAACTTTCTTCTGCATTTGAGTTACTTTTATGCTAAATTTGAAGCCACATGAACAGGTTCACACTCAATTTCTTTATTTCCACTTAGTTGACTTTTATTGATGGAAATTAAGAAAACATTGAAGCAATAAAGATTTAACTCACTTTACAGGTTTCTGAAACTTCGAGTCTAGTAAAAGATTTTTATTCCTAAGTACTTGAGTCAAATTATTTTGAGTTTATTTCTGAAGAATTTTCTTAACTTGCTTCTTGTTAACTTTGTAGTTGAGTAAATACTTTGGAAATTGCTAAATCAGTGTTGGGAATCTCAACTTTGTTTCCCAGCCTAATTTTTTAAGTGGAAATGAAACTTTTTTTCTTTCCTTGAAGGGACTGAATCCGATTTGGGTATGCAGTAATTGGCCTTCATTTCATGGGTGCTTGGTTTGGTTTTATCTGCTAGGATGCTTGTGGGCTTTTAATGCTTTTTCTGCTTTTTGTTTTTAAGAAAAGTTTCCCCGTTACAGACTGTAAAAGGCTTTTGTTTTTGCTGGTTTCTCTGCAAGAGTTTTCTCTTCAGAATTCTCTCTTTGTTCTTCATAACAGTTGCTCAGCTCTATGAATTTTCTAGCTGCTACCTGGTGTTCAAGCTGCACCAATTTATTTTTGAAAAAAGTGATGTTTTAAATTATTTTCTGCTGCAAACAATCTCATATTTGTTTCCTGATCTTTACCACTGCTATGATTTTCTTGGTAGTGGAGCCTGTCACTACCATCATCTTTTGATGTGTGGTTTTAAGCGCACATTCATGAATTTGAGTTTATGACAGACTAGTTGAGGGGAAGGCAAGGTCAAGAACTGTTTTCAGGCTTAGGCTTCTATCTAAAACTGTCAGTTAAATATTAAGATTAGTTACCACAATATATGATGTTCAAAGATATATAAGGTTCCAATCTTACTGTTCTAATATTGAAAGACTATTTAATAAACTCTACCACCAAATGCTAGTTGGTTGACTCTGCATGGTGCTCTGCATTGATATCTAACATTTATTTGGCTGGGTTTTAGGCTTTTGCCTAACTTTTCCTGTGTTCCTCAAATGCAAAACAAGGATGCCCATACCAGGTTTTCCTTCAATTTAATAGATATAAATTTCTTCATACCTGCACTTGTCCAATTAATAGTTCTTCAGATCACCAGCAGAGCTATGCTGTATCCCTAAATTTACACTCCAACTCATGCATGGCACTGGGAGATATTAAAATCAAAACTTACGCACCTTTACAAAGTAGGAACTATTTACAAAGTTACAAAATATCTACAGCACATTATCAGGCCATTTGGCACAACTGATATTAAATCATTTGCTGTCTTTCTACTAAGAGGGGTTTGTTGAGTTGGGAAATTTCCCACTTGAGTTGTCCACTTTGACAGCAAAAATCCAGCCTTAAGAATCTTCAAGTTATTGAGGAAGACCAAAGGGAACTTCATTGCTGTTTTTTTTTCAAATAGTGTTATGATTTAATCATATCCACTGAGAGGTCAGACCATTTAACACCTCATCTAAACAAGGTAACAGTCCCTCAATACTACATTAGACTTTGAGTGTAGATTTTGAGAGATTATTACCACTTATCCACAGCTAACACCAAAATATTTATGCTTTGTTGTGAAGGAGGCTGATGCAGTGAGGGTTCAGGACATATTGTGGTCAGAGAAATTTGATCTGTGAGTGTGCCTGCAAAGTCAAATTAGTCTATTTTAATCAAGAAGTGGTGACAAGCACACATTTTATCTTTCTTTTCTGACTCATTTGTAGTCCCTTTCTCTGTTGGTGATTTTGCAGAATACTTTAAGTTTAAAAGAAATAGAGAGATGGCCAAGAAAGGGTCTTAATTTGCAATGGCAGTTGAGCTCACATTTAGTGCAAGATAGCTTTCTAATTAAATTGAAATACCAACCTAACAGGGTGTCAATGTGGCTCAGCAATATGGTTTCTATCATAAAAAGCTCATTAAATTTATGCCTTCACATATGCTCATTTTGCTCATAAATGCATTCCATTAGCTGTCAGCTACAGACTTATCAAGATTCCCTTCCCTTTAAGTAAGTTCCCTGCATAAAGTTAGATCTCTGCAGGAAGCTTTGTCAGCAAACTGACATCATAAAGTCGCATAAGATCAAAACTGGCTGATTTTGAGGAGCATTACAGTTTCTGTATCAGTTCCTCAGATACAACAGTTATTCTACTCTAATGAGTGTACTGTAAATTTTCCACATACCACAGTTATATAATTTGTTAATCTTGGCAACATCTTTCGTGGAAAGCCCTCGAATTTGTCCAATTTCAACGTTGGGGTCTGGTACTGGTAGGATAGTAGGAAACCCATTTCTGGAAAAAACAGTTCTGGAATAAAAAATAATGAAGTTATTTAAATGTCATCATTTATGTCATTATTTTGATCTTCATTGATGAATTTTAAATTCTGGGTAACCTTGTGGCCAAAACTACGGTTTTTTTTTTAATGTGGCAATGTGACGTCATCCACCTTGTCCTCAAGAAAGATAAATCAGAGTATTTTCTAAATAGTAAGAAACCAGGGGCTCTGGAGGAGCAAAAATATTTGGGAACAAAATACATGGATCATTCAAAGACAGTCGACAGGTACAAAAAACAATTAAAACGCCTTATGAAATGTTGATCTTTATCATAAAGAAATGGAGATTATGTTTTAATTTTTCTAGACCTGATAATTCTAAAGTTCATATCTGTAATAACACTCAATTTTGGGCATTGTTCAGAAAGAATGTAAGAAGAAGTACACTTAAGAGGGAAATCAGGAGGGCAAAACAAAAATGGACATGAGCTGGTTTTGGTAAATAATCCAAAGAGATTATACAATTACATCAAGGGCAAAAAAGTGACTAGGGAGAAAACAGGACCGCTTAAAGGTCAACAAGGCTGTCTGCGTGTGGAACCGCAGAAGATGGCAGATACTAAATGAGTATTTCATGTCAGAATTTATTGTGGAGAAGGATATTGAAGGTAGAGAACTTGGAGAAATAAACAGTGATGTCTTGAAAAGTGTCCGTATTACCGAGGAAGTGGTGCTGGCCTTCTTAAAATTCATAAACGTGGATAAATCCCTGGGATCTGAACAGGTGTATCCCACAACTTTGAGAGAAGTAAGGAATTCTTTCTTTTATATATTCATTTGTGGGATGTGGGCATCGCTGGCTGGCCTGTATTTATTGCCCATCCTTAGTTGTCCTTGAGAAGGTAGTAGTCAGCTGCCTTCTTGAACTGCTGCAGTCCACCAGCCATGGGTTGACCCACAATGCCATTAGGGAGGAATTCAGGAGGAAAATAAATGCAGGGCCCCTTGCTGAGATATCTTTATCATCAACAGCCATAGGTGAGGTGCCAAAGATTGGAGGGCAGCTAATGTGGTGCCACCATTTTAAGAAAGGTGGTAAGGAAAAGCTAGGGAAACTATACACTAGTGAGCCTGACATCAGTGGGTAAGTTATTGGAGGGGATTCTGAGGAACAAGATCAACATATATTTAGAAAGGCAAGGACTGACTAGGGATTGTCAATATGGCTTTGTGTGTGGGAAATTGTGTCTCACTAACTTAACTGAGTATTTTGAAGAAGTGAGAAAGAAGGTTGATGAAAGCAGAGTGGTGAGCGTTGTCTATATGGACTTCAGCAAGGCACTCAACAAGGTTCTGCATGGTAGACTGGTTAACAAGGTTATATCATATGGAATCCAGTGAGAGCTAGCTATTTTGACACAAAATTGGCTTGAAAGTAGGAGACAGAGGGTGGTGGTGAAAAGTTACTTTTCAGACTGGAGGCCTGTGATCAGTGGCGTGCCGCAGGGATCAGCACTGAGTCCACTGCTTTTTGTCATTTGTTTAAATGATTTGAAAGTGAATATAGAAGGAATGGTTAGTAAGTTTGCAGATGACACCAATATTGGTGGTATAGTGAACAGAGAAGAAGGTTATTTCAAAGTGCAATGGGACATTGATCAGATTGGGTGATGGGCCAAGGAATGGCAAATGGAGTTTAATTTAAATAAATGTGAGGTGTTGCATTTTGGTAAGGCAAATCAGGACAGGGCCTAAACACTTAATGGTAGCATCCCGGGGAGTGTTGCTGAACAAAGAGACCTTGGGGTGCAGGCTTATAGTTCCTTGAAGATAGAGTCACAGTAGACAGGGTAGTGAAGAAGGTGTTTGGTACACTTACTGTTATTGGTCAGTGCACTGAATATAGGAGTTAGGATGTCATGTTGTAGCTTTACAGACACTGGTTAGGCCACTTTCGGAATACCTTTTTCAATTGTGGTCTCCCTGCCACAGGTAAGTTGTTGTTAACCTTGAAAGGGTGCAGAGACGTTTACAAGGATGTTGCCAAGATTGGAGGGCTTGAGCTATACAGAGAGGCTGAATAGGCTAGGGCTTTTATCCCTGGAATGTCAGAGGCTGAGGGGTGACCTTGTAGAGATTTGTAAAACCATGACGGGCATGGATAGGGTGCCAAAAATTTTTTCCAACGGTAGGGGAGTCCAAAACTAGGGAGCATAGGTTTAAGGTGAGAGGAAAATAATACAAAAGGGACCTACGAGGCTACTTTTTCATGCAGAAGGTGGTGCATGTATAGAAGAGCTGCCAGAGGAAGTGGTGGAGGCTAGTACAATTGCAACGTCTAAAAGGCATTTGGATGGGTAATGAATAGGAAGGGTTTAGAAGGATATGGGCCAAATGCAGGCAAATGGGACTAGAGTAATTCAGGATTTCGGGTTGGCATGGATGAATTGAACAGAAGGGTCTTTTTCCATGCTGTACAACTCCAAGGCTGTATGAAGGGCGGCACAGTGGCTCAGTGGTTAGCACTGTTACCTCACAGCATCAGGGACCTGGGTTTGATTCCACCCTTGGGCGACTGTCTGTGGGGAGCTTGCACATTCTCCCTGTGTCTACATGGGTTTCCTCCAGTTGTTCTGGTTTCCTCCCACAGTCCAAAAATGTGTAGGTTAGGTTGACTGGCCATGCTAAATTGCCCATAGTGTTCAGGGATGTGTAGGTTAGGTGGGTTATGAGGGATGGGTCTGGGTGGGATGCTCTGAGGGGCGGTGTGGACTCGTTGGGCTGAAGGGCCTGTTTCCACACTGTAGGGATTCTATATATTCCATACATGAATGGTACAGCATAGATACATCAGAATGATATGAGGTTTACAAGGACAAGCTAATAGGCAATACTAAAGAGTGACCTGACCATTATATTTGAAATGCTAAAAAGATTTGATGAGGTAAAATCAAGGAAATATTTTTGGTGTGGATGAACCCCAAAATTAAATCAGGTGACACAATCTTAAAATTAGAGTTAGACCTTACAACAATTTGCAGTTATGCATCACTTTTAATGTGGCTACAACATCTCAAAAGTGTTTCACAGTAGTGTTGTCAATCAAACTTTGCTACCAAACCACATAAGGTGGATTTGGGAGATAACCAAAAGTTTAGTAAATCAGATAGGTTTAAACGGATGTATTAAAGGAAGAAAAACAGATAGAGATATGGAAAGGAAGAAAAGCAAATTCCAGAGTTGCGGCTTAGGCAGATGAATGGTGGACAAATAAAAATCAGAAATCTGCAAAGGCCAAAGTTAGAGAAGCACAGAGATCTGTGTCTCAATATTCTCATCATGTAACACAGCGTGACACTGAGACATTACGGCTGAGTCTTCATTGAATGGAACACAGTAAAAATCTGATAGAAGAAACAATAAATTCAACTTCAAAAGTCTTTTTGGATTTAGGGATGATATTTTCTAACTGAGTAAGGGATGCACCCAGCTAACTTTGTCCATTACACTTTTGGTTCCAACCCAGAAGTAGGGTCTCTCATCAACTTGGCATTCATTCACTGCTCCAACCTGGTAGATTTGGCATTGTCTCTTCCAGAGCTGACTGATGACACACGCCTGGTTATAGACTGCTGGGCTGTCCAATTGTTTTGCAGTAAGTCACACTGACTCCACTCATAAAGGTGCTGCTTTCTCGATAACCATGTTCTCTGCTGCTCTTGTTTTTAGTTTCCAATGGGAGGGACTTTACTGGCTCTGGTGCAGGGACTTCAGGGGGTGCTCCTGTGTGACTCTTAAGTTCATAGGATTGTAGGCTTGGAAGAGTCATAGTCATACCAGCATGGAAACAGACCGTTTGGTACAACCAGTCCATGCTGACCATAATCCCAAACCAAACTAGTCCCACCTACCTGCTCCTGGCCCACAACCCTCCAAACCTTTCTTATTCATAAGGTTATGAGAAAGGAGATGATTAGGCCTTTGAAGGATTTGAAAATATGGAAGTGTGTTTTAAACTTGAGGCATTGTTAGACCAGGAATCTACATAGGTTAGTTTGCATGAAGGTGATTGGTAAATAGTGACTATGAGTTACAATATGATCAAAAAAATCTTTCAGAGTTAAAGTTTACAAAGATTGCAAGCTGAGGAATAGCAAAGACATGATTGAGGAGCAGATAAGTTGATGTAGAGCAAGAGATGGATCATGTTACAGAGATGGAAGTAGTTGGTTTTATTGATGAAAAGTATATATGTTTCGAATTTTGGCTCTGGTCAAACAGGTTGCCAAACTTGAGAACACTTTGGTTCAGTCTTACACAGTGGCTAGGCAGGGGAAATGGAGTTAGGAACGAAAGAAAAAAAATCTGTGTTTGATTTAACAGATATCATTATGAACCATTATGGATTCCTGTCTACTGTCTTTGATGGTAGGTAGCACATTTTTCATTATTCTGGTTGCAATCATGACTCTTTCCTCTTGAGCCCATCCTATGTGCGGCCTTTGTTACAACTTGCATTTTAATTACAAGTTGGCTACTTGGTGCGAATGACTATCTGCTATGGATACAGATGTAAGATATCAAAGTAAAGTTGTTGAGGCACTGGTCCTTCCTACCGCATGAGCCACAAGCGCATAAGGAATACTGCCAGAGCTTTCACTTTATCCTAACCAACACGACCATTCCTAGTGTACTCAGAGTCCTACAATCATTGCCACCACCATCCAATTTCCTTCCTTCAGATCAGTTTTAACCTACTTCATTGTTATTTTAAACAAAACTTAAAAATCTAGTACCAAAAAAAATTGTTGAATCTCACTTCTGCAGCCCTTAAATCATGCCTTTTAACCACCTTTCCATTCTCCAACGGCTAGAGCTCAGAAATTACAAACCTGCTCAAGTCCTATTAATGATATTTAAAATGGACATTATGAACAATTTCAAGCAGCTGTGGGTCTTTAAGTCCTGCCTCCAGATAACAGTACCTTAGGTGGATCAGAAATGTCTATCCTAGCTGGCTGTGCAATACTAATTCTACTGAAGCTGTTCATATTTCTTTGAAATCCCAGTACGACTATGAATGAACAAATACTAGAGCAGCAACTTCAACGCAAGTAATGTCATAATGAAAGCAATTTACGTAATGAAGTTGAGATTTGTACATCTTTATAAATCAGTAGGATTCCGGCAATAATGGACAGCTGCAGTCATCATAATAACTGTAATTTTGACATGTGCCATCCTCCAGAGAACAGCAATGAGGACAATACTGGAGTGCAATACATTTTGCAGTGAAAGGATACAGAAGAATTTCTCAAAGCTCAAACATCATATTCAGAAATCCTTTCCCCTCCATTCTTTCGTTTACATTTGCTTGCAGTTCTATTTGCATTACAATTTCTGTAACCTTGACTCTACTCTTTTTGAATCTTCCACTTTGTTACCTTAAAGTCATTGAAGTAATTTGAAATTAAGGATATAATGGTAACTTAAGAGATAACAAGGTGTGGAGCTGGATGAACACAGCAGGCCAAGCAGCATCATAGGAGC
>JAHRHZ010000062.1:44442121-44484505 GCA_024137785.1 Ginglymostoma cirratum
GAAACGTCAGCTTTCCTGCTCCTCTGATGCTGCTTGGCCTGCTGTGTTCATCCAGCTCTACACCTTGTTATCTCAGATTCTCCAGCATCTGCAGTTCCTTATATCTCATCAAGACCTTTGGAGTGTTATTCACTCCAAGGCGTAGACAGATTGGTTGCTGTTAGCTTAACAAACTCACCTCATTAATTACCTAACAATGGCACCCTTTTGCCGAGTCTCACCCCTTCTTAGCATGTGCCATTCCCAGACAAACTTGTCAATCACCAGATATCTGTTGGAAGACTAGAATCCCAGGTGCCTGCGTTATCTTTAAAAGGCCACTGTACACACCCAGACAAGCGTTAGCAATCTGGCATTGCCCGTTGGCAAGTAGCAACAATATCAAGGTACAGCAGTCATGTTTTTTAAGGCAGAAATCTGGCATGGCTGACACTCACTTCCGCGTATAACCCTATTCTCTCACCATCGTAGCTGTTTGTTTACAAGGCCACACAGTGTACCTTTGTTAGCTACATTTCATTTAAACACCCTCTTGATGTCACTGCTACTCTGTCCTCAATGCCTACTGTAGACCTAATCTTGTCATTATCCAGAAAGGAAACATCCTATAGAGGAATGCAATCAGATAATTCTAAATATGAGCTTCTATTTACAGTCAGCAACAGTAAACAAAAACAGAACAATAGAGGCTGCAGTTCGCTCCCATAATGCAAGCCAAATGCTGGCATGATGACCAATGACTATTTTATATTTCATGATGGATGCGACACCCAGCTCTAATCTACTGGATCCTGGTGTCAATCAGATTCTGTCTAGCTGATAGCGCGCAATGCAGCTGAGTTCTGACAGGGTCAAGAAGAGCTTCCTCTCCCCAATGTCCTTATTTTCCTACTCTCACAAAAACAGCAAGTATGTGGGAGAGCTCCACGATGTTGGATCATGACAGCTACCAGGGTAGCAGGCACATATCTCCAGGAAGTGTTAGGTGTGATCTGACACATTAATGTACTGGAAGTCCTTCCCACCTGCACAGCATTGTTATATGGTCCTCACAGTATCATATGTACAGATGAAAGCTGGGTCTTGGAGAAGAAAATTATGTTTCTGAATCCAACTATCCAAGCTGCAGCACTGACCTTAACATCAGGAAATGAAATGAACGAGCGTGATCTTGAGCAGGTGACACCAGTCACTGTCCTCATGCATTTGTGGGTGGATGACTGACAGATACCACACAGGCAACCAGTTGCTCCCTGGAAGGAGCCAGTAACATAGAAGTTCAAATTAGAAGTGCCTGTCACCTTTACATGCACAGGCACAGGATGGCTTCCCATCTTGCAGCCCTCAAGTCCCACTTGAGCAGCCAGCATAGTTACATCATATTGTCCTGGGACATTTGGAGCCTGTGTTGACACTGTGCCTCACTCATCCCCACGGAATGGAGTTGGGTTGAAACCTTCTGGTCCTCCTGCAGACCCCATGCAACCTGAAGGGCCCTGCTTGAGCTGGGGCTTGTTCGGTCTCCACAGTATCTTGCTGCTGTAGTTAAGCTTGCTGTTATCCTGGGCCACGCGAAACAGCCTTCACCTTCTTAGGAAGGTACCACGGTGACAAACATGCTACCAGCAGCTGCACACATGACTTTTAGTGGAAACTACCTAAGTTGGGAACATAAGGAACAAAATCAATTTTCCCTCTCAGTTCTGTGGCCACTGGGAAGTTCTGTGCACATCAATTGGTATGTCAATGAACAGCTTCTGCTTCCAGAAGCTGCTGCCACATATGGATCCTGGAAGTCACGGCAACAACAAAAATTAAAATAGCTAACATTGAGAAAAACATGTTTTTAACTAACAACAGTCAGTGATGGCATGCTCTGCAGATGAGAGCTGCACACACTCCTCCATACAAAGAGACAGTCATGCTGGACCCTGATAACGAAGATAATTTCTCCATCATGCTTTCAGCTTCAGCCTCAACATGTGCACCAACCCGGTGAAGGTGCTGCGCCAGCTGTGTGACCAACAAAAATATATCAAAAAGTGAATGCTTGCAGCACTCCAACCTCCGTCCCAACCCAGACCCACCTCAACCTTGAGACTTATCACTACATTCAGCAGAGTCTACCACAAAGCTGACATGACAAATGATGAAGCAATGGTCTCCACCTCCTACAGTACTCCTGAAAGTTTCACAATGATGCCAATGTTGTATTTGCAAGTATCAGCGGTGCCATCACACTGACCAGCATTTTAACACTAAGCATGTTCAGTCTACATGTATTGCAAATGGACAGTGAAATTATTACAAATTCAATCTAGCTTGCAAGTGCATGCTTCAGTTATTTGCCACTTCAGTATCCAATCATCCAGTTGAAGTGGATCCTGCGCTTTCACCCACCAAACTGATATTTACACTGCCACCCTATGCATTGATCCAAACATTTTCCATTTGCAGTCAGCATGTACAGAACAGCAAATGACGGCAACTCATGCAGTTCAAAGTGAACATCATCAGCGCTGAGGTCCACCTGGTTGCCAGGTACTCCACCAAAACCTCCAATGACACATTTTACTTTGCACTATTCCAGCAGCCCATTTCCACCCATTCCACTCGTGGAGACCAATCACGTTGAACTTTGCCTCCAATTGTTCTCCCCTGTCCCTGAGCCCCAATATTACACCTCACTGATGTCTGTGGAGGCTGTGGTGGTGGTCACTGTCAATACCCACCTGTCCCCCATACCCTACCATGTTCTTGAATGCTGACACGCATATTCCCATCACACCTTGAGAATCTCCCCATCACTGTCTTTGGTCCACGTCAATGCACACTTCTTCTTTCCCCACATGCCTGACTGCACCACCTCCTTAAGGCATTGAGTCTCCCATTGCCCTTACAGCTCCCCCACTTTGTACCCACCCTTCTCAATGATTGATGCATTGACCTCCAGGACTGTATTTTCCTCATACTTGTGAGCGACTTCAACAACGGCCCCTAGAAATGACTGTGACTGACCAGACTCCTGACCACTATCTCTGCAGCTCCCCGACTGATGATATGCAATTCCCCTGACTGCTTGTAATGACCCTACAGGTCAGATTATAGTCAGACCTCCTGACTGTGATTGGCTAATTGCTGCTAAGCTGCAGAGTGTGCCTGTGATTGATGGTGCCAGCACTCCCTTACTGACAGAAACTCCACCCTAAACTGGACTGAGGTCAAGACCCTGCCCACTTCTCTGTATGACCATTTGGACAAAGTAACTTGCTTGACTGGCACTACATCCATGAACATTCACTTTATCCACCACTGACATTCAGTAACAGCAGTGTGCACTGCAAAAATTCACCAGGGCTCCTTCCAAACACACAGCCACTTCCATGTAGAAGGGCAAGGGCAGCAGATACATTGGCCACAATCTCCTGCAAGTTCCCCTCCAAAACACTCACCTCCTGACTGAAAATATACCATTGTTCCATTCGGGATCAAGGAGGTAATATGTATGTAGAACCAAAAGACATAGCTGAGATTTTAATGAGTACTTTGCACCTGTATTCACTGTAGAGGAGGTCGATATGCACATGGAAATCGATGAGGGAGACTGTGGCATACTTTAATGAATCAACATGGAGAGGCAGCAGCTATTAGCAGTTAAAGCAGGCTTGAAAGTGGATAAACCCCCAGACCCAGATGAGGCATATTTCAAGAACTTGCAGCAGCTCGAACCCTCTCGGGCCACAGCAGAGGGGTGGGGGTGCCAGAGGTCTGGAGGGCAGCTAAAGTGGTACTACTATTCAAGAAGGATGGTCGAGATAAGCCAGGAAACTACAGGCCAGTGCGACTATTGGAAATTACTGAAAAAAAAAATTCTGAGATACAGAATGAATTAAAACTTAAAGAGGTAAGGATTAATCAAGAATAGTCAGCAATTTTTTGCAAGGGGATGATCATGTCTAACAAATTTGATTCAATTTTTCAAGGAGGTCACCAGGTGTGGTGATGAGGGTAATGCAGTAGATGCAGTCTACATGGATTTCAGTAATACTTTTGTCAAGGTCTCACATGGCAGATGGGTTAAGCAGCCAAGAGTCAATGGTATCCAGGGCAATTTGGCAAATTGGATCCAGAATTGATTTAGAGGCAGGAAGCTGAGAATGATAGTCAAAGACTGTTTTTATGAATGGAATCCTAGTGGGCTTTCTAGACCTTGGTAACAAAAGGGATGGCATGGCCACTTCTTTAAAGCACTGCTTCGGCCTCAACTAGAGCACTGTCTCACAAAGGTAGTCACTCTACAGCTTTCTGCCTCTCTACCTTACTTTTTTCCAATATGACTCTCTTTAAAGCCTTTCTCTTTGACCAATCTTTCGGTCATTGAACCTAATATCATTATATGTGGCTTCCTGCTGGTACCATGGAGATGGCGGGGGGGGGGGCTGTTGCTGTAGTCCCATTATTCCATAGGTCACACCACTAAATAAAAATATTACAACCAAGTGCTGATGTGCCTAATCATTATCTTTCTTCATAGTAGACTTAGAATGATAAGGTCCATCAGCCAGATTTTTTTGAAAAACACAATTATTGACTTCTAAAACAAAACTAATTTAATGAGGATGCAGAATTGACTAACACACAATTTGTAAAATGAATACATAAATGTTCACCCATTAACTAACCTGAAACACACCTATAAATTCATACACACACACACACACACACACACACACACACACACACACACACACACACACACACACCAAGTAAAGGAGACATAAAAGGGCTTCCACTCTTGTCATGGACAAGACCGTATCTTCTCAAAACATGTTATGGAGATAGCCTAGACCCTAACATTTTCTTAGTTTAAAGGTAAGGTAAGTGTAAAGCATTACATTCCAGGTGCAATTTGACTGATCAAACTATTCAATTTTAAGCAAAACACACTTTATTTTTACACTACAGTTAAAATACAGACAAAAAGAAAAGAATTGGCTTAACTGTAACTGTTAATGCTTAACAAAATTAGATAACTGTTCCAATATAGTAACATCCCATAAACACACCCTTTGCAAAGGCAAATTCAGTAAAATATATTGTGTCACCTGCGATTCTGGCTGCAGAAAGAGAACCCCAGCTTTAGCTATAACAGAGGGAGGAAAAGCAGCTTCCACATCCAGATTTAAAACCCAGCAACTACAGAAAGCTAAAACTAAAATTCCTGGTTCTGTGGGAGCTTGACTCCACCCATTCAAGCAGTTTCTATTGTTCCAACCTTAAAAAGAAACGAAGACCTCACAAACTTTATTGGCTTTGAACAGTCTGCTCGGCACCTCCGTTGCAACTTTTCTTCATAAAGAAAGGACAAAATACACCTCTTAAATCCATAGTATCATCACACTTTGCAATGTTTGTTTTTTTTAAAAAAAGGAAACATTTATTTTCTGGATTAAGGGTGGTTGTTCTTGAAGGCAAAAACAGATAAGGAGCAGAAAAAAAATCAAAAAATTAAACAAAAACAAAAATAGTTGGAGAAACCCAGTAGGTCTGGCAGCATCTGTGGAGAGAAAGCAGAGTCAACATTTTGGGTCCAGTGACCCTTCTTCAGAACTGGCGTAGAGAACAGGTGGATAAGTTTTCAAGTTTTCCAAAGTCTGTCGAAAAGGTCAGATCACGAATCACACATGGTGTACCTGGGGTTTTGGAAGCCACAGCTTCCTCAGCAAGTGCAATATTGAGAGGTTCTTTCAGTCATTCTTCCAGAAGAATAATCAGGCTTCACCATGGTTTCAGAGCAAAGATGTTTCAGCAACAGAGACATCAGCTGACCAGTTTGTTCTGTAGTAGGCCCCCCTCAACTGAAAAATCCGAAAACAAATACTAAACCTGAAAACGCTGTTCAAACTGAACAGCTATTAAAGCTTATAGGTATTTTCCGTGAAGTGAGTTTAAGCAACTGAGGTCAGGAATGATCTGGATCCATGTAATTTCCAAGAAATGTTGGTAGTTCTAATGTGTCTTTTCACTGACCATTTAAAAAATCCAGCCATTTCCAAAATCTTTGAAACTCAAATCCACAAAATTATTACAAATAAAGCATCTTCATAACAATGTTGTCTTCTTTTTATAGTGCTCCAAGAAACAGATTGCAGCATTTTTATTGTGTTACAAGTCCTACACAAATATATGGCTCAGTTACTGTTTGCTACAACTTTGTTTTTGTAATCTATGCCCAAGACAATCCATCAGTTTTTCAACCACTTTCTCAAGAACTCTGTGACTTGCAATGATTGGTACATATATACCTCCAGATCCATCTGCTACTGCATCCCCTTTGGAATTGCACATCCACATCCATATCATTAATTTATCAAGAAAAATGGTAGTCTTCATACTGACTCCTAGGGAATCGTTCCAGTCTACTATCTGCTCAGCAAACATTGCATTGATATTACCTTTTTATTCCACTGGTTTCAATTTTCAGCCACTTGTTGAAATGCTTTTGGAAGCTCATGCACACCATCTCAACCTCATTATCCTTACAAACCAATACTGTTACATCATCCAAAAACTCAACACATTTCGGGCAATATGTTACAACAGATTGAAGTCTTAATGCAGAGGGAAAGGAGGAATTTTGTGATTCTGTGGTTCCCTGATAACCATTTTAATGATCATTTGACTAATACACCAACTGGTTCTGCACAAGATTTACCAGTTAAATTATTTGTCTGCAGAAAAATGGGTGAACACATAAGTGGGCATGTTTTTGTACATAAATAAATGCAAACAACTAGTCAAAGACTCAAAAACAGGAATTGCAAAAGAAACTCAGCAGGTCTGGCAGCATCTGTGGGGAGAAAGCAGAGTTAACACTTTGAGTCCAATGACTCTTCATCAGTGCTGATAGCAGCTAGTAAATGGTAGCATTTCTAGTGAAGATCTAGTTGTTGGTGAGGGGTAATGAGCAGATAGGTGGAGACGGAACTCAGAGAGAGGGAGATATATGAAAGAGGTAGGTGGCTAAGGGGATTTTTGATAGTAAGCCAGAACAGAGAGATGCTGATGAAGTCTAAGACTCACCTGCCGTAGTGCATGATTGAGGTATAATCATACTCTGTGCCCAGATTATTTGTTTGCAAAACATTAAAATTATATCGTAGCTCTGTGAAGAAAACAAATTGGGAATTAATTAAAACAGATCTGTTTTTCTTTAACCCGTAAATACCAATATTAAAAAAACTTAAAAAGGCTGAACAACAACCTTGGAAAAATTAGACAACAACTTTTTAAAAAAGCTGATACTGTCTCAAGTGAGCTGCTGAAAACAGCACCAACTATCCACTTGATGTCAAAGTGAGAAAAAGGGGCACCTGGAGGCAAACAGCCTCACTTGAGTTACCTGGAAAAGAGCGATGACACACAAAGCTACAACTCCAGATTCCATAGAAAGCTGGGTTTGAAAAAAAAAATTCAACCTGGAATCACAGGGAAGTCGTAAGTTAATTGATGTATATTGCTGTTTGGGGTCTGATGCTTAATAACTAGAATGGTAAAAAACATTAAAATTCATAACTATTACCAACAAAACACAAATGAGCAGTTGCTGAGTTTTACTTTGCATTTTCACAACGTGTATTAAGTTTTAGTAGGGTTAGTTTGTATTGGTATGGTTTATTAATAGTAGTGAGCTTTACTATTAATGACAAATGCTTGCTACCAGTGGTAAGGTTTATTACCATTGGCAAAGTTTATTAGTGGTTCAAAAGGTTACATATTAATAAGGAAATAATACCAGGTCAGCTCCTACATGAGATGGCCCTGCACAAAATGGGAACTCCAGGATGATTTCCCAATTCTGAATCACTATTCATGGAGGAATTGTGGTCAGTTGCAGTAGCCTGAGCTCTGGGTTTTAGAAGTTCAGCAATGGCTGGTATCACTGCAGTTCATTTGTGAGGCTAAGAATTACACGGATAACATGTTTATAGATTATGTACTCCATAACTTAAACGCATAAAGGGAGATAGGGATTTGACCACCAGACTGTCAAATTGTAAAAGGAAGGGAATGCAGAGGTCACATGAGTGCATTCCACTCTCTAATTTTCAGTTCTGAATAATAACGAGGGTGATAATTTATCTGTGGTTTGTAGCCAGAGTCACATCCATGTCACCATGGGTAACTGAGCAGTAAGAGGAGGGTGGAAGAAAAACTGGCAGAGAAATATTGATTGGGGGATTTTATAGTGAGGGGATTGAAAGGTGCTTCTGCAGCCTCAGGTATGAATCCAGACTGGTGTGTTGCCTCTGATGTGCTTTGTGGTTTTCTACATGTTAGCTCATATGACTAGACAGTTTACACGCAGGAAGGGTATTCCCGATGGTTGGCTGTCCAGCACCAAGTGTCATAAGTTTAAGTATAAGGGGTAAACCTTTTAGGACTGAGATAAGGAGAAACCTTTTCACCAGAGAGTGACAAACCTATGGAATTCACTGACATAGAAAGTGGTGGGGGCCAAACCATTATGTAGTTTCAAGAAGAGGCAGATACAGCTTTTGAGGCTAAAGGGATCAAGCGATATGGGGGAGTGCAGGATTAGGTACTGAGCTTGATAATCATATGAATGGTGGAGCAGGCTTGAGAGGTCAAATGCCTTATTCCTGCTCCCATTTTTTATGCTTTTATGTACTTTTTACAACAAAGAGTCAGGGCTCTTATTGAGAAGTTTATTAGGAACACCAACCATTTGAGAGGCTACAATATTACAGACTTATGTGCATAGTTTTGGTTTTATGGTCATGGTGCATTACACATGTATCTAATTGATTGATGGCACTACACTGACTCCATTACACAGAGAAAACAACTGAAGACAAGGTGCTTCATGCTGAAACATCACATGTTGTGGTATCATGTAACTGCCTGAGATCTTGGGCTTTATAAAGAGTACAAAAGGATAGATGTTAATGGTGACAACTTATTTTTTACAAAATTGCATTCACCAAATACTTTAATTGATGCAGAAAATATTTACAAGAATCGTTCTAGGTTTGAGGGACTTCAGCTATGTAGATAGATCAAAGAAACAGGATATGTTCTCCTTGGGGAAGATAGAGTCACATAGCATGGAAACAGACCCTTTGGTCCAACTAGTCCTTGCCAACTAAGTTTCCCAAACTAAATGCCTCCCACTTCTGTGTTTGTTTCCAATTACTACGTCTTTAATCTCATCTTCCACCAGTCCGATGTCTACTCTTGCCTCTCTCTTACCTTTTATATATCTAATAAAAAAAATCTCTTGCAATCTTTTCTCATGTTACTGGCTAGCTTACTTTCATATTTCATCTTCTTCCCCACTTATTACTTTTTTAGTTGTACTCCTCTAGTTTTTAAAAGCTTCCCATTAATCTTCAACATATTATATACTTTTTGTTTTGCTTTTATGTTTTCCTTGACTTCCCCTGTCAGCTATGGCTGCCTTGTCCTCTCCCCTGTATGTTTCTTCTTCCTTGGGATGAATTTCTGCTGTGTCTCCTGAATTACCTCAGAAACTCCTGCCATTGCACAGGCACTGTCTTCCTTACTTGGCTCCCCTTCAAATCAACTCCGGCCAGCTCGTCCCTCCTGTTGTAGTTACCTTTACTCATTTGTTATGAGTACATCTGATTCCAGCTTTTCCCTCTCAAACTGCAGGGTGAATTCTAACATATTATGGTCACTGTTCCCTAGAGGTTCCTTCACCTTAAGCTCCCTAAATCAAATCTGCCTCATTACACATCACCAAGTCCAGAACTGCCTGTTC
Organism: Ginglymostoma cirratum; assembly: GCA_024137785.1. Classification (NCBI taxonomy): domain Eukaryota; kingdom Metazoa; phylum Chordata; class Chondrichthyes; order Orectolobiformes; family Ginglymostomatidae; genus Ginglymostoma; species Ginglymostoma cirratum. The sequence goes on from JAHRHZ010000062.1 coordinate 44,451,927, forward strand.
CCTACTGGGCTTTACCACAAACTTCTCCAACAAAACCATCTCATAGACATTCCACAAATTCCTTTGCTTGGGATCTGCTACCAACCTGATTTGTCATGTCCGACTGCACACTGAACTCTGCTGTGATTATTATCATACTGTCTTTCTTACTGCCTCTTCTATCTCCGTGTTTATTTTCAGTGATTAAGAGATTTATTACAGGTATTTTAAATCATGATGGGATTGGACAGAGTGGACAGACAGGTATTTTCCCTTAGCATAAAGATTGAGAATTATAGCTAACAGATTTAAGAGTAAGGGTCTCTCACTCTCTTCAGTCCTGTCATACTTTTAAATATACATATTCAAAGGTAATTGAGTATAGCTCTCTACTGAAGAGTCTTACTCCCATTCCATTGCAGGATTCTCTCTGGTTTGTTCTTTTGCTCTACTCTGTCCTGCTGATGTCAGCGTAACATCATCAGTTACGCCATCCTCATGTGTACATTCAAATTCCATTATACAATATCTGACCCGTTCACTGTAGATGGTGTAAGGGCTTTGGGGAATCAGGTGAGATACTCACTGTAGAATTTCCATTCTCTGACCTGCTGTTGTAGCTACAGTCCATTACTTTGTCAATGGTAAACCCCCAAGATGTTTCGAGTTGGGGATTCAATTATTCTAATGCATCGAATATAAAGGGAAAATGGTTAGTTTTTTTATGTTGGAAATGGTCATTGTCTGGCACTTGTGTAGCATGAATATACTTGCCAATTAACAGGCTAAGCCTGAATATTGTCCAGGACCTGCTGCGTATGGACACTGAGGATACCTGAGGAGTCAATACCTGAGGAGTCGCAGAGGGTGTTTTTTCCATGCATGTAATTAAATATATATTTCAAATATATATTTCCTTAGTTTACTCACTGTGCAAGTAAAACACCCAATTAGCTAATAAGCCTATTTAATAAATTATCTAAAGTAGATTGTAACATTATGTGCATATTCTACATTCCCATGAAGAAAGATGCCTGATGGTGAGTTTAACCTGACAGTCATTACATCTCAGACACTTTGCAAGACTGAGAAGTGGTAACTTCAGTTCGTACGGTAATTGAACCTGCACAGCTTGCACCACTCCATTATAAACTAGTCAACCAGCCAACTGAGTTAACCATGTCCCCCAAATATTATTACAGCAGTAATCAGGTTTAACTTGCTCTCAGTACTGAACAGCTAAAATAGTATATCTTATGGTAAGTTTAACTAGGCATATACAAACACTCATGAACCAAACTAGATGTTCTTACCAGGTATAACATTACGCATAAAAATCCTGACATATTTATTACGATCACTCCTGCAATGTTCATGGTGGAAGCCAATTGCATGTAGGAATTCATGTGCTATCACACCAAATTGCATACACTGTGGTATTTGTAATGACAATTTCTGTTGATATCCTCTGTATCCTATCACTGCAAAACACCTAAGTAAAAAGAGAATTAAATATATAAATTATTTTTTGTAATCCAAAAACTAAAACAATACCAAATTTGGACAAAATTAATGTATAGATCTCCAACAGAAGATTTGGTAAATGCATGTAATTTAGTGGAACTGATATTCAAGCCAGGAGATTTCTAGTTTATTGTCCAATTTATGATTAGTGAGCTGACCTCAGCTTGAATTATAGTTAGCTACAGCAATGTCTTTGTAATCCCTAAAAGAGAAATAAAAACTGTTTCTGTTCTTAACTGGCAGCAACTCATCTTGAAAGGTGTATTTCTAGAGATATTAAAATCAAGTTTAGCTATGATGGATCCCATTGTTGTTATGCCACTACCACTTAAATCACATTTCCCTCTCTGTTTCAATCACTTTTAAGTGGTTGTGGAGTGACCTGTAGCACAGAATTTGCTGAGAATGTATTCATCTGGATTTGTTCATGTACACTTTGCGATTTCCTACTGAAAAGTGTTTGCTCAAATATGAATGGTTGAAGGATTATGCTATAAAGATATGACTTGGTATCATGTTTTGCACTTCTTGTACTGCCAAACACTAAAAAAAATGCTACTATTAGAAAGCATTCAATATTATAAATGAAGAAGTGAAGTGTGAATCTGCATTCTGCCCTCTCTATTAGAGGGCAGGAGTCAAAATATTTTGTTTCAAGGCGTCCTCTTGAGATTTCCTCAATGGTTACTTTTGATTTTTGGGAACTAAGTTTTGATCTTAGGGGCACCTTTCATTCTCTCTAACTCCTTTATTAGTTGATGATGCACACATGCAGTAATATCACCTTCGGCATTTTTGCTGATATACCGGGTATTTGCATTCACCAGTGGCAGAATTAGAAGATTTTATCAATATGCTCAATAATTATCATCACTTCTTTAAACATAAAGCCACAAAACTCAAGGAAAGCATTGGTATCTAGATACCACAGTACTTAAATTGTCATAAAACAAGTATAAGTAAGGAATAAATCCTTTTCAGATAAAGCTGGCACACATTTGTGCACAAAACACCATAGCCCTAACCACAAACTGCTTCCCCAAGAGCCTCAAGTGGAATTTCAAGCTTAAAGTTGGGAGTTCTAGGGCAGAAATATCCACCATGGAACTGTGACAGAATTGTAGCAACTATACTCCAGCTCTCACAGCAACACCCCAACCTCATACCAACTAACCCACTTTTGTTGTTCCACTGAAGGGGTCACAACAATTTTCAAGCCTTAAAATGGAGTCACTGTGGGAAAATATTTGAAAAGCAATGCTTAATTTGCTTTTCACTGATTTCCATCGTAGAGATGGTTGCATGTTTGTCTCTAACATAGTCACTGCACCTCAAGTAATTTACAACGTGAGACAACTTAACAACTTAAATCTGTTTTGTAATAAATTATTGTCTCTGTTTATTATATAGCATCTACAACATTTTCCCCTATTCAAATAGCATCTTAGCTTCTGCAGCATTAAGCTAGAGACTCCACATTCATTTGCAAGCAGTTCTCAGCGACTTCAATCTTTCCTGGCTCCCAGTTGGCTAAGTATAATATTATTAAAAAAATATAAATCTTCTATCTCCCATTCACCGTTTTCTCTCAACTCTAATCTTGCTGGGTTACATCGAGTAAATACTTCTCATCAACATATCAACCCCCACTTTCCACGATACTGAACAGTTTGTAGCATAGTTTCATTAGAGTCCCTGCAGCTTTTAGAATTTTCCAGAGGTTTGACTCCAAAAATCAGCTGCCTATTACCTACAAGAATTTCTACTTCAGTTCAAATGGAACAGAGATATCCAACAGCTCTTTACTCCTAATTGAGTCCACAATACAGAATGAATATAGTCAGGTGTCTTTTTGGCAATATAGCTGGAAGCAGTGCTACCTAACACACACATGGACATGCAATTTCTCCACTGCCTGTAGCTTTTAAACTCATCCTCAGTGGCCCTTGATTCCTTTGTGGAGGTGTTGGATGAGCTACTCTGCAGTTCAGGAGTTGGAGACAGTTTTCTCTCTTCAAACCTTTCTAAGAAGGTTTTGCTGAGAAATATCACTGAAATGTACAGGCGATTAGCTTGTAAAATGCAATCAGAGTTATCAACCCAGAGTTAGGGATTTTGATATGTTCAGCAGATGTTGTCACATGTTATCTAAGTGTACATACCTTAACCAATTGCCATTTTAAAATTGTATATTTAAAAGGCATTCAGAGATAGTAGGAACTGCAGATGCTGGAGAATCTGAGATAACAAGGTGTGGAGCTGGATGAACACAGCAGGCCAAGCAGCATCAGAGGAGCAGGAAGGCTGATGTTTTGGGCCTAGGCCCTTCTTCAGAAAATGGGTCTGAAGAAGGGTTTCTGAAGAAGGGTTTAGGCCCAAAACATCAGCCTTCCTGCTCCTCTGATGCTGCTTGGCCTGCTGTATTCATCCAGCTCTACACCTTGTTATCCCATGATTAAAAGGCAATTGGGTTCAGCATTGCTAGAGTGTGACCAACCCACCTGGAAGGTTGGAGGCAGAAACAGCACTTATCAAGATATACATTCTCATTTCAGATGAACAGCTGTCTGTAGCCCATCTCAAAGGGTTACATGGGAAGACACTAACAGTTTTTACCCCACCCCCCCACAGGATACAGGTAACTTGCAATTCTACCAAATCAGAATTTTTCCTTGAGACAATTGGACTCTGGGGCATCTGTGAGATTGCCACTCCTTGGAAAATCTTAAATAAGGCAAGTGAACCTATTGTCACCCATATTTTTGCATTTGGTGCACCTGGAGTGCAGCTTAGTGTCTGGAAAGGTAACTATAGGGATTGTCCATAGTTTAACAGTAGATTGAGTTGCCCTACTCTTAGGGAATGATTTGGCAGGAGTTGAGGTAGCAGGTTCTACAATAGTCTCAGAAAGGCTAAGTGAGATCAAGCACACAAAGCAGACATAGGATGAGGTTCTGGGATTTTCTTTTCTTTCATCTGAAGTGATCTGAGAGATGGCTAGACAAAGTCCATTACTGAAATTGAAGTGGCTCCACTGAGTCAGTTGGCTGTTTGAAACTTTCTTTACGGATTTGGTTAATCCAATATTGTTCCAATAAATATGCCTACTGCTCCACAACTCTTCAAAAAAATGTATAAGTGTGTAAGAATCCCAATGTAACTATTAAAATGACTGATTTGACTGACTAATAGCTAGAACAAAAGAAAATCTCACCTATTTTCTTCAGTAATACTAACAGTTTTATTTACAGTCACAATGCAATTTCAACAACAAAAACTTCAAGAGTACAAAGAAAGGGTTTCTAATTTATATAAGTTAACACAACTCAACTATATGCGACACTTGATTTTTTCAAGTTGCAAAATTCTTCCCTTTTTCAGTTAGTGCAGTCCAACTTCCATTTCAGTTTTTGGTCCAAAAATAAAGTAAAAATAAGTGGTATCTCACATACCCTCTAAGAAAATGAAATGCTGTTTTCAAATACATTTCATGATCAAGGAATATAATACACATACAATACAAAACATTACAGACAGTCATCCTTGCTAATTTTTATACAATATTTAAACAACTTGATGTCATTTACTTTCCAATTTTAAAAAATATTATGAAGAATGTGATTAAAGAAAATGTGTCATTTTTAGCAATGAGAACAATTTCTATACTGAATGGTTGAATCAATAAATTCCACCTTAACAATCCTGTATTTTGGGCCTTCAATTTCACTACAAAAATGAACAGATTAAGGTCAGTGAACATTCATGTTTCTTTGCAAACATGTTGGACATAGTGGTATGGTGACCATACCATTCTTGCCTGATTTGTAACAAAGTACACTAGTAGAGGTGAAGTTTGGCATAAATTTCCAAAAGACCCACACGATCCACGAAAAATTCATTATTTCCTATTTCATTTTACCCTCGCCTGACAATATATTCTAAGTTATTAGTGCTTTCTCAAATTTTGCAATTTAAGGAAAACATTTTTCACCCAGAGGATGATAGGAATCTGGAATTCACTTCCTGGGAGAGTAGTTGAGGTGGGAAACCTCACAATTTAAAAAAAAAAATCATTGAATGTTATGACATTTCAAGTGTTCATCCAAGGCTACGAGTTAAGCGCTGGAAAATGGGACGAGTGTAGATTTAAAGTAGTTTGTGTCAGCGTGGATTTTATGAGACGAAAGGCCTCTTCTGTACTGTAGGATTCTATGATTCTAAGATTTCTTCCCAAGGCAGTTAATTAGTTGGTTAAACAGATCTTCTAGTTATTTTACATGTGCTTCTCTAGTATCATTGTGTATTACAACGTTGTCTAAATAAACTACATAGCTTGGCACTTTGGTATGACTTGATTCACAAGTCTTTGGAAAGTAGCTGGGGCATTTTAAAACTCAAATGGCACGAAATGTCAACACTGATATAAACCATGCGGTGCAACCCAAGCTGATGTCTCCTTAGCTTTTTATATTAATGATATTTGCCAGCAACCCTTTAAATAGATCAAACTTAGAAAGAAATGAAGTATTGCAATGTTTATCATTACAATCTTCTAACTGAGGAACTTGCGTATTAAGCAATTTTCATTATTGCATTCACTTTTCGGGAATCTATGCAGAATGTAGTTCAATTTAGAAACGTCCAGTTTAGGAACTAATACTACCGGTGAGCTCCACTGTTTTGGGTAGGTTCAATCAGCTGATTGTCTAACTTGAATTGAATTTGTTTCTCCTAGCTTTATACTATCTGTGATCCTTTATCGCCTGACACACTTGCTCTTCCTCATCTTCTACCCTATGATGATATTGCTTCAACATGAACACCAAGCTCCATCTAAACAATTTTGCATTTGAGGTTTAAATTTTTCAACAAAAGCTGACATTATTGTCAGTATATATTATTTCTTTGCAATCTGTCAGGCATAGATTTAAAAATGTTGAAGAGCCAACAATAATCCCATTTTCTCCTTTACAATGACAGAGTACGTCTTCTGATAGTGATTTAATTTCTTAGAAAAGTATCCCACCAGCTTCTTTATTCCTGACTCACTACCTTACAGTGAGACAATATCTACCCTCAAGTCACTAGCATTAATTGCCACTTTAAAAGATTTTGTAAAGTCAGAGTAAGCCAAAGCTGGTTACGTTATTAGAACTGCATCAGCTTCTCAAAGGCTCTTAGCACTGTGTTGATTATACAAGCTTTACCTGTCATCAGAACAAAGCTGTTAAAAGGTATGGCTATCTTGCTGAAGTTAGACACAAATTTCTAATAGAACCCAAACATACCAAAAAAATTATTGATTTCCCATTCAGTTTTAGGAACAGGAAGTTCTAACAGAGCCTCCAATTTTGCTGTTCTTAGCATCACCTGGCCTTGTCCGACATGTCCTAGCTGGATCAGGTATGATGGGCTGAATGGCCTCCTTGTGAACTGTAATAATTCTGTAATTCTTTGAGGTACATTACCCATACCTTTTCAAATTCACTCCTGACAAAATTGATTACTAAATTAGCTAACTGCACTTGTTTAAACAAATTCTTTAATTACATGTTCTTTCCACGTGTTACTGTACATTACAACATTGTCTAAATCTACAGAGTCTGGAACTTCAACTACGACTTGATTCATAAGACTGTGGAATGTAGCTATGGAATTTTTATGCCCAAATGGCATCAGTTGACATTGATAAAGTTGATCTATCTGGTTTAGGAACTAACACTACCAGTGAACTTCAACTGCTGTAGCTAGATTCATCAGGTGACCCGGCAGCATGTACTGAATCTCCAGACAGATAAGGATGTTGTTTCACTAGCACTGATTTTCCTATGTTCACATCATATCTGGACTAGTATAGTAAATCCATGAGTATATCTCTCCATGTTTCCCTGAATTTCCCAAGTGAATTTACTATAGCTTCCTTTTGTCTTTCCTCTAAACATAATATGTTATCTTTGTGTGCCAGTACTTCTGAATCAGATTGTAGGAGGTTGGCTTTGTGAACTGTTAAGCAGCCCATGTGATGACAGGCCTGAGGTGGAGAGTGGGTAAAGGACATGGAAGGTGTTCAGGTTCAAAAATTATCGAACTTGATGTTGAGTCCTGAAGGCTACAGGCAAGTGAGATGCTGTTGCAACTTTCCATGCAAATCGGAGAAGATATAACACCTGCCTGTTTACATCCTCTCTCCTCATTATCCAAGGCCCCGGGCACACTTTTCAAATAAAGCAACAATTTCCTTGCGCTTCACTCAATCTAGTGTATTGTATTCCCTGCTCTTAATGTGGTCTTCTCTATGCTGGGAGACAACAGGTAGACTGGACGACTGCTTTGCAGAACACCTACATTTTGTCCACAAAAGTGACATGAAGCTTCCAGTTGCCTGCCACTTCAACTCAGTGAATGCGTGGGGGCAACCATCTAGTCTCAAAGCAGAAGTGTTATGCACTTCTGGCTCCATCATCAGGCACCTGTGATGCCAAAAGGAGATTCTGCCCCATGAATGAACGTCTGCGAGACCACTGGAGGAACAACAAACTCAGGGCCCACAGTAAGCCCAAATAACATGAGCATTCCTCAAGATCTCTGGGCAATGACTGCCTGCACACTCTAGTCATGGAGATTTGCACAGCACCAGCGGCACCACATTCCAGCGACAGATCTCAGACAAACTTATAACATAGTTCGGCACTTCACTACTGTACTTCTGATCTCACCAATGCCTTACTTTACAAAATTGCTGCAAGGCATCTTTGCGCATAAGGACAGGCACTCATCATGTATATTGAAATGGGTGCATTTTAGGGCTGTTAGCTTTCTGTCTTGGTGATCACTCATTTTGCACTTGCCTAGATGTTTACAACATCTCTGCCTTTTAGCATAGACAGAAAACCAGACAGGTTACCATTTGCCAGCAATAAGCAGTAATGTTGCTGCATTATCACCTGCTACATCAATTCCATATATGTAGAACATGATGGCACTTCATGCGACAAGCACATTCACTGAATCATATAATCCTTAAGTGCAGGAAGAGGCCATTCGGCCCATCAGGTCATAACCAACCCTCCAAAGACCATCCCACCCAGACCCAGCCTCCCAATACCCTGCCCTGTGGTGTCCAGGGATGTGCAGGCTTGGATAATTAGCCATAGTAAATAATCCCACATTTATTATCCTAACCTGGACACCACAATGCAATATAGCTTGGCCAATTAACACCTTTGAACTGTGGGAGGAAACAGGCGCATCTGAAGGAAACCTACAAGGTCACTCAAGGCTGGAATTGAACCTAGGTCCCTGGTGCTATTTTGCAGTAGTGCCAAACACTGCGCCACCTGTGCTGCCCGTACATGAGCTTCAACCAAATGACCATGTTTGAAACTCAGAGGGGCAACCCTCAGTCAGATTAAGGTGGACTATGGTCAGTCAGGAGACTGGTCTGTCGTCAATCAGGGAAGGTGGTGAAGGGTCTTGCATGATTAAGTAGGGAGTGCAGAGGGCAGAAAGCGTTAGCAGTTTGGACAGCAAGGGTGCATGAGACCCATTGACGGACGATGTTCCATGCAATTTTGAGAATAATAGACCATGAACTTTGGTGCGACATGGATGCAATGGCAGAATTATAGAGAGTGTGAGGTAGCAGACAGATGGTAGAATGTACCCTTGCTGAGCACAGAAGCCATTAACCTTCTCGCTGCATTGGTGTACATTCCTCTAGACTGTGTACACGACGCCGACCATGGGCAGCTATTTCAAACCAGGCTGACAAGATTTGTGTGCAGTTGTGTTTAAATATGGTGCGCGTGGCTTGAACACAGTAATGCCTCAATGACAGCAAGTAATTCTGGCACAAGATTGTGCAACAGTGGCACCATGGAGGCTATGATGCAAACTTAATGAAGTGAACAGTGTAATATTGCGTGAAAAAACTTGCCAGGGCTTATGGTGTAAAGGTTCCATGAAACTCCTCGAAGTTGACACTTAGCTGAATTTTCCCTAAATTCAATCCTGTAGTCAGACAGTCTAATGTCTGGCATTAGGAAAAATTCTAGAATCCATTATGAAGGAGGTAATAATAGGTCATTTAGAATATCATATTACAATTAAGCACAGCCAACAAGCTTCTGTAAAATGGGATTGTGTTTGCCAAATTTAGTAGAGTTCTTTGAGGATGTAACAAACAAGTTGGATAAAGGGGAGTAATTCGATGTCATCTATGCAGAAGTCTATCCAAAAAAGTATTCGAAAAAGTACTGTATAAACAGTTACATCATAGTATTTGAAATGATATCCTGACGAGGAAAAATAAACAGGCCAACGAACTGGAAACAGAATTAGAATAAAGGAAAGATTTTCACTAACAAACAAAAATAGGGAATGGCAAAAGATCTATGCTGTGTCGAAATATTTATTATCAAAATAATTGCTGGATGAAGAGAATGACTCCATTTTAGACAGGTTTGCTGACAATACAAACACTAGTAGTAAAACAAGTTGGGAGGAAGATAAAATGAGTCAGAGATGTGACATGGGTGGATTGAGTTGGTCAAAACTGGGGTGGGGGAGTAAAAATCTAGAGGGAAAATATTTAAAAAGGACCTAAGGGGCAACTTTTTCACGCAAAGGGTGGTGTTATCTAGAGATAGCATGCATTCAGCATTGGAGAAACCTCAGCTCTTGACCTTGCGCTAGCCTTGTTCAAAAGATATGAGGCATGGTGGGAGAGGTAGGGGGCTCAGGAGTGGTTATTAAAGTTTCCAGAAGAAATGACAAGCCAGGGGGTATGGAAAGGGGCAGGAATCTAATTTCAGGCACAGCAGATAACGGAACAACTATAAGAAAAGGTACAGTTGACAGAGGACTGAGGGTGTTGTATTTAACTGTGTGCAGGATACAAAACAAGGTAAATGAGCTTGAAGCACAGATTGAAATTTGCGGGTCGAAGCTGTAGGCATTACAGAGACATTGCTGCAAGGGGATCATGGTACTAAATATCCGAGGTGTATGTGTCCTATTGAATGGACAGGCAGATGGGTGAAGGGGCTGGGTTGCCTTATTAGTAAAAAATGAGTTTAAATCAATATAGCAAGAAGCAATATAAGGATGTGTAGAATCTGTGTAGAGTTGGGGAACTGAAAAAGGGCAAAAAAGACGTGGATGTGGAGATGCCAGTGTTGGATTGGGGTGGACAAGGTCAGAAGTCACATGACACCAGGTTATAGTCCAACAGGTTTATTTGAAATCATGAGCTTTAGGAGCACTGCTCTTTCGTCAAGTGAAAGAATACCATGATGGTAGTTACCTGAAGGCCCCCTTGATGTAATCAGGATTTGGGGCAGAAAGTAAATCAGGAAGCAGAAAAGGCATGTAAGAAAGGAACCAATACAATAATCACGGAGGATTTCCCAGACGGACTGGGAAAATCTGGTTGGTAGCAGATCCAAAGAAAAGGAATGTCTATGGATTTTTTTTTTATTGGAGCAGCTTGTGATAAGCCCACTTGGAAGCAGGCAGTTCTGGATTTGGTGATGTATAATGAGGCAGACTTGATTAGGGGGCTTATGGTGAAGGCACCCCTCGGGGCAGTGACCACAGTATGATAGAATGCACTCTGCAGTTTGCAAGGGAGAAGCTAGAATCAGAAGTAACAGTATTTTTAAAAAATTATTAATAAGATGAGGGTGCTGCTGGCTAGACCAGCATTTATTGCCCAGAGGGCAGTTAAGAGTCAACCACATTGCTGGCTCGAGTCACATGTAGGCCAGACCAGGTAAGGATAACAGTTTCCTCTCCTAAAGGGCATTAGTGAACCAGACGGGTTTTCCTAAAAATCCACAATGGACTCATGGTTATCATTAGACTCCTAAGTCCAGATACTTATTGAATTCAAATTCCACAACCTGCCATGTTGGGATTTGAACCCAGGTCCCTGGGTCTCTGGATTAACAGTCTGCCGATAATACCACTAGGCTATTGCCTCCCCCAACTTACTCAATTATAATTGAATAAATGTAACTACAAATGACATGAGGGAAAAGCTGCCCAGAATTGACTGGGCCACTGGAAAATGAGGCTGGAGAAGTAGTAATTGAGAACAAATAAATGTCAAAGGAACTGAATAGGTATTTTGCATTAGTCTTCATGTTGGAAGACAGCAGTAGCATATCAGAACCTCAAGACAGTAAGGGGACCAAGTCAAATGTAGCCTGTCCTGGTTCAATGGTAAGATTTTAGAGTCCATTATTAAGAGTACTTGAAAGTGCATTGTAAAAAAGGGCTGAGTTGACACGTTTCGTCAAGTGGAGATCTTGTCTGACATATCTTTTCGATTTCTTGAGGAGGTAATGAGTAAGTTAGACAAAAGGTGAGCTAATGGACATGATATATTTGTTTCTCCAGAAGGCCTTTGACGAGGTGCCATACAGGAAATTGCAAAAGAAGATAAGAGCTCATGGTGTTTGTGGAAAGGTGCTTGCATGGATAGAGGATTGGCTGACGGGGAGAAGGCAGAGAGTGGGTATAAACAGGTCTTTATCAGGATGGCAGCCAGTAATTTGTGGAGTTCTGCAGGGTCAGTATTGGAACAACAACAACTATTCATGTTATACATTAACAATCTGGATGAAGAAACTGACAGCATTGTTGTTAAGTTTGCAGATGACCCAAAAATAGGTGGAGGGACAGAGTGTTGAGAAAGTGGTAAAGCTGAAAAGGACTTGGACAGGCTATGATAGTGGGCAAAGGAGTGGCAGAAAGTGTGTGAAGTTATGCACCTTGGTAGAAAGAATAGAGGCGTAGATTACTTTCTAAATCGTGATAGGCTTTGGAAAACTGAAGCACAAAGGGACTTAGGAGCCTTACTTTGGGATTCTCTTAAGGTTAACATGCAGGTTCAGGTGGCTGTTAGGAAGGCAAATACAGTTTCAAGAGGAATAAAATACAAAAGCTGTGATGTACTGCTGAGGCTGTAAAATGCTCTGGTCAGACTGCATTTAGAATACTGTGAGCAGTTTTGGGCCCCATGTCTTAGGAAGGATGTGCTAGCCTTGCAGAGGGTCCAGAAGTGGTTCATAAGAATGATCCCAGGAATGATGGGCTTGTTATGTGAGGAGCAGTTGAGGTTCTGGGTCTGTACTTGATGGAGTTTAAAAGGATAAAGGTGGGGGTGGGGAATCTCATTGAAATTTACAAAATACCAAGAGGCCTTGACAGATTGGATATGGAGAAAATGTTTTTACTAGTCGGAGAGACTAGCACCCGAGGGCATAGTCTCAGAATGAATGGATGAATAATGGGGTTCTAACCTTTTATTTTTGAGCTGTTCATACTCATTCAGCAGAATCTTTCCCTAGCCCTCCCTACCTACGGTGCTGGCACTCAGAAGGTTCATAATAACTCCATCAATCCCTGCCAGTCCAAATTCGTCTCCGGAAGGAGACGCTCTTAGATCCTGGCACCAGACAGGCAAGACAGTCTTTTGGACACCCTTCATAACTTCACTGAACAGTATTTATCCCATTAATTAGACCATGCCTTTTTCTTCCCTGAATTTGAATGACTCTCTGTATCTCTGTGCCATGATCCAACTGCTTATCCACCCTACAATCCCTGCTTTCAACCACGAACGCTTAAAGAACACAAAACCTGTTAGACAATTACAAGTGCTGAGGCTCCTCCATTGCTACCTCTGGGTTTCCATATCTGCCTCACTTGTAGTTATAGCCACCTCTTCCTGACAATGGATCAAATCAAAAATTTCTAAGCCTATGGAGTGTGACTAACTTCTGGAACAAAGTATCCAGTATCTCTTCCTCTAAATGCATTGCTGTATTTGAAACTTAGACTCCACCTCAAGAGCTGAAGATCCTCAAACTGCAAACATTAACTGACAAAGTAGTTGTTATTGATCACAATGGTATCTACCAGCTCCCACATGCTCCAGTGCAACATATCACTTATTATGATTATTGTGTTTTGTTCAACTGATGAGGTTTCAAATTTCAGAACATCGCTCAATCATTATTTGCAGTCATATAAAGTAATTTAACTAGTTAAGCTATAAATTTAATGCAATATATGTACCTCCCAGTGCAAATTTAAACTATTGCCTTGGTTCAGAGGGATGCAACCTCAAATTTCTCTGACAAATCACCTACCTGCTCAAGTATTTAATTGCTTTTGAACATTCACCATCTATTGGAAGTTGGATGAAGGTACAGAGAACAGCACCACCTTTACACGCAATTCTTATTACCAAGGACATGCATCATATTACCAAGGTTGCCCTCATATCCTGAAGCATTCATTCCTTGCCTCACTCTATGCTCCCAGTCTGGGTGGTAACAAAATCCATATGCTTTAATAAGAAGGCTGGTAACAGACACACAAGTTGCAATTGCCAAGTCAGATTTTTGTTACAGTAATTAACATCTATTTAGCCAACACTTTCCTTTGATCACCACTGTGAGGCATGTTCTAGGCCTTTTAGCGAGCGTTCAATTTTAAAGTTCCAGTCAGAGTCTGAGTATTAATTTAAATTATATCTTGAGAAAAACTCATCTTTTAATTTTATATTTTAGCTTGAAAAAAGAACTTATCAAAGATACAGGTATGTCACACCTGCACCAGATTCCCAAGTTAGTACTCAAAATTGAAGCAGTCCTTGGCTCCTATCACGTCTTTTAGGCACAAATTTTTTTAAAAAATCACCGAATACACTTACATGTTTGTTACACACCTGCATTTTGTAACTTACCCTGTTTCTGAACGAACATCAATAAAGGCTGGTTCGTGTTTATGACTATGATAAAACTTTACGCATGTTAAAATAGCAATCTCATCAAGAGATCTTTTGATTAGTTGTCTGCTGAATTCATCTACAATTAAAGAATAAAACAATTTAATACAGTCGATCAAACACCATCACAACAAACTTCACAAAACTAATATAATATTCACAATGTAAAGTAACTTCCTTAAAAAAAACTAAAAAATATACACAACTTTGCAAAGAAGTGCAGACCATTCATTCAAACATTTATGCAGATCTAGAATAAATATTTCAGGGTCATTGACACTATCTTTTAGATGAAACCTCAAATCAAGGCTGCATTTGTTCCTTCAAAAAAGGACTATAAAAGACTTCATGGCTTTAATCAAAAAAAAAGGGAGAATGCTACAGGTTTTCATACAAACACTTATCCTCATTTAATGTAACAAGAAGATTTATCTAATTCCTATTTGTGCGACCTTGTACATAGAAATGGACTCTCATGTTGCCCTAAATGAAAATAATAGGCAAAATCTTTCCAGGCTCTGATCAATACGGCTATGATGAGAAATGTGGGAGAATCACATGAGAATTCAAGTGAAGCCTCTCTCGATGTATGGAGCAACAAACTGGGACAGGGGCGGCTATAGGGCATTTTGAAGAGGAAGATGAACAGCCAGTAGCCATAGTACATATCAGTAATAACAGCATGAGTAGAAAATGGGATAAGGTACTATAAGCAGAATAGAGTTGAACGCTAATTAAAAATGTAGGAACACAGAATTAGTAGTCTCAGGATTACTCCAGTGCCATGTGCTAGCAAAGGTAAAAATAACAGGATATACCAAGTGAATTTGTGGCTGGAGAAATGGTGCTGGAGGGAGGGATTCAGGTTCTTGGGACATTGAGAACAGTTCTGAGGAATGTGGAACCAGAATGTTTGTAGCCAGATAGGACCAGGATCAATCTCCTCACCAGGGAGGGACTTTGTTTACTCGTTCTGTTGGGGAAGAATTAAACTAGAATGGCAGGAGAAAGGGAACCTGAGCAGGAAGACACAGGAGGAAGGAACAAGCATAGAACAAAAGCCAGAAAGGTAAGAAGCAAAACTGGAAGGCAGAAAAAGCAACGGTGAAAATCAAATGGGATCGTAGGGCAAAACAAAGTTAAGATGAATAACAAAATGAAAGTTTAAAAGACTTTGTGTCTTAATGCGCAGAACTTTGCAACAAGGTTTGCAATTAGCAGCCCAAATAAATATAAACATTTGGGTACAGTTGCAACATGGCTGCACAGTAACCAAGGTTGGGCAGCAGTATTCATTATTTAGGATGAACTGACAAAAGGAGAACAGAGGTGGGGTAGCATTATTTTAAAGGAAGAAATAAATGCAATAGTGAGGAAATTTACTGGCTCAGGGATTTCTTTATATGGAATCTGCATTGGCGGATAGAAGAAACACCAAGAGGCATAAAACATTTTGGGGCTTGTCTATAAACACCCAAAAGTAGTGGAGATTTAAGGGAAGACACTGAGCAAGAAACCAGAGAAGCATGCTATAAGGATCATCTGTTAGCATAGGAGACTTTAATTTACATATAGGTTGGACAAACCAAACTAGCAATTGATACTGCATACATGATGGGTTTTTTGTTTAGACCAACATGAGGAGCCAACCACAGAACAGGTTATTCTCGACTGGGTAGTGTGTCGTAAGGAAAAGGATTAATCAACAAACTCATTGTGCAGGGTCCCTCGGGGAGAGAGACAGAATTCTTCTTTGAGGTGGAGAGCGAAGTAGTTGAATCTGAAACGTGGGTCCTTGATCTAAATAAAGGCTACTGTGAGGATATGAGTTGCAAAATGGTTATGATGCTTTGGAGAATCTTACCAAAGGCCTTGACATTGGATAGGCAGTGGCTAATATTTAGAGAATGTGTTCATGAATTACAACAATTATTCATTCCTGTTTGGTGCAAAAATAAAACAGGAAAGATGGTTCAACCATGACCTATGAAAGAATTTGGGATTGTATTAGATCCATTGAGGAGACATATAACATTGTTAAAACAAAAAGTCTCAGGATTGGCAACATTTTAGAATTCAGCAAAAGCAGACAAAATGTTTGATCATGAGGGGGAAGGCAGAGTATGACAGTAAAATTGCACGCAACGTGAAAAATGATTGCAACAGCTTCAATAAATATATGAAAAGATAAAAATTTGTGAAGACTAGTGTAGGTGGTAACAGAATTGGTTGACCGACAAAAAAAGAGCATGAGAATAAATGGAACTTCAGCCAAGTGGCAGGCAGAGACTTGTGGATTAATTCCTGAGCCCTAACTATTCATGATATATATAAATGACTTGAACGTGGAAACCAAACGCAACGTTTCCAAGTTTGCTGATGATGCAAAACTGGGCAGAATTCAGTCATGAGGAGGATGCAAGGAGACTGCAAGTTGATTTAGACAAGTTGAGTCAGAAAACACATGGAAGATCCCAACATACCAGTGCAAAAGGCAAGGCTGAAATACTCGCAGCAATCTTCAGCCAGAATTGCCAAGTGGATGAACCATCTTGGCCTCCCCTGGTGGTCCCAACCATCACAGGTGCCAGCCTTCACTCCATATGACATCAAGAATTTGTTGGAGGTACTAGATACTGCAAAGGCTATGGGCCCTGACAACATTCTGGCAATAATACTGAAGACTTGCGCTCCAGAACTTGCTGCTCCTTTAGCCAAGCTCTTCCAGTACAGTCACAATACTGGCATCTATCCAACAATATGGAAAATTGCCCAGGCATGTCCTGCACAAAACAAAAGCAGGAGAAGTCCAAACCGGCCCATAACGGCTACATCAGTCTATTCTTGATCATTGGTAAAGCAACAGAAAGTGTCATCGACAGTGCTGTTAAGCAGCACCTGCTCGGTAATAACCTGCTTAGTGACGCCAATTCCACAAGGGCCACTCAGCTCCTGATTTCATTACAGCCCTGGTTCACACATGAATTCCAGAGGTGAGGTGAGAATGACAGACTTTGATATCCAGGCCACATTCGACCAAGTGTGGCATCGAACCCTAACAAAACTGGAATCAATGGGAATCAGGGGACAAACTCTCTGCTAATTGGGGTCATACCTGGCACATAGGTAGATGTTTGCGGTGACTGGAGGTCAGTTACCTTAGCTGGAGTTCCTCAGGGTAGTGTCTAAGGTTTAACAATCTTCAGCTGTTTCACCACTGATTTTACTTCCCTCATAAGGTCAGAAATGGGGATGTTTGCTGATGATTACACAATGTTTAGCACCATTTGCAACTCCTCAGACGCTGTAACAGTCCATGGTTAAATGTAACCAAATCTGCACAATATCAGGGCTTGGGCTGACAAACAGAGAGTAACATTCATACCATACCAATGCCAGGCATGGTTATCTCCAATAAAAGAGTCTAACCACCACCCCTTGACATTCAGTGGTATTACTATCACAGAATCCTCCACTATCAACATCCTGGGGGTTAATATTGAGTAGAAAGTCAACTGGATTCACCATACAAATACAATGGCTACAATAGCATGTCAGAGGCTAGGAATACTGCAGCAAATAACTGACCTCTTGACTCCCAAAGCCTGTCCACCATTTACAAAGCACAAGTCAGGAATGCTCTCCACTTGCCTCGATGGATGCAACTCCAATAACACTCAAGAAGTTTGACACCAGCCAGGACAAAGCAGCCTACTTGACAGGAGCAATATCCACAAGTGTCCACTCCCTTCACCATCAAAGCTGAGTAGCAGCAGTTTGTAGCATTTACATGATGCACTGCAGAAATTCAAAGATCCTTAGACAGTACCTTCCAAATCCACAACCGCTTCCATCTAGAAAGAAAAGGGTACCAGATACATGGGAATACCACCACCACCACTTGCAAGTTTCCCTCCAAGCCAATCACTATCTTGACTTGGAAATGTATTATCATTCCTTTAATGTAGCTGGTCAAAATCTAGAAATCCCTCCCTAAGGACACTGTGGGACTACCTACAGCACAACTACTGCAGTGGTTCAAGAAGGCAGCTCACCACCATCTTCTCAAGGGCAACTAGGGACAGGCAATAAATGCTGGCCAACCAGCAATGCCCATGCCCTATGACTGATGCAGTATGATATGTCTAAATGTGAAGTTATACACTTTGATGAGGAAAACAGAGAATATTATGTAAATGGTGATAATATTAGGAAATGTGGATGTGCAAAGCAATCTGGGTGTCCTTGTACACCAGTCACTGAAATCACACATGCAGGTGCAGCAAGCAATTAGGAAGGAAAATGGTATATCGACTTTTCTTGTAAGAGGATTTGAGTTCAGAAGTAGGAATACATCACTGCACTTATACAGTCCTTCGTGACACCACAGCTGGAGCAGTGCATACAATTTTGGTCTCCCTATCTAAGAAATGATATGTTTGCCACAGGAGGAGTGCAGCTTAGAAGGTTTACTTAAACTGAAATTAGAGATGATAGGACTGTTGCATGAGGATAGATTAGTTCAACTAGGCCAAGTTTCCATGTTTCTATTCTCATGAGCAGCAACAGGTCTGTTAAAGGGTATTTTTGCTCATTATCACTGTCTTTACTGCTTAATCTCACCTTAGTAGTAACAGAGAAACTACAAGCAGGAGAGGGTCATTCAATTTGAGCATAGCTTTCATGCCTGATTCTCTATTTCAATGTAATACTCCCACTTTCTTTCCCATATCCCTTGATGCCTTTAATATTCAAAATATCCCCTTCTTGAACATATTCAATGAATTAGCCTTCAGTTTTCTGTGGTAGGGAATTCTACAGGCTCACCACCATTTGAGGGAAGAAATACTTTCTCATTTCAGCCCGAAACAACTACACCAAATCCAGAGACTTTTGTCTCTGGTTGTAAACTTCCCAACCAGGGAAAACATCCTCCCTGCATCAGGTCTAGCCCAGTTAGAATTTTGTATATTTCAATCAGATCCTCTCTCAGGCTCCTAAACTCTAGTAAATACAGACCTGACTGAATCAAGGTCTCCTCATATGACATTCCTGGCATCCCCTTTCACTGATTTCTGAATTTCTCCCAATCTTCAGGCTTGAAGTGATTTGTGGCAACTTTCAATGTCTCCTCATTGGATTTAATAGTATCCCCAATTTCTTTTTTAAACAATGGTTGAGCCACCTTTCCTGTACATTTTTTTTTGCCAATAGGAACGAATAACTGTCGTAATTCATGCATGTGTTCTCCAAAAAGACGAACTCTTGTCTATGCACCTATCAACACTTTTAGTAAGGCTCCTCCCCATTCATCCCGGTCAACTTGTATTTCATACCCTCATACTTTACTTGGATTCAGAATCCTATTTTCAGTTTTGTGCTTCACTCTCCATCTTAATGCAGAATTCAATTGTATTATAGTTGTTCTACCTCAAGAGACCCTGCACAAAAGATTACTTCTTTTAAACACTATCGCACCTCCCTTTCCTTTCTGTCTGTCCTTCCGAAATAACATTCACTCTGAAGCCAATCTCTCTAATCACAACTATATAACTGCTTTTATCTATTTGCACTGCTAATTCATCTGCGTCTTACAAACACTCCGCACATTAAGACACTAAGCCTTTATTCACCTTATCATCTTAATTTAGTTTTGCATTATGGCCCATTTGTTCTTCTCCCATTAATTTTCTGCCATTCACTTTGCTACTCACCTTTCTGTCTTTTGCTTCTATCTTCATTTACCACTCTATTGTTGCCCTGCTTGGGTTCCAATCGTTCCACCTGCCAGAAGGAGACTAGACCTCACAATTCCCCGACATGAAAGTTACAGCAAGTACTTGGCACTCCAGACCTCCATCTTGGAACATGCTAGCAGTTACCAATGGAATGCTGCTGTAAGTAGCTTAACGCAGCGACAGGCATCCAGGCTCACTGAGCCCATCACAGGGCTACTTGGTTGCTGTCATAGCTCTCACCCACTTAGAGTCTACCTGCACGCTCACAGCATCCCTGCCTTGCTTCTTAGTGCAGTCACAGAGCCTGGCAGCTTGCCTTGTTAATAAGCAGACCTTAGTCAAGGGCATGGACATCTTGCCACAAAGTGCATTGCAAGGTTAATCTCACACATCTGTATTATGTGTCAGCAGTTTATGGATAAACACACTGCATATGCTGCAGACAAACAGATATGATTCAAAGTCTGAGGGGAGGAGTCCTCATAAGTCCATAGACACACTGGTCAGTCATTGGTCCTGACACAATAAGTCAGAGACAGCCTCCAAGATCAGTCCAAAGGCCATTGGGCGGCTGCTCTCAGACAAGGGACCACGCCTCTGCAGCCCAGGTCTGAGTCGCAGTTATCCCTGTAGCTCCTTAACAGCCAGTCCAAATGTTTTCACTGAGTCAGGGAGACGTACAGGTGTCAGTCAGGGGTACAGTCACTTCTCATTTGGGGCTTTCCAGATACATTCATTCCATTCTAAAGGAGGGGCACTGGCCTCGAAACATTATCTCTGATTTCTCTCCATAGATGCTGCCAGAGAACTTGCTTCTCATTTCCAGCATTGTAGTTCTTTTGTTTTTTTCCTTATTTTTGTTTACGTCATTCAAGATGGTGGCTGTAGTCTGTCTGTTGGGTCTCACCAAAGAAATTAAGAGGAAAGGGGGTGGTGGTTAAAAAGAACACTGCTGCTGTGGGAAGTGACTCAGGAGCCTGCTTGTGGGGTTTGGGGACTGCAGGTTTGGATGTAGGGGAATGATTATTGTATATAGGGGTATATGTATACATGATAAGAGATATAAATACCCATAGCTACTTGGGAGCAGGGGTATTGTTAAATTGCAGAAGATTCAGAAAACATTTACTAGGATGTTCCTGGGACTGGAGGGTTTGATTTATAAGAACAGGCTGGGACACCTTTCACTGAAATGTTGGCGGTTGAGGGGCGACCTTGTACAGATTTACGTAATCATGAGGGGCATAGATAAGGTGAATATCAAAGGTATCTAAGGTGGGGGTGTTCAAAATTAGGGGGCATATTTTTAAGCTGAGCGGAGCAAGATTTAAAAGGGACTGAGGCACAACATTTTTCACACAGAGATGGATTGGTGTGCAAATGAACTTCCAGAAGAAATGGTAGATGCAGGTACACAGTTACAACATTTAAAAGACATTTGGAAAGGTACCTGAATAGGAAAGGTTTAGAAGGTCATGGGCCAAACGCAGGCAAGTGGGACCAGTTTAGTTTGGGAAACTTGGTTAGCATGGATGAGTTGGACTGAAGGGGTCTGCTTCTGTGCTGTATGACTCTATGAGCTAGTGTGAACACTTCAAATGCCAACGGACAGGTGCAGGTTCATATGGATGGCTTGGGAAGGGGCCTGAGGAAGTGTAAAGACTATGAGATTCTTGGGATGAGCTACCAGAAAGAGGATTTAGATATTTGGGGCATCACTGACACATAATGGTAAAACCTAGAAGTTGCTTTGAAGCATGCTTACTGTCACGTTTCTTCATCCCAGAATCTGCAAATGCTGTTTGATCTCTGCATCCAAAAAACAAGTGTCAAGCAGGTGTGAAAAACTCTTGAACAAGGGACAATCCTGTGGTTGGTTCGCTCAACAAGCCAGTTCGTTAGTTCGCAGATGTTTCATTACCCTGCGGGGTAACATCATCAGTGCAGCCTCCAATGAAGGGCTGTTGTGTTTTCCCGCCTGGTATTTTCTCAATTCCCTCAGATATAAGAATAGACGAGGATGAGACCATGGTGTCCTTTGACGTTACCGCCCGATCCGCATCGATTGACATACCACTGGCAAGAGAAACACTAGCAACACTTCTAAAAGAATGAGACCCGAGTAACACCATCTCCACAGACAACATGCTGAAGTTACTGGACTTATGCCTCACGACGCACTTTACCTCTAATGGCCAAATCTATGAGCATATCAACGGGACATTCATGGGGGCATCTATCTCCGGACGAATAGCAGAAGCAGTGATGCAGTGACTTGAAAACATAGCCATTCCTCAGATCCAACCTAAATACGGATCCGATACGCAGACAACACTTTCGTCATCATCAAACGGACTAAACTATAGAGGAGACACACCAACTTATAAACATCACTCTTAGCGGCATCAAATTCACCAGGGAAGAAAAGAACGAACAGCTCCCACTCCTGGACGTCATGGTAGAACGCAGGGCCAACGGGGAATTTCTGACAAAGTTACACAGAAAGGCCACACACATGGATCAAATCCTGAATTTCAACAGCAACCACCCCAACACCCACAAATGGAGTTGCGTAAAAACACTAATTAAACGAGCGACAACACACTGCAGCAACGGAACTATGCCAAAACAAAGAAGAATATCTCTACCAAGTATTTAAGGACAACATATATCCAAACAGCTGGGTCTGACAATACCTATCACACAAACAGCAACAGGAAGATACAGTATGCCCTGACACACTCATCGCGCTGCCATATATTAAGAACATACCTGAACTGACCACAAGACTCCTATGACCACTGGGCATTAAAGTGAAACTCAAACCTATGTCAACCCTATGCCAATTGCTAACTCAACCAAAGACCCCTTGCCCACTATGGACAGAACCAATGTGATTATCAAGATCCCATGTAAAGACTGCAACAAACATTACATTGGACAGAGAGGAAGGAAACTGACTACAAGAGTACATGGACACCAACAAGCAACAAAAAGACATGACCAGTAGTCACTCATCTCCATTCACACGGATAAGGAGAACCACTAGTTCGATTGGGACAACATCAGGATCCTACGACAGGCCAAACAGAGACAAGCACAGGAAGTTCTAGAGGCTTGGTTCTCCATCAAGGAGGCATTCAATAAACATGTATACAATACTGCAAAGAAAAACTGGAAATGAGGTTACCAATTCCAACGGATCCCAGAGTTTAAATATCAGGCGGAAAAACACAACAGCACTTCATCGGAGGCTGCACTGATGATGTTACCCAGCAGGGTAACGAAACGTACGCGAACTAACAAACTGGCTCGGTGAGCGAACCAACCACAGCATCCACAGCCCAAGCTACTACTCAAGAACTTAAGGGACAATCCCCCAGCTACCCACCCACCTCCCCAGGAAATACTGTCATGCAAAAACAACGGTGTTTTCTTGAGTCCCTAATCCACCACTGGATTAACATCAGTGGTGCTTGGATGAGTAACTGTCCACATAAGGGCCTCAATGGCAGAGGAGTAGCTGACCACTGGCCTTCTCATCATAGAGATCTATGAGTGGTTCAATTCCACCCTCAGGCAATGGTTTGTGTGTAGTTTGCACATTCTCCCTGGGTCTGTATTGGTTTCTTCTCACAGTCCAAAGATCTGTAGGTAAGTGGATCAGTCATGCTAAATTGCCCAGAGTATACAGGGATGTGCAGGCTAGGTGGATTAGCCATGGTAAATGCAGTATTATAGGGCAGGAGGTGGGTGGGATGCTCAACTTTGGACCAAATGGCCTGATTCCACACCAGAGGGATTCTATGAACTGTAGGTTGGAAGGCAGGAGGGTCCCTACCCACCCACCATTACCCTTCCCCTGCTCTACCAGGATGCTCCACCATCACCTAATTTGCCACAAAAGAACATTAAATTTTGCGCCAAAATTATTGTTAGCTTCTAGTGTGATCTAAGCAAGGTACCACAAAGTTGAACGTAAATTCTCTACTTTAATTCTTGTGCCTCCGCCACATCCCATAGCGAATTAAGAAAGTTGTGCTTTCTTCACCATTTTTTTTTGAAAATGGCCATATCAATCTCCGTCACTACCTTTTTTTTTGCATTTGTGACTCTGATCCCTCTTCATCTACCCTTTTTTTTAAAGAGATCAGGAATATAATTTTTATCAGCACATGTGGCAGGCTGAAAAAGAGGTCAGAGGTAAATTCAGAGGGAACCATGTCAGGTCAGTTATCCTATGCTGTTCAATCACAAGGGCATTTTACCCATTATTTTTATCACCTGTAACTCTTGAGGAACATTGAAGAAATCTGATTACAACTTAGCACTAGGATTTGACAGAGCCTGAAATTCACTGGGTGGAATCTTTTAGGGGTCCAAGTGACATGTTCTACGGTCAGAGTTGTGGCAGAACTGGCTAAGAAATCTGGCAAGGCTGATCCTGACGTCAGGAGAACATTGCTTCATCTTTTAAGTTTTTGACAAATGGTGTGGTGAATTTCTCACTACACAGTGGACAGTTGCCAATTAAAAGAGGATTACTGCATGCTACCTACATGCTATGTTAACTACAAGGCATATATACAAAAGCAAGCCGTTCAGCCAATCAAATCTGCTGTCATTCAATGAGATCATGGCTGAATTGATACCCTCAACTCCACTTTCCTACCTTTACTTATAAAAAATCTATTTATGCAACAAACCAGCCTCAAACAACACTTCTCACAGGAAGAAGACTCAGCACGTTATTCTTTGTGACTGGGTGCTGTAAGAGGAAATGACAATTTTTAATGGGACAAGAGTCAGTACCTGCAAAGTGGGGATACAGTAAGCAGGACAGATGTTCATCCATGGTCACAAATGCCATAGGGGAGAGGGGCAGTGGATGATCACAGTTGACATGGTCACTTAAGTGTTGGGGGCTGGCTGAAAATGGTGGGCAGGTTGAGGTTTATGTAGATGTGTTGAGTGGGGAGCCAGGGCAGTGCTAAGCTTAAGGAGTTTGCAGGAAAGGCTACCAAGAAGGAAACGTGGATGATAGTTAGGGGTTCACCAACATATTGAGTCTGAGGCTGTAAGCCGCTAGCCAAGGAGCACTCACTATTGGCCTTACATTGTGCCTGAAAATCAAAAATGAGCAACGGGGAAGAAAATGACTGCAACAATACTCTGAGAAGGAAGGTGGCTCAATCTGTGATGGAGAGGACTACACAACCTATGGGTGTTGGAGGCTTTTAAAAGGGAAAGAACGCTGCATACAGGACACGGACCTGTGGCACCCCTAATCCCTAGCCATCATAATGCATTACTCCCTTGTGTGTGTTACAACTCTGCCCCAGACATTGTTGACTGACTCATTCACACCAACACTTTTTGACACACAGACCACATAAGAATGGGGTTGTTGTAGGATAAAGCCAAACGTGTTGACAGCATCTACTGCCCTATACATGTCTTGTTCCTCTTGCTTCCAGATGATGCAGCAGGCTCTGATAGTAAATATCATGTGGCCACGAAATTACATCACATGCAGTAACAATGACATTCAGGCTACAAGAAGAGATAAACAATGGGATGTAAGATGAAAACGGTGACACTTATAAGAAAAGTACAAATAACATAGAAGTGCATTACCACACGTGCCACTAGTGTGCCCTCAATTAAATTTTCTTCTCCCTCTCGCTCTGACTGCATTTCAATGTAATACCTTGTTCCACAGCTGGGCTGCAAGGAGCGTCCTCAGCAGTACAGTCCATTGGCCCTGGAGGTTTGGTTGGGCAATCCAGGAGGATGCTTGTGACTGGACAGACCAGACACACCAAGGGTGTTCTTGCCAGATACAAGATGATCCTCCTTGGCATGAATTTCTAGCAGTTGGAGGAGCACAGTGAAGGTTGAGGTGGTCAGCCCAAATATCTCTGGAGTGCCCTGAGATGACTGAGGGGGCTGCATGTGGTTACTCTGTCTGATGGCGCCTCCCAAATCTTGTACTGTCTCAATATATGATTCAGTAGAGAGTGTGGAGGAGGCAGATTTGCTGATGCTTCTTCTGAGGTACTTGCATACTCAGAGGTAGAGGAAGTGAGTTCGACGAAGTGACTTCAAGGAAGTGGAGCTGGTCACTTCACCGTGCAAGTGTCAGACATGTTAGCAGTACCTGCAAGATACAGGGGAGGGAAGGCATCGCAGCCAGTCATTAGAAGTGGTGTGCAATAAATGACACTAACAGACGTAATAATTTGGCATAGTGACAGAACAGAACGACAACATTGTTCCGAGTTTGGACAGTGTGTACAGCGGAGAGGAAACTTGAATGTGGCAGTGTTCCCATTAGTATGCTGGCCTTCATCTCATTGGTAGAAGTGATGGATTTGAAGACTGCTGTCAACGACGAGTTGTTGCAGTATCACTGTGTTATGGTGAAGAGAGTGAATATTTAGATAATCATTGAGATGCAGATAAATTTGACTGCTTTGTCCTGTCAAAATTCTTGAGTGTTACTGGAACTGTACACATTCAGACAAGTGAAGAAGAAGACGACTAAGATATAGGAGCAGAATTAGGCCATTCAGCTCATTGAGTCTGCTCTGCTATTTGATCATGGCTGACATATTTCTCAATCCCATTCTTTTGCGTTCTCCCCTTGATCTTTGATTTCCCTTACCTTATCTGTGTCTTAAAGACACTCAATGACTTGGCCTCCACAGCATTCTGCATCACTGAGTTCCACAGATTCACCATCCTCTGGCTGAAGAAATTCCTCCTCATCTCAGTACTCACAGGTCGTCCTTTCACTCTCAGGTTGTGCCCTCCTGTCCTAGTCTCTCCTACTGGGGAAACATTTTCTCCATGTTCACTCTATCCAGGCCTCTCAATTTTCTGTAAGTTTCAACAAGATCCCCCTATATGCTTCTAAACTCCTTCAGGTACAGATCCAGAGTCCTCAACCACTTCTCATATAGGAAGCCCTTCATGCACAGGATCATTCTTGTGGATCTCCTCTGGATCCCCTCCAATACATCCTTCATTGCGTTCGAGGCCCAAAATTGCTCTCAATATTCAAAACACTCGAAGTGAATGCTAACAATGCATTTGTCTTCCCAACTGTCAACTGACTCTATATGTTAACCTTAAGAGAATCCTGACCTAGCACTCCTAAGTCCCTTTGTGGTTCAGATTTTCAAAACTTTTCCACAGTTAGAAAATAGTCTATGCCTCTATTCTTCCTACACTTTCCCACACTGGACAAAGAAGTAGTAGATGGAATACAATCTCCTAGCTCCTCCAAGTCCTTCTGCAGCATCCCCACCTCCTCAACAATTCCTGTCCTTCTGTCTATTTGTGTCATCTGCATACATAACAATAATGCCCTCAGTTCCTCTGTTGATTATTGATCCATAACGTGAATAGTTGCGGTCTGAACATTGATCCCTTTGGAACTCCACTAGTCTCCGACTGGCTGACACTCTGAAAAAGACCCTTTTAACCCCACTCTCTGCCTTCTGCCAGTCAGCCAATTCTCTATCCATATCAGTACCATGCCCCAACACCATGGGCTCTTATCTCATTAGGCAGCCTCCAGCGCAGCACCTCGTCAAAAGGTTTTCTGGAAATCCAAACAGATCATGTCTCCTTTGTCTAACTTACTCGTTAGCTCCTCAATGAATTTAATAGATTTGTCAGGCATGATCTCCTCTTGAAGAAGCTGTGCTGACTCAGCCCTATCTTGCTATGCACTTTCAAGTACTCTGCAATCTCATCCTTAATAATGGACTCTAAAATCTTACCATCAATCTAGATCAGGCTAACTGGCCTACAGTTTCCCATATTGCCTAACTCCCTTCTTAAGTGTGCGAGTTACATTAGCCCCTTTCCAGTCCTCAGGGACCCTCCCTAATTGCCTCCACAATCTCCTCTATGATCTCCTTCAGAACCCTGGGGTGATATATCCACTTTCAGAGCTTTTAGCTTTCCCAGCACCTTCTCCTTGATGATGGTGTCTCCCACTCTGAAGACTGATCCAATTCCTTCACATCCCCAACTGGAATCTTCTAGGTGATGAGCAGACTTCAGGGAGTCGGAAGAGTAACTCGCCACAGATTTCTAACCTCTGTCAGAATGTATGTATGTGTTGACTGGATTTCAGATTATGCTTAATGGAGACCCCAGGATATTAACAATTAAGATGTGAGTGAATTTGGTTCAAGGAGCAAAATTTAAGTCACTGGAAAGCAGAGATAAAGCTTTGTTGATTGGAGTCAATATGAAGTACAAGGAAATATGCTTGTGGTAATTTGTGAGAAATTATCTCAGGCACAGAATTTTTGTCTGCTTCATGCATTAAAAGGCAATGTCTACTGATAACTAAGCTCTCTGCAATATGTATCAACTCTCCTCCTGACACAATTAAACTATGATTCTGAAAAGTGATAAGAGACTCGTGATTTTGCCAACATTACAGATGGTGGTATTCAGCCAATTTAAATAATTCACAAAATTAAAACTGTGATGAGATCTGGAACTAGATGCCCTGGCAGAATACGGATACAGATGATTAAGTGCTATTTGATAGCATTGTCATTGATCTTTTCATCAGTCCATTATTTATCACAAGACTAATGGGACAGCAACTGGTTGATTCAGTTAGTGCTGTTTATTGTGAACAGGATGTATCTGGACAATTTTCCAGTGATGTAGCTGTATTGGAACAGCTTGGCCAAAAGCACAGCTAGTCTTGAAGCTCATATCTTAAGTATTAAGCCTTGATGTTTTCAGGGGCCCATAATATTTCCTATAGCTTTGGCTTCAACTAATTTTTTTTAAGTTTTGAAATAAACAAACTGGCTGAAGACTGCCGTCTCCAATGCTAGGAAAATCAGAAGTCTGTTATCATCTTCTGGGATTATGGTCCTGTCAGATGCAGAGTTCCAAAATCTCTCAGCCAGAGAAAAACAAAATCTCATCTCTCTCTCTCTCGAAAGGGCAACTTCTAATTTTAGAACAGTCTGCTCTAGTTCTGGACTCAACTAAAAGCAACATCCTTTCCCTGTCCACCTTATCAAGACTGCTCAGGATCTTATATACTTCAATCAAGTCACATCTCACTCCTCAAAACTGCAGTGGAAACAAACCCTGCCTGTCGAACCTATAAGACAACCCAATCATTCAGGTATTGATTCAGTAAACTTCCTCTGAGCCATCTTCAATGAATTTACATTCCACCTTAAAAAAGGGACTAAAACTTCACACAGTATTGAAGGTGTGGTCTCACCAATGCCCTATGTAACTAACGCATGACATCCTTATCTTTTATGTCCAATTCCTATCTTAATAGTGAACAGAATCCTGTTAGACTCACAGATTACATGCTGTACCTGCGTACTAACCTTTCTGTGATTCATGCATCAGACCACTCAAATCCCTCTACACCTTGAAATCCTACAGTTGTTCTCCATTTAACTAAACTCACCATTTATTCTTTCTACCTAAGCAAACAACTTCACATGTTCCCACATATATCCAACTGCCTAGTTTTGTTCACTCAATCCACCCATCTATATCTGTCTGCAATTTCTTTATGTCTGCTTCACACCACATGCTCCTACCTATCTTGGTGTCACCCGCAAATGTAACTACCATGCTTTCACTTCTTTCATCTAAGTCATTGATGTAAATTGTAAGAGGCTGAGGCCCCAGCACAGACCCATGGTATTCCACTTGTCACATCCTGCTAATCAAAGACCCCTTAACACATACTGTCTATTTTCGATCAGCCAACCAATCTTCTACTCACATTAATATGGTATCCCCTACACCAGAAACATATGTTTTCCACAATAATATTTGATGTGACACCTTGTCAAATGCTCTGGAAATACAAGTATAATACATCTACAGTCGCCCCTTCATCCACAACGCATGTTAATCTTTCAAAGAACACTGATAAATCGTGCAACATTACTATGGCTTTAAGAAAAGTAATTTGTCCTTTTTTTATGAAAGGTTTTAAGGCAAAAGTACTGAGAGATCTTTGCAAAGCCACTACAGTAAACAGTTTGTGAAGCCCTGTTTTTTTTTAAGTTAGAACAATAGAAGCTGCCTGAATGGGTGGGGTAGCTCTCACAGAACCAGGACTTTTAGGGTTTTCAATAGCAGTTGCAGCTGGGGTCTTTTTTTTTCCTCTCTTGATTACAGCTAAAAGCTGGGAGTTCTCTTCCTGCAGGTGGAGTTGCATGTAAGACAATCTGTTTTTCTGAATTTTCCTTTGTCAAGATGTATTTACGAGATGTTATTATATTGAAAGTTAATTAGCAGAAGTTAATAATCTATTATTCTGCTAATTTTTCTAATAGAATTGTTATTCCAATTTCTTCTTACTTTTGTTGTATTTTACCTGTAGCGTATGAATAAAGTGTGTTTTGCTTCAAATCTGGTAGTTTAACCAATCAAATTGCGTGTAGAATACAACACCCCACCCTTACCTTTAAAATAAGGAAAGGCTAGGATCTAGTCTAACTTCTTAATATATTTTGAAGTGGTTTGGTCTAGTTCATAACAACTGGGAAACACAACTTCCCTTTGACAAGACCATGCTGATTCTTCCCAACTACAAAAACAGAAATTGTTGGAAAAGCTCAGCAGGTCTGGCAGCATCTCTGAAGAAAAATCAGACTTCACGTTTTGGGTCTAGTGACGCTTCCCCAGAACCGAGGAATTGTGTTCTGAGGAAGGGTCGTCGGACTCGAAAAGTTAACTCTGATTTTTCTTCACAGACACCACCAGACCTGATAGGCTTTCCAAGCAACTCGTTTTTATTCCTGATTTACAGCATGCACAGTTCTTTCAGTTCTGATTCTTCTCAATTATCTTGAGCTTTTCTAAGTGAGTAGTTATAAAATGGTCACTTCTAACACTTCCCTCATGATAGATATCAAGCTAAGTGGCTTGTAACTTTCTGCTTCCATTCATTCTTGAATAGAGGGGTTATATCTGCTACTTTCCAATCCAATGAAACCTTTCCTGAATCTAAGGAATTATGGAAAATTAACCAATGAATTTACTACCTCATTAGAAACTTCTTTTAAGACCTTGAGATGAAATATATTTGGGTCTGTAGACTTGTCCATTTGTAAAGTACCGCTTCTCTCATGATTGCGACTTTGCTAAGTTCCTTTCTCTCTACCGCCTCTTGATTGACATATTATTGAAACGTTTGTATCCTCGATAGTGAAGACAGAAGCCAAGTATTTGTTCATTTCATTTGCTATCTACTAATAAATCCTCATTTTTCACTTCTGCTAACAGATTTTATATTCCTAGCTAGCTTCCTCTCGTACTGTATATTCTTCAAGAATCAAAAAGTCTACCTCTGTTTTAAAAATAGTCGAGGTATCTGCTTCCCCTACATTTTGAGGAAGAGTTCCAAAATCACATGCTACCCTGACAGAAACATTTTCTCATCAAGTAAAATGGGAACCCCCCTATTTTGAAACAGTGACCCACCACTCCTAGGTTCTGCCAGAAGAGGAAACATCTTCTCACACTGATTCTATCAAGACCCCTGAGGATCTTATATGTTCCAAACAAGTCACCTCTTACCTTTTTAGATTCCAGTAGATACACGCTTAGTCTTGAAAATTTTTCCTCATTAAGCAACCTGCCTATTCTAGGTATTAATATAGTAAATCTTCATTGATTGCTTACAATGTATTCATATCCTTCCTTAATTAAGGAGACCAATACTATAGACAATACTCTGGAAATAAAACCTGACGAATGTCCTGTATAACTGAAGCATAACCTCCCAACTTTTGTATTCAGCTTCTCTCACAATAAACAGTAACATTCTATTGTGCATCAAATGCTTTTACAACTTTGTCATACATTGAAGAAACAACAATGGTTGCTTGCTGACGAAGAAGTCATCTGCGGTACCACCGAGGGCATACAGGAAAGTATTTATCTGGTCCTTACTGAGTTTTTCAGCTAATTTCAATGCACTGTGGTAACTCATAAATCTGAAGTTCAATCACTGTTCAATTTGGCTCAAGCCTGCAACATATTCACAGCACTCTGGCAAGGACAATGACTTCTCCTTTGCTTTTGTGGGCGTAACTATGCTCCAGAAACTTTTCTCTGGTTGTTCCTTCTATTTGCTGTCCTTTTTTATGCTGTACTTCACTCACTGCCACAATCTATTATCACTTGTCTCTGCAAGTGCAGTTGATACAGATTGCAGCAGGCTTTATCAGAAGGCATCACCTTTTATCGAATACGGTCACTTCCAACTATGTACAGGACAAGACTTAATGTAAGCCTCCCAGAAAGAACCATCTCTCAGTTGTTCAGGCAATCATGTGATCTTATGGCACTGATGATATGTTACCTTATTTATATAATAGCATTACCCCTTTATACCAGAAGAAAGATGCCAAGATGGATCCTTCAATTCAAAGGAGATTAAAAACACATCAGGCATGTCTTTCCACTGACATGCTGTTCTCCATCCTACACGCAGGATGGAAATATTTGTGGAG
>JAHRHZ010000062.1:44489505-44548954 GCA_024137785.1 Ginglymostoma cirratum
CACGGCTCCGGAACTCAATCCCTCTACCAATGAAACCTAACACACCGTATGCCTTCTTAACAGCACTATCAACCTGGGTGGCAACTTTCAGGGATCTATGTACCTGGACACCAAGATCCCTCTGCACAGCCACACTACCAAGAATCTTTCCATTGACCCAGTATTCTGCATTCCTATTATTCTTCCCAAAGTGCATCACCTCACATTTATCTGCATTGAACTCCATTTGCCACCTTTCAGCCCAATTCTGCAGTTTATCCAAGTCTGCCTGCAACCTGCAACATTCTTCCACACAGTCCACCACTCCACCGACTTTAGTGTCATCTGCAAACTTACTAACCCATCCACCTATGTCTGCGTCCAAGTCATTTATAAAAATGACAAACAGCAGTGGTCCCAAAACAGATCCTTGTGGCACACCACTAGTAACCGGACTCCAGGCTGAATATTTTCCATCAACCACCACTCGTTGCCTTCTTTCAGAAAGCCAGTTTCTAATCCAAACTGCTAAATCTCCCGCAATCCCATGCCTCCGCATTTTCTCCAATAGCCTACCATGTGGAACCTTATCAAAGGCTTTACTGAAGTCCATGTACACCACGTCAACTGCCCTACCCTCATCCACATGCTTGGTCACCTTCTCAAAAAACTCAATGAGGTTTGTGAGACACGACCTGCCCTTGACGAATCCATGTTGACCATCTCCAATCAAATTGTTGCTTGCTAGATGATTATAAATCCTATCTCTTATAATCCTTTCCAAAACTTTTCCTACAACAGACGTAAGGCTCACTGGTCTATAATTACCTGGGTCATCTCTACTGCCCTTCTTGAACAAGGGCACAACATTTGCAATCCTCCAGTCCTCTGGTACTAAACCTGTAGACAATGCCGACTCAAAGATCAAGGCCAAAGGCTCTGCCATCTCCTCCCCAGCTTCCCAGAGAATCCTCGGAAAAATCCCATCCGGCCCAGGGGATTTATCTACCTTCACACCTTCTAGAATTGATAACACCTCCTCCTTATTAACCTCAATCCTTTCAAGTCTAATAGCCCGTATCTCAGTCTTCTCCTCTACAATATTCTCCTTTTCCTGAGTGAAAACAGATGAGAAATATTCGTTTAGCACCTCTCCGATCTCCACAGGGTCCACACACAACTTCCCACTTCGGTCTTTGACTGGCCCTATTCTTACCCCAGTCATCCTTTTATTCCTCACATACCTATAGAAAGCTTTAGGGTTCTCTTTTATTCTACCTGCTAATGACTGCTCATGCCCCCTCCTTGCTCTTCTTAACTCTCTCTTTAAATCCCTCCTAGCTAATCTGTAACTCTCCATCGCCTCATCTGAACCATCTCGTCTCAATGTCACATAAGCCTCCCTCTTCCGCTTAACAAGAGATACAATTTCTTTTGTAAACCACTGTTCCCTTACTTTATCACTTCCTCCCTGCCTGACAGGGACATACCTATCAAGGACACGCAATATCTGTTCCTTAAACCAGCTCCACATTTTGATTGTCCCCATCCCCTGCATTTTGCTACCCCATTCTGTCCCTCCTAAGTCTTGCCTAAGTGCATTATAATTGCCCTTCCCCCATCTATAACTCTTGCCCAGTGGCATGTTCTTATCCCTTTCCATCGCTAAACTAAACGTAACCGAATTATGGTCACTCTCTCCAAAGTGCTCACCTACCACTAAATCAAACACCTGGCCTGGTTCATTACCAAGTACCAGATCCAGTGTGGCCTCCCCTCTTGTCAGCCCTTCGACATACTGTGTCAGGAAACCCTCCTGCACACATTGGACAAAAACTGATCCATCCGATGTACTAGAGTTATAGCATTTTCAGTCAATGTTGGGGAAGTTAAAGTCTCCCATAATGACCACCCTGTTCCTTTCACCACTGCCCAGAATAGTTTTACCAATGCTCTCCTCCACATCCCTGGAACTTTGCAGAGGCCTATAAAAAACTCCCAGCAGTGTGACCTCTCCTCTCCTGTTTCTGACCTCAGCCCATACCACCTCAGTAGCCGAGTCCTCGTCAAAAGTTCTTTCAGCTACTGTTATACTGTCCTTGACTAACAAAGCCACACCTCCCCCGATCTTTATGAAAGATCTAAACCCTGGAACCTGCAACATCCATTCCTGACCTTGCTCTATCCATGTCTCCGAAATGGCCAGAACATTGAAGTCCCAGGTACCTATCCATGCTGCAAGCTCACCTACCTCATTCCGGATACTCCTGGGGTTGAAGTAGACACACTTCAAACCAGCTTGCTGTCTGCCAGCACACTCCTGTGATGGTGAAATCCTGTCCATGTCCTCCCTACTCTCATCCTCCTGTGTACTGGAACTACATCACTGGTTCCCATCCCCCTGCTGAGCTAGTTTAAATCCACCTGAATAGCACTAGCAAATTTCCCACCCAGGATATTAGTATCCCTCTGGTTCAAGTGAAGACCGTCCTGTTTGTAGAGGTTCCACCTTCCCCAGAATGAGCCCCAATTATCCATATACCTGAAACCTTCCCTCCTGCACCATCCCTGCAGCCACGTATTATAGACAAATACGACTTGCCATCTGTTACAGAAACATAGTTACAGGACTTGGAAGTCAATATTCAGGAACATTCCACGTTCCACAAAAATAGGAAAAAAAGGGTAGTGATATTACTAAAGAAAGGTATCAGAGCAGTGGTGAGTTGTGATATAGGTACAACAGATCATGAGGTGGAATCAGTTTGGGTGGAAATAAGGAACAGCAACAGAAAGAAGTCAAGGGTGAGGGTAATCTATAGACCCCAAAGTGTTCATTGTAGGACAAAGTATTAATCTGGAAAAAAAATGGAGGCACGTAGGAAGAGTACTACGATTGTCACAAGTGATTTGAATCTGCATATTAACTGGACATATCAAATGAGCAAGGCAAATGTGGAAGATGAACTTACAGAAGTGATTGTTTCTGAGAGCAGTATGTCGCAGAACCGAGCCAGGAACAGGTTACTTTAAATCTAGCTATGTTTAATAACATAGAAGTGATGATAAAAAATCTATTATCAAAGATTCTCCAGGGGTGTTGATCACAACATGGTAGAATTTCAAGCTCGGTTTGAGAGAAAACATCTTGAGTCTCAAATCAGAGTTCTCAACTTAAAAAACGACATTTACAGAGGTATGAAGAAACAGTTGTCTAAAGTGGGATGGTGAAAAAGACTAATATAAATGTCAGTAGATGAGTAATGGCCAATACTTAAGCTGATATTTCATAACGTTCAATTAAAATTTCTTCCGGGCAGGAAGAAGGACATGATGAGATGGATGAACCACTCACAGTTAACAGAAGTGCCCAAGGAGAGTAGGCAAACAAAAACTGTACAAAGCAGTCAAATCTAGTAGTAGGCCGGAGAACTGGAACTTTTTGGGCACCAGCAACATTAAAAAACTGATAAAAATGAAGAAATTACAATAAAAATGTAAACTGGCAAGAAATATAACAAACAAACAGCAACAGCTTCTATGAATTTATAAAGAGAATAGCTAAAGTGAATGTTGGTCCCTTGGCAGATGCAACTAGAGAACTAATAAATGGGGAAACAAGGAAATGGCAGATAATTAAAACCAATAGTTTGTACTGGTCTTCACAGTGGAGAACATCTCAAAGATATCAGACAAATAAGGTCTTGCAACAGTCTCAATCGTGAAGGACAAAGTATTTGATATGGGATTAGAGGCAAATATGTAAATAAGTTGCCAGGACCTGATGGGTCTGCATCCAAGGGTTTTAAAGGAAGGATATGCAGAGACAGTGGAAGAAGTGGTCGAAATATTCCAGAGCTTGGATTCTGGAAGGTTTCCAGCAGATTGGAGGACTGCTAACGTAATTCGTCTTTTCAGGGAGATAAACAGAAAGCAGGAAACAAAAGGCAAGTTTGTCTAACATTCATCACTGGGAAAATACTAGAGTCCATAGTGAAGAAACAAATAGCAGGACATTTAGAAAAGCTTAATATTTAAATAAAGTCAACATGGTTTTGTGAAAGGGAAATTATATTTGAAAAATGCTCGAGACTTCTTTCAGGATATAATCTGAATTGATAAAAGGGAACCAGATGAGTAGTGTTTTTGGATTTCCAGGAAGCATTCGATAAGATGCCATCTAAAAGGTTAATGTACAAGACAGCAGCTCATGGTGTTAAGAGTTATTTATTAGCATGGATTGAGCTTGGTTAAAACCAAAAGACAGAATTAGGATTAACGCATGTTTATTAGGTTTGAAAGATGTTAACTCATGGCGTTCTGTGAGAATCAGTCCAAAGACTTCAATTATTTACAACTGATACTCATGACTAGGAGGAGTAGGCAGAGTGCAATGCAGAGCAAGAAAAATGGTGTGAGAGCATGTGGTAATGAGGACATAAGGAGAAGCAAAAACTTGGTCGATGGAGATTAACATAGGAAAGTGTGAGGTCATGCACTTTGGTGGACAGAATCAAAGGGCAGACTATTACTTAACTGGACAGAGACTCCAAAAAAGTCCAGCATAGAGGGAAGCATGCAGGTACAACTGTGCACAGTTTTCGTGCCCATATTTAAGAAATGATAAGCTGGCATTGGAGGTAGTCTGAAAGAGATTCACTGGAAGGATTCCTGGGATGAAAGGTTTGACAAGGCAAGATCAACTAAACAGGTTATGCCTTTATTCAGTAGTATTTGGGAGAATGAGGGGTAATTTTACAGAAATACAATATTCTGAGGGGGTTTGCCAGGATAGATGTTGAGATATTTCTATTAGTAGAGCATTCTCAAACTAGGGGACACAGTTGCAGAAAAAGGGGCACTCATTTAAAACCTAGATATGAAGGAATTTCTTCTCTCTGCAGGTAGTGGATATTTAAAACAGTCTACTCCCACAGTTGTGGAGGTTAGATCAGAATACTGAAAGAGAAAATAGAGCTAGTGTCCCTATCCCAGGACTGGGAGCCCAGGTTCAAGTACTATCTACTCCAGATATTATAGCATCTTTGAACAGGTTGATTAGAAAAAAATAGGTTAAATAAAAAAAAGACTTTCAAAATATTGAGGAGTCAAGGTCTGAGAGGAACAGGCATGAAAGAATTGAGGCCAGGAGCAGATTAGACTGAATTTATAGAATAGTGGGGTGGGCTTGAGGGGCTGAATGGCCTACTCTTGCTCCTATTTCTTATGTTCTAAGTACACATAGAATAGACATTGGAAGGTCTTGAGCCACTGTGAAAGAAAACCACACAGTGGAAGCAGTTTGTCTTGTGCTCATCAGGACAAATGCAAGATTGCCAAATTTCAAGTGACCATGACAATTTATAAAACAAGAGGAAAAGGTTTTGATTAGTTGGCAAGTTGACACTGATTAACTGAGATATTACCATAGAAGGAAAAAAAAAGGAACCGTAGGTTTCTTACAGTTAAAATTTTAAAATTAAAGTTAATTTTTTAAAAAAAATGCAACAAAGCTGAAGACTTACTTTAGAACTAGTTGCACACCTTTACAACTCTGGCATGAACACGAAAATATGGAATATTGCCCAAGTACACCTTTTCTACACAAAGCAGATTCTAATGACCACCCTGTCAGTCAATTCTCAATTATCAGCAAAGCGACAGGCAGTGTTGTTACAAATGCAATAAATGGCTCACTGACACTGTTTGGGTTCTATCAGGGCCTGTCAGATCCTGACCTTATTGCAACTTTGATTGAAACACGGTGGAAAAGAAAAGCCGAACTCAGGTGGCGAGAATTATTGCTCCTGACATCAAGGCAGCATTTGACCATCAAGGCATTAAAGGAGCCTAAGTAAACCTGAAGTTAATGGGAATCGATGAAAGTGATTTAGCATGATTTGCAGAGCAAAAGATGGCTGGGTTGTTAAAGGTCTATTATCTTCTTTTTAAATTTATTAATTTGTGGGATGTGGGCATTACTGGATGCCCAGCATTTATTGCCCATCCCCAGTTGCCCTTGAGAAGGAGGTGGTGAGCTGCCTCTTGATCCACTGCAGTCCATCTACTGTGGGTTGACCCACAATGCCATTAGGGACAGAATTGCAGGATTTTGATCCAGCAACAATGAAGGAATTGTAATATACTTCCAAGTCAGGATGGTGAGTAGCTTGGAGGGAAACTTGAAGGTGGTGGTGTTCCCACGTATTTGCTGCCCTTGTCCTTCTAAATGGAAGTGGTCGTGAATTTGGAAGAATCTGTCTGAAGATCTTTGGTGAATTTCTGCAGTGCATCTTGTAGATAGTACATACTGCTGCTACTGAGCGGTGGTGGTAGAAGGAGGGGATGCTTGTGGATGCAGTGCCAATCAAATGGCATGCTTTGTCCCAGATGGTGTCAAGCTTCTTGAATGTTGTTGGGACTGCACTCATCCAGGCAAGTGGGGAGTATTCCATCACACCCCTGACTTGTGCTTTGTAGATGGTGGATAGGCTTTGGCGAGTCCGGAGGTGAGTTAGTTGTCACAGTATTCCTAATGCCTGACCTGCTCTTGTAGCCACTGTGTTTATGTGGTGAGTCTAGCTGAGCTTCTGGTCAATGACAACTCCAGAACAGTAATACTGGGTATTTAATGGTGATGGTCATAGCCTGGCATTTGTGTCATGTGAATGTTTCCTGCCACTTGTAAGCCCAAGCCTGGGTATTATCCAGATCTTGTTGCATTTGAACATGGACTGTTTCAGTATCTGAGGAGCTGCAAATGGTGCTGAATATTGCACTACCATTGGGAAACATCCCCACTTCTGATGTTATGATCAAAGGAAGCTTATTGATGAAGCAGCTGACGACAGTTGGGCCTAGGACACTACCCTGAGGGACAGCTGCAGAGATGTCCTAGAGCTGAGATAACTGACCTCCAACTACCACATCTTCCTTCGTGTCAGGTATGACTCCAACCACTGGAGAGTTTGCCCCCGATATCCATGGATTCCAGTTTTGCTAGGGCTCCTTGATGCCACACTCGGGCAAATGCAGCCTTGATGTCATTTTCACCTCATCTCTGGAATTCAGCTCTTTTGTCCAAGTTTGAACCAAGGTTGTAATGAGGTCAGAAGCCAAATGGCCCTGGCGGAACCTAAACTGGGTGGTACTGAGCAGTTCACTGCTGAGCACGTGCTGCTTCATAGCACTGTTGATGACACGCTCCATTCCTTTACTGATGATCAAGAGTAGATTATTAGGGCGGTAATTGGCTGGGTTGGATTTGTCCTTTTTATGTACAGGACATACCTGAGCAATTTTCCACATTGTCCAGCAGATGCGAGTGTTGTAACTGTACGACAACTGCTTGGCCTGGGGAACGGCAGGTTCTGGAGCACAAGCTTTCAGTACTATTGCCAGAATACTGTCAGGGCCCATAGCCTTTGCAGTATCCGGTGTCTCCAACTGTTTCTTGGTGTTACATGGAATGAAGCAAGATGGTTGAAGACTATTATCTGTAATACTGGGGACCATTGGAGGAGGTCCAGATTGGTGATGTGTGGGTACTTTCTGTTCAAACAAGTTGTTACTCACCTCTGGGGCAGATGGGAGTTGAAGTGGATCTCCTGGCCCTAGGCTCAATTATTTTCAGCTGCTTCAATGTGCCAACCTCTCAACATAAAGTCAAAAGCAAAATGTGTATTGATTTCACAATGCTCATACTATTTGTGACTCCTCAGATACTGAAACAATCTGTGCGCTTATGGCGATAGTGCTGGACTCCAAAGTACGATAGGAATTAAGGATTGAAAATGTCTAATTTTTTTTTAAAAAAGAGGATTGTGGGTGTAAATTCATTGCCGTCTGGCAAAGTTCTGCATGGGACTCACGGAATGTAATACCTGTGCAGCATCATAAAAACTTCAAATAGAAATACTGTGAAGGGGTGGTGGGGCTAACAAGAACAGAGTGTTGACTATCCCTTCCTTGTCAGCAGTAAGCCACCACTTGAAGAATTTTGTTTTCTTTGCCCTTCCACAAAAAAAGAGGAAGGGTTAAAAACTGACTGCAACCCCCTCATCTGTGAAAGTTAGTAGAATAGTGTGCCACTGGGAGAAGATGTGCTAATGAACTGAGGTTTGCGCGCAGTTCAAGCACGAGTGTGCTGTGAAGATCATACATGATGAACCATCCACTAGTAACCCCTGCGTGGCTGGAGAAAGGATTCTCTCAAACTAAGTGCTGAAAGCCAACTGGCCAGCAAGTCAGTCAGAAGGAACAAGGCAAGAACAACTTCCCTTGCTCTGACTACTATCAGCCAACTAACCACCACAAAGGAAACATGACAAAAGAATGTAACTAAATTGCATACATAAGGGAAAGATCCTTTTTAAGCTAGCATTGTTGCAAAAGGGGATAGGTGAGTGAATAAATGGCCGCCAGTTTCTCCCGCTTCACCCGAGCACTTAATGACTTGGGGTACCCATCTGGAACCATAATAACTTAGGGAACCTCACCCTAAGTCTGACTGTAAGTGTCAATATGCAGCAAGCTCAAGACAACCTTCAAGCTGAGGCAAGTAACATTTCTACCATATAAGAGCCAGGCAATGACCATGTCCAACTAAAGAAATTCAACTATCTTCCCTAGGCATTCAATGATATTACCACATACTGTGGCTTCAAAACCAGGTCAGAGGCAGGGAATTCTGCAACCAATAATTCACATTCAAAACCCCAATAACTTTTCCACCATTAACAAGGCACAAGTCAGGACTGTGAAGGAATAATCTCCACTTGCCTGGACAAGTACTACCCTGAAAACACTCTGGATGTTTAAACACGTCCATGACAAAGCAGCCTATTTAACTGGCATGCTATCCACTGCCTCAAACATTTACTGCCTCCACCACAGGCAGACAATTTCAGCAAAGCATGCTAACTACAAGTTGCATTGCCATTGCTCATTAAGCCTCCTTCAGCAGCACCTTCCAAACCCACAACATCTACCACTGAGAAGAACATGGACAGCAGAAGGATGAGATTACCAGCAGCTAAAATTTCCCATCCAATCCAGATGACTTGGAACTGTATTGGTAATCTTTTACAATCACTAGACCAAACATTCCCTTCCTAATGTGGGTGCACCAGAACCACATGAACTTCAGCAGGTCAAGATGGTGGCTCACTTTTTAATGGCTATTGGGGGATGAGCAATAAATGTTAGGCTTGTCGTTGATACAATGATCCCATGAAAGCATGTCAAATAGAATCAGGGATAGGAAAGGAATGCGTACATATACTATCATTAATCCACGTGCAATTATCTACAGGGTAGGGTTCAAAGCCGGGAGCTTATTCAATCTGTATAGTTTAGTTACCCATTGGCTTAACTGAATTCTAATAAAAACTTTTTGTGTCTTTCTTCATAAGATTAAAAAACATGAATGCTCTAAGCTCCACAATAGGCTTCAACAGTTGTCATGTTTGCTTATCATCAGGAATAAGTATTAATCAAAGTTGCTTACTGAAGTCATAACTGAGCTTATACGGCACGTAAACATTTCCATCTTTTGCACTTGGCCATAAGCAGCTTCTTGGTGAATTGTTACATATCATAGCACTTCTGGAATTGTCAACTAGAATGTCGCCATGTTCAATTATTTTATTTCCTGTACTTTTTACTGCAAAGTGAAAAAGCAAGATATCATGCAAAAACAACACAGGTGTAAAACTACTATATATGAACATTCAATACTTTTATCCAAGCTAATAACTAATTTTATTAGCTCTAAATGCCACAATAGTAAGTTGATCCAACCTTCAAATCAAGACCATCTTATAGTGAAATTCATCAAATCTGTTTATTTTGTTAATTCCAAAATGGAAACGCAA
Source organism: Ginglymostoma cirratum (assembly GCA_024137785.1). Lineage (NCBI taxonomy): Eukaryota > Metazoa > Chordata > Chondrichthyes > Orectolobiformes > Ginglymostomatidae > Ginglymostoma > Ginglymostoma cirratum. Next base: position 44,499,360 of record JAHRHZ010000062.1, read on the forward strand.
GATAAGTTCATTTTCAGCTTAAATATGACATGAAAAGCATGAACTGTTTTGTGATTTAGAAGAAGTCTGCTAACATTCTCATTCTTCACTCAATGGTTATCATTGTATGAAATGAATAGTCCAGATCTGCTGACCAGTGGTGGAGTAAGATGCATCAGCTGCTGATTGTGACTTGAACTGCTCATGTACACTCAACACTGGAGTCATTGCAGCTTCTAGTCCTGGCTCCATTCTAAATCCAGCAATGAACAGTCATGAGGCAAGTGATGAGTGTAATTCCAGCAAAGCCACACTCTAAGAACTATCTTGAGTTAAATGGTCTTCAACATCAGAAACTACACAGTCTCAACCCACCCAACTCCAACAAGATTCATCTGTCACTCATTCCCCACAACAGTAGTCACCTCCCCCAACCCCCGACAAGGACAATTTATCTCCCTACTTCACTCCACATTGGAAACTTCACCAGACTGAGAGGTTTACTTAACATCCAGCTTTGGAAAGTAATCCACTCACTACACGTTTTATGCCTCTTATTTAAAAGAATTTATTGCCCAGACGGCAGTCAATAGTCAATCACATTACAGGGCTGCAGGAGTCACATATAGTCCAGAGCAGGTAAGGATGGAAATTTCTTTCCCTAAATGACATCTGTGAACCAGATAGGTTTTTCTGACAATTGATAACAGATACTTGGCCATTGTTAGACTCTTAATTCCAGTTTTCACTGAATTCAAATTCTACCATCTACCATAGTGGGATTTGAACCCTGGTCCCCAGAACATTACTTGGATCTCAGGATTAACAGTCCAACGATTTTATGTACAACTAACTCTGGAGACCCCATAATGTTTCTGGCTGTGCTCTGGAAGGAATCAGAAGAAAAGTAATTGCAAGCAATGGTGCCTTTCATTACCATCGTTAACACATGACCATGAGGTCCAGCAAACATTACATCTAAGAGAGTAGAGATGTCTGAAGCCACCCGAGAGAACATCTCAGTTTCAGAAACACCACTCCTCCAAAAGGTTAAGAAAGTTCTGCCTCTGTCCTTAGATTCTGTAAATGGATAGTATTGCCTTGATCATAACTATTCTGTTGATCCCTAGATTGTTGGCAGCCTGTAATCCTTGCTGCTCAGTGTCATTCACTTCCTTCTCCAAAGTCCATTTTACTACACTCCAAACACCACAAATAAGTCATTCTCACATGGTGGCTCAGTAGTTAGCACTGCTACATTAAAGTGCCAGCGACCCAAGTTTGATTCCACCCTTGAGTGATTGTTTGCACATTCTTCCCTGTGTGGGTTCCCTCCTACAGTCCAAAGATATGCCAGTTAGGTAGACTGGCCATGGTAGATTGCCATAGTATTCAGGGATGTGCAGGTCAGGTGGATTAGTGATGGGAAATGCAGGGTTACAGGAATAGAATAAGGAGGTTGGATCTTGTTGGGATGCTCTTTGGAGGGTCGGTGTGGCTTGATTGGCTGAATTGTCTATTTGAACACTGTAAGAATTTATGATTTAAAAAAAAGCAAGTGGTAGTATTCTTCAAATATTACAGAATGTTTGTGGCATTAGTAGGCATAGCATGAGGCTACCTTTCAGAAGAGCAGTTTCCCTTCTCTCTGGAAAATCATGTAAACAATCTCTAAGTAGGTAAATGTTTTGCAGCTCACTCTAGAATGTTGATTTTCTAACTTGAAAGGAGTTTCAAGATACTGTCCTATCTATACAAAAGGTAAAAGCTAACAAATTGCTCCAAGCATGGAATAAACTAAAAGATTACCTCAAACTGATGGAAGATGGATAAGGGGAAGATGACTCACCCTGACTGATTGGGTACCTGCACTGCAATTGTAGCCTGAACTATTCAAACAAGTGACTGACATTGGGTAGACAACCATTCCTTTGAAGTAAAGTAAATTAATGGGTGGTCAGAGGTAGATCACCGTCTTCTTCTGATACAGGAAGACCAGGGAAAGAGATGAACATTGAAGGGAAAGAGTTTCATTTCATTTCAAAGTTTAAGAAAAAGGTAAAAAGCAATTTGGTTCTTATTTTGAATAGCATATATTTTAAAAAGATATATAAAAGGAATGCATCTCCCTGAAAATAAGCTTAGTTAGCCTTTTTAATTCACCATACATTTGTATTTTAAATGGAGATATTAGGCATTATTAAAATTCAAGCTCTAAATTTCAGAAAAATATCTGGACAAGTTGACTCGTTGGGCTAATGACTTGAAATTTTAAATACTTGGCGTTAACCACTCAAGTCATTTTCTACATTTTAGGAAAAAGATTGCTGCGGCTCAAGAAAGCAGCTCACCACCACCTTCTAATGGACAAACAGAGATGGACAATCAATGGTGGCCTCACCAGCAATGTCCACATCCTGTGAGTGAATAATCAAAAAAATTAAACTGCCCTCTGCTAGACATTATGGTATCCAAATACTAATTTACAATATAAAACCTTTTTTTTTTAAAAAGAACACTCAGCAAAACAAAGACACTGGCTTCAGCAGCAACCATGTTGCATCTGCAAGGCGAACAAGCTGCTTGGATGGCGATGTCAAGTAATAGCCAGAGCCCCTAACTGAGCAATATCTCTCTCCAAGTGACACTTGGAAGAATCACTTGGAACAGCTGGAAAATCACAGTGTCATATCTCAGGCCTTCAGGCCACCAGGTCAATGCTGACCACTGACAGCACTACACTACACACAACATTAATTCCATTTACCTGCATCTGGCCCATAGACTAGAATGCCCCAGCATCTTAAGTACTCAGATGCTTCTTAGAGTGCAGTTAGAACAGCAATGGAAGAGAAGCGAACCTGGATGCGAACAGTGGTAGCTGAAGGTCCAGATTAAAAAAAAAAGAGAGGAGCAGGACCCAGATTGAGCTCAATTCGAACAAGAGTGGGAGAACAGCAGAGCAGGTGAATCCTTCACTGAATCTGGAGTCAATTCCTGAGGTGGCATCACAGTTCAAGAAGTGAGGTAAGGCAAGAAGATTACCTGCTTAGGAAACAGCTTTAGAGACTGAGTGAGTAGTAACAGGATGGAGACAGAGTGTGAAGTCCTTGTTGTTTGTAGTTTGTTAAGAATAGAGAGACAACAGAGCACAGACAATAATCTGTTTTGGTGAGTGGTAGATAAGGTTGAGTAATTGATTCAGTCTATTGTCTGTAGTTGATAAGTTTCACAATGGCAGGAAAACTCTGCCTCAAAAAATGCTTATCCTGCAATTTGCACAAAATCAGGGACACTTCCAGTAAACATGATGACTGTGTGTTTCGCTGCAGGTCCTGACCAATCGCATGGAATGGCAAGAGCTGCCGAAGGACTCTCTATGGGGCATTCATGATGCCGAGAACTTCATGGATAGCACGTTTAGCAAGCTATTCGCCTTACAAGACTGCACAGACAGAAAAGTGTTGGGTGACCACCAGGAAACTATTAAGCGTTGGCAGGCAGTGCAGGAGTTCACTGGAGCCATTCTCCTCTCAAAGTGATGCATCATTTTTGATATAGTTTGTTTTTGACAGGGAGGTGGAATGGCTACTCAGGGAAAAACAGCAACACCAAATTGTTGGAGCCACAGTTGGCTCTGCTGCACAGCAGGGGAGGAAGAAGGCTGGTATAGCTCTCGATATAAGAAACTCGATTGTGAGTGGAACTGTGGCAGCAAACTAGGCTGTCAAACGGTCTGCTGTCTCCCTGGTGCCAGGGTCGGGAACATCTCAGAGCAGGTGCAGGGCATTCTGAAGAGGGAGACTGAGCAGTCGTGGTAAATGCTGGTAGCAATGACACAGGTAAAAAGAGAAATGAGGTTCCACAGCAGGAAATTTGAGAGTTAGGTCGTAGAAACAGAGGAAGACTATGAAGGTTGCAATCTCCAGATGACTTTCAGTACTGAGTCAGGAGTAGGAAGACAGATCAGAGGAACACGTGGCAACAAGGATGATGTAAGACGAGGGCTTTAGATTTTTGGATCATCGGTACAGCTTCTAGCGTGGGTAGGTAGGTAGCTGGACGGGTTGCACCTGAACCAGACTGCATTCAACATCCTTGCTGGGAGATCTGCTCATGCTCCTGGGATTTTTAAAAATTCATTCAGGGGATGAGGGCATCGCCGCCAGGCCAGCATTTATTGCCTATCCCTAATTGCCCTGAGGGCAGTTCAGAGTCAACCACTTTGTTGTGGGTCTGGAGTCACATGCAGGCCAGACCAGGCAAGGATGGCAGTTTCCATCCCTAAAGGACATTAGTGAGCCACAATCTGACAAGGGATTCAAGGTCATCATTAGATTCTTAATTCCAGATATTTTATTGAATTCAAATTCCAACACATGATGTCTGGATTTGAACCTGGGTCCCAGAACACTGTGTCTTTGGATTAACAGTCCAACGAAGGACAGGACAGGACTGACAGCTTAAGATTCCAAGGTATAGTAGTTTCTGGTGTGATGGTAGGGGTGGGAGGAGGTTTAGGAAGTAAGAGAGGTGGGGGCATTGCATTATTGATAAATAAATCCTTCACTGCAGTATTGAGGGAGGATGTCGTAGAAGGGCCTTTGAATGAGGCCATCTGGGTACAGTTTGGAAAAATGGAGTGATTACCTTATTGGGATTATACTACAGGCCTCCCAACAGTTAGAGGTAGATGGAGGAGCAGATATGTAGGCAATTCACAGAAAGATGTGATAGAAACAGAGTTATAGTTGCAAGTGATTTCAAGTTTGCTAACATTAACTGGAATCACCTTGGTGTGAAAGGATTGGTTGGGGTGGAGTTTTAAAGTGCATCCAGGAAAGCTTTCTTTGCCAGTATGTAGATAGTTCTAGAGATGGGGCAGTGCTAGACCTAATCGTAGGGAATGAAGCCAGTCAAATGGATGATGTTTCAGTGGACAAGCATTTTTGGGATTGTGATCATTATGGAAAGGGATAACGATATTGCAGAATTCAAGTGTCTAAATTGGGGGAAGGCTGACTTCACAATCACTAGACAGGCTCTGGCAAACGTAGACTAGGAGCAGGTAAGTCTACATTTGGAAAGTGGGAATCTCTTAAAAGTAATATGAGAGAATTCAGGGCCAACATTCTCTGCTAAGAGTGGAGGGAAAGGGCAGTAAGTCCAGGGAACCTCAGACGTCAAGGGTTATCAAGAATTTGATAAAAAGAAAGAAGGAAGAACATTAAAACAGGGGAGGTCCTACAAAAGTATAGTCTGGGTAGGAGGTTGCTTAAAGGAAGCACTGGAAGAATCTATTTTTGATTGTTGAAAAGTTTACTCAAAAGCAACTGACCAAACACTACTTTCTGTTCCTGCACTTTTGACTATGAATGCACAAACTCAGGCACTCTGCATTTTCTAATCAACCTGTTCAAACGTTATTACACACCTCTGGTAGGACTTGAACTCAGGTCTCCTGGCTCAGGAGAAGAGACATTACCATTAAACCACGAGAAACCTCAAGCATTCTATTGTAAATCACACCACCTAACTCAAAAGGTCTACTTGTGTCCCTTAATTAGGTTCTAGATCATTTGGCTCTTAATTAAGCTGCTCTTTCACTGAAGCCCTTGAAAAATCCTTCTTTAGGGTTTAAACTGTAGTTTTCAGCTTAATGCCAAGTCCAAGCTAAATTAAATTTGTACAAATCAAAATTTAGGGTAAATGTTTTGTTTTAACTAAAGGTATTGTTGGGGTGCTCAGTCCTATATGTTATCACAGCCTGCAACATGTGGGAATACCTTAATGTTCATGGCAGCGTGGTTAAGCATATGTGCAGGAGGTGCCACCAGTTTCATCAGGTTGAGCTCTGGGTTTTGGAGCTTGAGTGCCACTGGCGATAGTGCAGTGCACCTGCAAGGCTGACAGTTACTTGGACAGCACGTATTTAGACATCATCACCTCACAGCTTAATGATTTGCAGTCCAAGGAGGAATAGGTGATCATTTGTCACAAGAAGAGAGGCAGACAGTCAGAAAGCCCCAGGATTCATCTCATTCAAGAACACATTTTCTATGTTGAAAAATGAAAAATACACTGAGGAGTATAGTCAGAACCCATCTGCACAAAGGGAAAGAAATCAGACAAGAACTTTACCGTAGGAGACTTGAAAAGTTGATAAGTACAGACTGGCTTTTCTGCAGCTGCCAAAACAACTACAGGATGGGGTGTTGCCTCCGTGAAGCCAGGGCCAAGGATGTCACTGAGTAGCTGCAAGGCATTCTGAATGGGGAGGGTGAACAGTCAAAAGTTTTGGTTCACACTGGTACCAAAAACATTCGTACAAAGAGGGATGAGGCTCCTCTTTAGAATTTAGGGAGCCAAGCAGCAGATTGAAAAGCAGCATTTCAAAGGCTGTAACTTCTAGTGTGCATTATTGAGTTTAGAAACAGGTAATAGAGCAAATTAACGTGTGGTCGAAAAGTTAGTCCAGGAGGGACAGCTTTAGACTCCTGGATCACTTGGTTCATTTCTGGGGAAGGTGGTACTTGTACAAGTCTGACAGGTTGCAATGGGATCAACATCCTTGCAGAGGGGTTGCTAGTGGTATTGGCAGGATTTAAACTAATTTGATTGGGGAGTGGTACACAAAGTACAGGTACAATAGTAGGTGATGTACAGGCAAATGTAAAAGAAAATCCAAGTCAGTCTGGCAGGCAGAGTATATAGTAAAGTTAGGACACCAGGGAGTTAGGCAAGGTTGGATGGCAACGATTTTAATGCAAGGAGGTTTGCAAGTAATGCAGACGATTTGAATGTATTGGATTAACACATGGGAATATGACTTCACTGTTATCACCGAGGCACAGTTCAAAAGGGACTAAACTGTCAGCTCAATATTCCGGTATATTGAATCTCCAGGTGAGACAAGGAATGGTGCAACAGAGGTGGTTGTGTCGTAATATTGATCGAGGAGTAAATTACTAAAATAACTACACATGGTATACTGGAAGGCTCTTCAATTGAGGCCATATCAGTCGGACCTGAAAACAAAGATGCAGCAATCATCTCAAAACAATCAGTTAAGAGACAGAAGGGCAGATATGTAGATAAACTTCATAGAAATGTAAAAAAGTAGGGCAACAATAAAGAATTTCAATGTCCAGTTATTAATGGGGATTAAGTGTGAAAGGCTGGGAGGGCAGGTGAATTCCAAAAATAATTCCAGGTGCTGTAAATAGAGAAGATAGTTCTGAAAAATTGTCCAGTGAAAATATATGGGTAGAAATTAGAAATAAGAAAAAAAAAATCACCTTTTTGGGATTGTATTATAGTCCCCCCCCACCAATAGTCAGAGGGAAACTGAGTAACAAATACATAGAGATCACAGATCATAGAGATCACAGCCTTACTGTAAGCACAATAAGGCTGTAATAATGGAGGGTTTTAATTTTCCAAACATTGACTAGGGCTACCATTATATTATAGGGTTGGATGGTGAAGAATTTGTTAAATGTGCTCAAGAAAATTCTCTTTGTCAATACATGGATGTTCCTACTAGAGAAGGAGCAAAATTTGGCCTTTTTTCGGCAATAAGGCAGAGCAGGTTACTGAAGTGAAAGTAGGGGAACACTTTGGTCTGCTGATTATAATTATACTAGTTTTAAAATGGTTATGGAAAAGTTAATTGGAATAGATTGTTCGCAGGCAAAAGGATGTCTGACAAGTGGGAGACTTTCAAGTGTGTGATAACGAGATTTCAGAGGCATTATGTTCCTGTTACAGTGAAGGGTACTGTTGGTAAGATTAAGAAACAAATATGAGTGAATAAAGATAGAGGTTTCCGTCAGGGATAAAAAAGAATCTTATATTAGGTATAGGCAACTGGTTTCAAATGAATCTCTTGAACAGTAGAAAGAATGTAGGGGTTAATCTTAAGAAGGGAATCAGGAAAGCAAACAGGGGATATGAGATAGCATTGGCAGATAAGTTTGAGGATAATCCAAGGAGATTCTATGAGTTCATTAAGAGTAAGAGGGTAACCAGACAGAGTGGGCCCCTTAAAGATCAAAGAGGTTGTCTGTGTGTTGAACCCCAGGAGACAGGAGAACTATTAAATGAATATTTCATATCAGTTTTTAACTGTGGAGAAAGAAATGAAGGCTAGAGAACTCAGGAAATAAATACTGATGTTTTTAAAACAATTCATATTACGGAAGAGAAAGTTCTGGAGTTCTTAGAGAATATAAAGCTGGATAAATCTCCAGGACCCGATCCAATGTCTCACTGAACGCTATGGGAAGTAAGAGAGGAAATTGTAGGGCCCCTTGCAGAAATATTTGTGTCATCTGTAAGTACAGGTGAGATGCCTGATGACTGGAGGTGATTAATGTTATACCTCTGTTTAGGAAGGGTTGTCAGGAGAAACTGGGGAACTATAAACCCGAGAGTCTGACTTCAGGTGTGGGTAAATTGTTGGAGATAATTCTAAAAGATAGGATTTATAAACACAGAGGCAAAAACTGATTAGGGATAGTCAGCATGGTTTTGTTTAAGGAAGATTGTGTCTCACAAATTTGATTGCGTTTTTTCAGGAAGTTACCAAAGAGATTGGAGAGGGCAGAGCAGTAGATGCAGTTTAGTTGGACTTCAATAAGGCCTTTGACGAGGTTCCGCATGGTAGACTAATTTGTAAAGTTAGATCATATGGGATTCAGGAAGAGTTTGCCAATTGGATACATAACTGGCTTAACGGCAGGAGACAGAGTGTATTAGTAAGAGGTTGTTTTTCACACTGGAGGCCTGTCACACAGCAGTGTTCCACAGGGACTGTGGTCCTCTTTTGTCATTCATATAAATGATTTAAATGTGAATACAGAAGGCATGGTTAGTAAGTTTGCGGATGACACCAAACTGGACAGCACAGTAGACAGTGAAGAATGTTTTCTAAGATTACAAAAGGGATCTTGAACAAATGGGCCAATGGGGTGAAGTGTGACAGATGGTGTTCAATTTGGATAAATATAAGGTATTGCATTTTGGTACAACAAACAGGGGCTAAGACTTATACAATTAAAGGTGGGCCTTGGATAGTGTTGTAGAACAGAGGGACCTAGGGATCAGGTTCATCATTCTTTGAAGTTTGCATCACATTTAGACAGGGTGGTTAAAAAGGCATTTAGTATGCTTGCTTTCTTTGCTCAATCCTTTGAGGAAAGGAGTTGGTAAGATATATTGAGGTTGTATGGGGTGTTAGTGAGGCCTCTTCCGGGGTACTGTGTCCAGTTCTCATCATCCTGTTATAGGAAGGATAGTATTACGCTAGAGAGGGTTCAGAAGTGATTTACCAGGATGTTGCTGGGTATGGAAGGTTTGAGTTATAAAGAAAGGCTAGATAGGCTGGAACGTCTTTCACTGGCGCATAAGAGGTTGAGAGTTAATCTTATAGAGTTTCATAAAATCATGACAGGCATGGGTTAATGGTGTCTGTTCCACACGATGGGGGATTTAAAGAGTCGGAGGCATATTTATAAGGTGACAGGAGAGAGATTTAAGAGACATGAGGGGCAAATATTTTACACAGAGGTGGCTCACGTGTGGAATGAACTTCTGGGGAAGTGGTGGATGTGCGCACAGTTACTATGTTTAAAAGACACTTAAACAAGTACATGAATAGGAAATCTTTGGAGGGATATAGGCTCGGAGCAGGCAGGTGGGAGTAGTTTAGTTGGAATTATGTTCAGCACGGACTCGTTGGACCAAGGGTCTGTTTCCATGCTGTATGACACTATGAGAGCTTTTTTAAGCCAGCACATAGAAAGTCTTACAAGAGTCAGAGGTGTTAGACTAATTTTAGTGAACAAAGCTGAGAAAGTGGTATAAGTATCAGTGGAAGAATATTTGGGTGATAGTAACCATATCGCCATAAGATTCAATGTATTTATGGATAAGGACAAGGATGGACCAGAATTAAAGGTTCTGAATTGGGGAAGGATGATTTTACTTTGATAAACAGGACATGACCAAAGTGGACTGGGAGCAGCTACCTGTAGGAAAGTATACATCAGAGCATTGGGAGCTTTTCTAAAAAGGGAATAGAGAAAATGCAGGGCAAACATATTCATGTAAAAGTGAAGAGTGGGATCAAAAATTCCAGACAGCCTTGGATATCAAGAAACATACAAGGATTGGATATGGTACATATCCAGGGCTTTTAACACTAATATTCCTAGAGGCATTTAGAAAGTGCAGTGCATTACTTTATAAATAAGGAAAGTAAAAATGGGGCATGAATAGGTGGGTAAAACAAAGGAAAATCCAAAAGCATTTCATAAGTATATGAGGAGCTAGAGGATAACCATGGAAAGAGAGGCTCATTAGGGACACGAGTACAAATTGTGGGTGGAGGCAAAAGACAAATTTTAAACAAGTACTTTACATTTGCGTTTTAGATAGAAAACAACGGATGTAATAATACTGAGAACTGAGATATACTTTAACAAATTACAACTGAGAGGAAGGAGGTTTTATTGGTTTTGGTGAGGTTAAAATTGCGTAAATACCCAGGCCCAAAGGAAATGTATCACAAGCTGCCATGACATTAATTTTCAAATTAACACAGGAGAGGTTCCAGAGAGGTGGAGGAAAGCTGTGATACAATTATTCAAGAAGGGGTATAGGGATAAAGAGGAATCTACAGGCCAGTGAATCTAACATCGGTGGTAGGGAAACTATTGAACAAAATTCCAAGGGCACACATTAATCTCCAATTGGAGAGGCATGAATTAATCAGGAAGTGTGTATGTGTGTCTGAGTCTGAGAGGTTTGCTCGAGCTTTTTGACAATATGAACAGTTTACTGGATAAGGGTTGTGCGGGGCGTGTTCTGTACGTGAACTTCAGTAAGGCTTTTGACAAGGTCTCACATCAGTGACTGGTCAAAAAGGTGCCAGCCCAGGGCAATTTGCCAAACTAAATCCAAAACTGGCTTAGAAGCAGGAGGCAGAGGGTCATGATCAAAGGTTGTTTTAGTAACTGGAAACTTGTGCCTAATAGTGCAGGATTTCATGCTGAATCCCAAGCTGTTTGCAGTGTACATTAATGATCTAGGCATGAATGTGTTAGGCTTGCTCAGTAAGATCACAGATCACACGAAAATTGGTGGCATGGTAAATAATGAGGAGACAAGCCTTAGACTGCTGGCAGTAGATAGGCTGGACAAACGGGGAGAACAATGGCAAATGGAATTTAAGCTGGTATGTATGAGATGATACATTTTGGGAGGCCTAACAAGGCAAAGGCCTACACAGCGAACAGCAGGATCCTAGGAAATAGTGGATCGGACGTCCTTTGTCTGCATGTCCACATATCCTAGAGGGCAGCAGGATAGGTGGATAAAATATATGGGATCCTTGCCTTTATTAGTTGAGACACTGAGTATGACAGCAGGAAGGTTACGATGGAGCTGTATTAGATATTAGTTGGGGCATAGCTAGAGTACTGTGTGTACTTCTGGTCACCACCACAATATAGGAAGATGTGATTGTACTAGGAAGGGTGCTGATGAGACACACCAGTATGTTGCCTGAGCTGGAGTGTTTTGGACATGAAAATAGTCTGGATAGGCTGGGGTTGACAGATAAGGTAGAAAAAAAAAAAGAAACATTTTCTCTTAGTAGAGTGATCAATAGCCTGAGGCCACATATTTAAAGGGCAAGACGTTTAAAGGGAACTTAACGCAGAATTATTTCACTCAGTCATCAGTTTCTGGCACTCACTGCCTTAAAAGGATGGTAGAAGCAGGAACCATCACAAAATGTAAGTACTTAGATGATCGCTCAAAGCTGCATAGCATACAAGGCTACAGATCAATTTGTTGAATAAAGGACTCGAGTACATAGGTGCTTAATGACAGGCATGCACATGATGGGCTGAAGGGCCTCATTCAATGCTGTAAAACTGCCTTTAAAATAAAAATGTAGACATTCTTACCCAACAATAATATGCATACAGCCCAGCGTGAAAAACTGCTACAATGAAAAAGCTAAACTTTTTGACTATAACATTGGTGATTATCTTGAATTTATACTCTATATTACTGATTTCATAAGTTATCTTCTACTAATTATTTAATTAAACTCTTTCATCATGATTTTTTTTCAGATCTCTACTTTCATTAGAAGAAGGAAAGTTATGTCAGTTTCTCCCATTAATTAAAACTTCTATTCTGTTTAACTGTCTTCATGAATCACTTCCCACTGAATATCACTTAAACTTGGGCAATTAAAAAAAGCAGCCTAATAAATCCACAGTATCTTTCTACCCATTATATCATTACAATATTATTTAAATATCAAAATACACATGGTTTCATGAGAAACCAAAATGTTTCTTACATAGTTCTTCATTGGCTTTCAAAATTATGCTAAACACATCTGGTTCATTTGTCTCTCTTTGTTCTCTTTTCAAGCCACCTGTGAATACAGTGAAGGGTAAAATATTGTTTGGTTTCATTGATTAATCTCAAACTTCACAATCTTACATAACAGACCATTCTGAACAGTGTAATCTCTCTACTTCGAGCTCCAAACACTATAAATACTAGTTCTCAAGGTCTTTCAGCAGGTTTTGTAGACCTAGCATGCTAGTGTGCTAACTTGAAGGCAAAGGCAGAACTGCGTCTCCAGAATACAGGAGAAACAGGACGTCATGCAGCTAGGGAAGGAGAGTGGTGACTTCAAACTTTGCTGTGTTCTAGATCCTTTCGTAGTTTCTTTATTTGGACTAGTGAATGCTTCACATGCATCCCCAATTAGACCAAAATGGCAGGTAGGAGTGATTAAAAAGGCACAGAAAGAGAATGCAGAGTTTGGGCGGGTGAAGAGAACAGAGGGTCGACTCAGCATATTTGAGGGGGAACAGCAGCTGACTGCAGGGTGCGAGAGAGGGTAGAGAGATGATTATAGTGTGCAACGAGGGGAACAGAGGGGGATATCAGTTTGCAGCTCTGGGGAGGGACTGATCACCGCATGTTTGCTGGGGGATGAGAGAGGCTGATGACTGTTAAATGTGGACCAATGTGTTGATTGTTGTGTGCGTGTACCAGTATGAAGCAAGTGACCTGATTACATAGTATTATATGTATTACAAATATTAACCCCATATAATTTTCAATACATCACTGATTTTTTTCTCTTCATCTCATATGCCATTGAGAGATTAAAATTTTGCATGCTGCCTAATTAAGTCATCTACACACCACATTTTCCTGCTTGTTGGTTCCATAAAAATCCTCCCTTTGATTCTATCCCTAATTCCTAATCCCTTTATTAGTCTCAAGCTTGCTACAGTTTTGATCCTCCCAATATGTTTGATACTCTGCATATTCATATTCCTAGGGCAAGCACATTCCCAATACTTAAATTATAATACTAATATTTAAATACAAGATAGCAAATTTCTCATGAGCCAGCTACTTTGGGCAGATGAGTTAACCTTAACCTTGGCTACCCTTACAAGATTAGTAATGCAGACAGGACAGAGACCATACGGGGAGTTCCCATCTCTCTCTTTCCCAAGTGATCTATCGTAAGACTAAAACCTTGTACAAAGAGTGAAGTGAGGTATGCTATTAACCAGAAGAGGTGTGGGCCTCACTGGTGGGAGAGGGAAGATAGGTGCCTGAAATGAAGTTTACTTTGAGGAAAGATAGGTAGGAAAGCAAGCTGTGAGGACATGCATCCACAAAAGAATATGGATTGTTTAAGCGAATATACAAAAAAAATTGGCACATGGAATATAATGTGGGAAAAGCTGTGACAATTAAACATGAGGCAAAAAAAACCCTCTCCATTCAATGTTCAGTATCTCCCCAATAACATCACTACCTTGCCTGGAAAGAAACAAATGATCTTTTATGGTTGGGCATTCTTTCACCTCCCTGCTCTTCTGTGATGTTCCTCCAGCAACAACAATATTAGGAGAGAACCAGAATCTGAAGGCTTTTCCCATCAAAATGTTAATGTTACAGGATGCACAAGTGGCTCGCAACATGCAAATTACAAGGACTTGTTGCAAGAACATTTTCAGAGGGAGAGCTTAAAAATACATGCTAAGAATTATAAAGCTACTGAACCATAGTGCGTGATGAACATTTATCCCAGTTAAGAAGTGGAGAGGAAATTCCCTTACAATTAAAGTGAATAGGAGAGATGGTAGATTTATTAACTGTCTGTATTAGGCAGTTTGAATTTATTTTAATAATTGGCCTTTAGACCTGAGTGAAAACAGATAGCATCCAGAAATTCCTCACTGCTTACATGACTCATTTTACCGTTTTCCTTTTATGAGAATCCAGCAACAATTTTTTTAATCTTAATCTGCCCCAACAAACTCTTCATGTTAAAACTGCCCCAAAATGAATTTGCTGTTTCCCTTCACAGCTTCTTCTCACTTTCATGGCAGTTGTACTCTTGGGCCGACTATAGGTACTCTAATGAAGCAAAGTCACAAGCTCAGTCAGGAAAGTGCACCATGATTGAAGCAAACGTTCAGCAGGAACCAAAGAAGATATTAGCTTTAGATTTCCACAATTATCGATAAAGGTGAATCAAGACTAAGATTGTGACCCAGAACTAGGGCTGACATATACCAATTGTGGAAATTATTAACAAACCTACACAGATATATACAATTTCCTGAAAATACTGCCTGAAAATGTTTAACTCCCTTCAAACATCCAAATAATAGTAAGTTCTTTATGTATTAGAAGTCTGAATATTTATGTGATTGGTCCAGCTCAGCGTCTGGACAATAGGAACCCTGGGATATTGCTTGTGACACCATTGACCAAAGGGCAATGGTTATATTTTTTCTTGTTTGAGACAGCCATTGGTAGGCACTTGCGTAGTGTGAATATTGCTTGCCATATATTGTCCCAAACCTGGACATTGTCCGCGTCTTGCTGCATATGGTCGCAGACTGGGTCAGTACCTGAAGGGTAGCGAATTGTGCTTAACATTGTGCAATCACCACGAAACATTTCCACCTCCGATCTCATGATGGATGAAAGGTCATTGTTGAAGCAACGGAAGATGGTTGGGCCAAGGACACTGCCTTGAAAAACTTTTGCAGTGACTTCCTGGGGTTGAAATGTCCTGCAGTGATATTCTGGAGCTCCAACAACACAATTATGTTCCTTTGTGCTCCAATCAGTGGAAAATTTTCACCCTGATTTCCACTGACTCTAGTTTTTCTAGGGTCCTTGATGGTATACTCCACCGAATGCTTCCTCGACGACTAGGGCAGTTTTTCATCTTGTCTTAAGTGTCCAGCTCAAGTTTGGACCAAGGCTGTAATAAGGTCAGGAACTGAGTGACTCCTGGCAGAGATTAGTTAGTGAGATTAGGACTTTGCCATTTTATGGTACTTGGCCTGTAAGGCAGGCACTTCAGCTCACATATTAGCCTGTGAGGCTAATTCATTTTCATAACTTATGACAATGTCAACGTCAAAACAACATTTTTCTACTTTCCACACCGACCACCTAGTGTCTCTCAATAAGAACAGCATTAGCCCATTCAACCCTGAAGTCTGCTCCACCATTCAATAAGTTCATAGCTTATCTGACATTCCTCATGTACACTTCTCTGTGTCACAAGAATTCTGTCCCCTCAGCTCTCTGTGGCAAGGAGTTCCATAGACTCTCAACCCTCAAAAGAAATTTCCCCACATCTGTCTTACTTTGGTACCCCTTTATTCAGAGTCTATATCCTCTGGTCTTAGACTCTCCCATGTGAGGAAATGCCTTCTCAGCATTTACCATGTCAAGTCCCTCAAAAATCCTACACGTTTCAATGATATCATTTCTCATTCTTTTAATTTTGAGTGAGTAGAGTCTCCACCTTTTATTGGTTACCTATAACACAATTTCTCCATACCATCATTCTAGTGAACCTTCTTTGAACTACCTCCAATGAAATGATATCTTCCCTTAAATAAGGAGACCAAAATTGCTCACGTACTCCAGATGTGGTCTCACTAGCACCTGATGTAGGTGCAGTAAGGCTTCCCTATGCTCATACTCCAACCCCCTCGAAATAAGTGCCAACATTCCATTAGTCTTCCTGATTACCTGCTGGGTCCATGTGCTAGCTTTGTGTGTTTCATGCACACCTACCCTGTAATCCCATTGTGTGGCAGCTTTTTACAGGTTTTCTCCATTTAAATAATATTCTGTTCTTTTGTTCTCCTTTTGAAAATTACATCTCCACGTTTTCTTACATTATACTCCATTTGCCAACGTTTTGCCCACTTACTTAAGCTATCAATATCTCCCTATAAACTGTGTGTATTCCTCTTGTAACTTGCCTTTTCACCTATTTTTGCATCATCTGCAAATTGGGCCACAGAACATTAGTTTCCTCCCTCCAAATCATTAATATATTTTATAAACAGTTGCAGTCCCAGCACTGATCCCTGTGGAACCCCATTGGTTACAAGTTGCCAACCTGAAAAAGAACCCTTTATCCTCATTTGTCCTGCCCATTTGTCATTACTCTATCCATGCCAATATACCACCTCCAACAGCATGGGCTCGTACATTAAGTTAACCTTTTGTGAGGTACCTTGTTGAATGCCTTCTGGAAGCTGAAATACAACACCTCTACTGGTTCCCCTCTAGCCACTCAGACGGAGATTTCCTTGAAAAAAAACACTCAGACACAATTTTCCTTTCATGAAGCAATCCGGACTATTAGCAGATTATGATTTTCCAAATGTGCTGCTATTACTGTCTTAATAATTGATTCCAACATTTCCCAACAACGGAGCCAAGTGACCATTGTACCATGGTACAGGAGGCCATTCAAGAGGGGGGAGTAAAAAGACAAGTGGTAGTTGTAGGGGATTCTATAATTAGGAGGACTGACAGTATCTTTTGCAAGCAGAATTGAGAGTCCCGCATGGTGTGTTACCTGCCCAGCGCGAGGGTGAGGGATACCTCTGACTGGCTTGAAAGAATATTGGAGAGGGAGGGCGAGGATCCGGTTGTTGTGGTCCACGTTGGGACAAACAACATAGGCAAGGCTAGGAAGGAGGACCTGTTTGGGGATTATCAGGCACTCGGAACGAAATTAAGAAACAGGCCCTCAAGGGTTACAATCTCTGGATTACTGCCGAACCACGTGCAAATTAGCATAGGGATAAGAAAATTTGGGAAGTAAACAAATGGCTAAAGGAGTGGTGTGGGAAAGGGGTGTTCCATTTCATGCAATATTGGCATCAGTTTTGGAACAGGAGGGATTTGTACTGTTGGGATAGTCTCCACCTGAACTGATCTGGAAGCAGTGTTCCAGCAAAAAAGATAAATAGCGTGGTCACTAGGACTTTAAACCAGTGAAATGTGGGGGAAGGGAAGGGAAAAACAATAAGAAAATATAACGATAAATAGAAAAGGAAACAGCAGGTTAACATCTTTGCAGGAGGGTTTAACTACATTGAGGATTATGAAGGAAATTAAGAGGAAGTAAAACTCAGGAGATATTATTAATGGAGATGTTAAAATTCAAAAAAGTATTAAAACTAGCATAAAGATACTTTACCTAAATACTCATAGCATTTGAAACAAGGTAGTTGAGTCAATAGCACAAATAATCATGAATGAGTATGATTTAATAGCCATTATGGAGACATGATGGAGGATGGTCACAACTGGGAGTTAAATATCCAGGGCTATCAGAGTATTTGGAAGGACAGACAGGAAGGTAAAGGAGGTAGTGTTGCTCTGATATTTAAGGGATGACATCAGGGTGGTTGCAAGAGATGACTTAGGTTCTATACAGAATAACGCTGAATCCATTTGGGTGGAAATTAGGATTTCTAAGAAGAAAAAGTCACTGATAGGCATAGTCCATAGGCCACCAAATAATGACATTGGGACTGGCAATAAACAAAGAAATGTAAACATGGTATGGCAATTATCGTGGGGGATTTTAATCTACATGTCGATTGGTCAAACCAGGTTAGTCAAGGCAGCCTTGAGGAGGCGTTCATTGAAGGTATCCACGATAGGTTTCTTGAACAGTATGTAATGGAACCGACAAGGGAGCAAGCTATCCTAGATCTGGTCCTGTGTAATGAGGTAGGGATAATTAATGATCTCATAGTTAGGGATCCTCTTGGAAGGAACAAACACAGTATGGTTGAATGTAGAATGCAGATGGAAGGAGAAGATAAAATCCAATACCAGGGTCCTGTGCTTAAACAAAGAAGACTACAATAGGATGAGGGAGGAGTTGGCTAAAGTAGACTGGAAGCAAAGATTCTATGGTGAGACAGTTGAGGAACAGTGGAGGACTTTCAAAGCGCTCAGCAGAAGCGTATACCAGTGAAATGGAAGGACCGTAGGAAAAGGGGTGATCAGCCATGGACGTCTAAGGAAATAAGGGAGGCTAACAAATTGAAAGTAGAGGCATACAAAGTGGTAAAGACCAGTGGAAAACCAGAAGATTGGAGAAACTTTAAAGGTCAACAGAAAGCCACAAAAAAGGCTATAAAGAAGAGTAAGATATAATCTGAGCTAGTTTAGTCTCATAATCTAAAGACAGGTAGCAAAGGTTTCTATAAACGTATAGATGAAAAACAGTGGCTAAGGTAAACACTGGTCCTTTAGAGGATGAGAAAGGGGATTTAATAACAGGAAATGAGGAAATAGCTGAGGCATTGAACAGGGATTTTGTGTCGGTCTTCACAGTGGAGGAGACAAATAACTTGCCAGTAATTGATGACAAAGAGACTAAGGTAAGTGAGGACCTAGACATGATCATTATCACGAAAGTAGTAGTGTTGGGCAAGCTAATGGAGCTAAAGGTAGACAAGTCTCCTGGCCCTGACAGAATGCATCCCAGGGTACTAAAACAGATGGCGGGAGTAATAGCAAATGCACTCGTGGTAATTTTCCAAAATTTGCTGGACTCTGGGGCAGTTCCAGTAGACTGAACAGTGGCGTCACATTAGCTGTTTTCCAAAAAAGGAGATAGATAAAAGATGGGGAATTATAGGCTGGTTAGCTTAACTTCCGTAGTGGGGGAAGATGCTTGAATCTATCATCAAGGAAGAAATAGTAAGACATCTAGACAGAAACTGTCCTACTGGGCAGATGCAACATGGGTTCATGAAAGGCAGATCATGCTTGACTAATTTGCTGGTACAACAGGTAATTAAGAAGGCAAATGGAATTTTGTCTTTCATCGCTAGAGGGGTTAAGTTTAAAAGCAGGGAGGTTATGTTGCAGCTGCAAAGGGTTTTGGTAGGCCACATCTAGAGTATTGTGTACAGTTTTGGTCTCCTTACTTGAGAAAGGATGTGCTGGCACTGGAGGGGGTGCAGAGGAGATTCACTAGGTTGATTCCAGAGTTAAGAAGTTTGGCAGGCTTAACAGACTAGAATTATATTCATTGGAATTTAGAAGAATGAGGGGGGATTTGATGGAAACATATAAAATTATGAAAGGAATAGATAAGAAAGAAGCAGAGAGGTTGTTTCCACTGGTGGGTGAAACTAGAACAAGAGGGCATAGCCTCAAAATTAGGAGGACTAGATTTAGGACTGAATTGAGAAGGAACTTCTTCACCCAAACGGTTGTGAATCTATGGAGTTCTCTGCCCAGTGAAGTAGTTGAGGCTTTCTCATTGAATGTTTTTAAAGCTAAGATAGATAACGTTTTGAATAGTAAAGGAATTAAGGGTTATGGTGAGAGGGTGGCTAAGTGGAACTGAGGTCACGAAAAGATCAGCCATAATCTTATTGAATGGTAGAGCAGGCTCGAAGGGCCAGGTAAACTTCTCCTGTTCCTGGTTCTTATATAGATGGGCTATAGTTTGCTGCTTTTTGCTTCAGGCCCATTTTTAATAGGCATGTCACATTGACAGTTTTCCAATCCTCCATTATTTCTCCAGAATCCAATAAGTTTTGGAAAATTACAAGGTTCAGTAGTCTGGGTTCTATCCCAAGAACCACACAATCCAAGTATCTTCAAGCATTAGGCAGAGAAAGTTTTGTATCAAGATGGTTGGTGGTTTGAAATCCAGGTCAAATGGGTCAAAAACCAATTCTTAATTAATTGTACCGTAACACATGATTTTGTCTTCACTTTTCAATTCACATATACAGTTAGTTGTTTTGTTTTCACATCTGACAGCAAACGTGATTTTCTGCAATAAAAAAACAAACCTTGATTGGTTGAATTCATATTGTCCACCTGCAGGAAAAGAAGAAAGTGTTACAAGAGTAAAACAATATATGTAAGTAAACAATATTGTGTCTTGGTGGTCACTTACCAATTGTAAATGGATAATCATCAAGGTTAAGACCAACACCACTACAATGCTTAAATTCATCTTTTGTTCTCTGTTACATGAGCATCTAGTTGTACCTGAATATAATGAAAAAGAGCTTATTAAGATGCAGTGGACGTGTGAAGACCTTGACAACATTCAGATATAGGCTGAAGGAAGCAAGTGCTTTTTTTTATTTATTTGCAGGATGAGGGAGTCACTGGCTTGGCCAACATTCATTGCTCATTCAACTGTCCTGGATAAGGTGGCGGTAAACTGTCTTCTTGAACTGTAGTTCTTGAGAGGTATGGACATCCACAATGCTGTTAAAAAGTAAATTCCATGGTTTTGACCCAGCAACAGCAAAGGAATAGTAATATCATACCCAAGTCAGCATGGCTTGCAAGGTACCTTGCAAGGCAAGGTTCCTTTTTATGCCTCTGCTGCTGTTGTCCTTTTAGTTGGTAGAGGTCATGGGTTTGGAAGTTGCTGTCAAAGAAGCCCATTGCTGCGTATCTTGTAGGTGGTACATGCCGTTGCTACAGTTTGTTGGTGATGAAAGGAGTGAGCATTTGTGAAGAGGGTGTTAATCAAGCGGGATGCTTTGTCCATTATGGTGTCAAGTTGGAGTGTTGTTGGGCATTGCACTCATCCAGACAAGTGAAGCGAGTTTTCCATCACTCTCCTGACACACTTGTGTCTTCTGGATGGTGGACAGGCATAGGGAAACACAAGAGATGTTAGATACACAGAATTCCTATCCTCTGATCTGTAACCACAGTATTTGCATAGCTGGTCCAGTTCAGTGTCTGGCTAATTGTGACACCCAAAATGTTGGCAATGGGGTTTACAGCAATAGCAATGCCACTGAACATCAATGAACAGTTTGTTTGAGATGGTCATTGACTGTTTGTTTTGTGGTGTGAATATTGTTTGCGACTTGTCAGCCCTAACCTGGAAGTTGTCCAGGGATTGCTGCATGTGGATACAGACTGCTTTAATATCTGGAGTCACAAATGGTTCTGATCATTGTGCAATCTTTAGTGAATTCTGACCACATGGTGGAAGCAAGGTTGATGATGAAACAGCACAGTGGACTATCCTGAGATACTCTAGCAGTGGTGCCCTTCGACTGAGATAATTGAAATCTAACAACCACAAACATATTTTGGTGCTGGATTTGACTTCAAACACCAGAAGGGTTTCCTCCTGATTCCAAATTTACTTAGGCTCCTCAATGTACCCCAAATCCAGTAAACAGCTGGTAGGCCACTATATCTTACCTAGGCAACTTTTCCACATGGCGGTGTGCCCTTCCGACGTGGGCAAAATATCTGAGAGTGCAGGAGATGGCCTTCTATTAAGCTAATGAGTGACTCAATCTGCCAACATCACCACTTAAATTCTCATCGCTACCAAAACACCATGTCGGACATTCCCAATATCTTTCCCCATCATTATGGACGCAAACAAACTTTCAGAATTCAACAACTATTCATACCAAGACATGAAAATTTATCTTGCCAGTATTATACCAAATAGCTTCACAAATCCCTGTAAGTGGCTGATACTAAAGAAGAGCAAGTATGAACTTTCCCTGGCAAGTCCCATCTACAAGGACATATACCTGCATGATCATTTTTACTAAGGACTTATTTTGCTAATGTGTTATTTCAAAAGAGAACAAATACTTAAGTAGCTTGATTAATATTATTTGGCAGTGCTACATTAAGAGTGGATGATTCACCCATTCACTCTGCAAGATAGCAGCGGTGGACTTAGACAGCATCCAAGCTCGAGCCTTGATCTCATCCACACCACCTGCTTGCCTTCTCTTTCCTCTGTTTTTTTTAATAGAAGTTTTTAGTGTTTATTACTTGCCTTTTAGAGAATGTAGAGACAGCGGCAAAGGAGCATTGCAGTGGCAGGGGTCCAGGTCAAGCCTGGATGGTGGCAGCAAAAGATGCCAGTCAGCCATGAGGCAGTGGCAGCAGTCAGCAACGAGGTGGCATAGGGTGACAGCAATGGTGGTCAGCCACGAGGGATGGTGGCACTGGCAGTTAGCAGCAATGGGGCTGTCAGGCCAAAGCCTTACAAGTAGAATCAAAGCCTGGTGTGCTGGGGCTGGTCTTGTCCCAGTACGGGTGAAAGCATGCCCAATGTGGGAGAGAGCGTTACCTCTTGGGAAAGCCCAATTGGAGCATCTGCAGGCCCATGGTTCAAGAAAAGACTAATTTTTAACATTTTAACCTTATTTTTCAACTTTGATGCTAAGACGACTGTAGTGTTGAACTGTTTAAACTTATTTTTTTTTATTTTTGTAACTAAGATTTTGTACCTAGGTACTTTGTACCTGAAATGGCGCCATGTGTGGCGACAGGATACACTTTTTACTGTACTCATGCCCTGTACTTGAATACATGTTACAATAAAACCTAAATCTGAAATCTTAAGTCATTCCCTGCGTATTACTACGTGATATTGCCTTTAAATGACAGAAATATAAAGAGGTGGGTAGAATTTCAGCCTGTGATGACCTGAGACAAGTTAAATTGAATGCATCATTGGCAGTGTGGCAATTTTAGTGGAAAAACTGTTTTGAAAGCTTTTTTTCTGTTTTAAAAAACATTGGAAAAGACTTTCAAAATGTTCCAGACTCAGGCAGAACTTTGTATTTTAGATTGGATCTCCACTTCAAAAAAGGACAGTCTTCAGTTTATATTTTATTGTGGTCTTATCCAGAAAAGAAATTTTAAATGATGACTGATTGCAAAAATCTAAATTGGACATTGAACAAAATGAAAGGCAATAACCATTTGTGGGAGGAAGGATACTTTTAAACTTCCAGTCCCTGAAACAGAATATGACTGAGCTTTTTACACTGGTTGCAATGGTAACAGTGATCATCTTAGTTTGCCAGTTAAGAACGATCCAACAGGCAACCTAATGGCTGTGTGTGTGTGTGTGTCTCTCTCTCTCGTAAGGGAGCCTGCAGTCTGCTATGGAGTAACTAGACAGCTAAAAGTGCTACATTTGATAACAAGAAGCTAGCAATCTTCTTTCTCCTCCAAAATCTGTTGTTTTGCCAAGGTCGCCTACACAAGAAAACACCAACTACTTATCTTTAGAAGCCACTTGACTTCAAGGAAGAACCTCTTCATTTCAGCAAGAAATAACTCAAGCAACTTGGGGAGGCAATGGCGTAGTGGTATGATCACTAGACTATTAATCCAGAGACCCAGGTAATGTTCTGGGGACCCAGGTTCAATCCTGCCATGGCAGATCATAGAATTTGAATTCAGTAAAAATCTGGAATAAAGAGTTTAATAATTATCATAAAACTATTGTCAATTGTCAGAAAAGCCCATTTGGATCACTAATGTCCTTTAGGGAGGGAAACTGTTGTCTTCACCTACATGTGATTCCAGACCCACAGAAATGAGATTGACTGTTAACTGCTCCCTGGCATTTAGGGATGGGAAATAAATACTGGAATAGTAGACTAATTGCGACATTCTCCTTGTAGACATTAATTTGTCTAGTCTGTAATTTTTAAATAACTTCATCTCTTTATTCTAATGGAACCTTCAACGATACATAATAAACTAATCTTTGATCTTGTTTAAAATCAAAGCTTTGCAGGTTTTTTTTAAAATGGAACTCTCAATGAGATGAATTAAATTCAAACAGATTGAAAGAACCACAAATAATTTGCTGGTTCATCGGAAGGAATGCCTGGGGCTTTTTGCAATGGGGGAAGGAGGGAAAAGGCAAGTTAGGGAGTCAAATAGCACAGAAACAGAGCCTTCAGTCCAACTCATCCGTGCTCACCAAACAGCCCATCTGGTCTAGACCGTTTTGCCAGCATTTGGCCCATATCCCTTGAAACCCTTCCTATTCATATACTCTTCCAGATGCCTTTGAAATGTAACTTAGGACAGGGAGAAAAGAAATGTGCCAAAGAGTTGTGCATCTTGGAATTCTCTACTACTGAGAACTGTGGACATTCAAGACAGAATCTAACAGAATTTTAGCCACTAAGGAAATTAGACAAAGTGCTACACTCACTACAATTACAAGGGAAGATGTTATGAAGTTGACGAGGTGCTGGGTTTTGAGGACAAGGGAAAATCCTCAGCTGGGTTGAAAGGAAGACACGTTGCTAGCTGCGTTGCGTTAGGTAGAATCATTGAAACAGCTGCGATAGATGAACCCATTGTTGTGAAGCAAGTTTTTTTTTTCCGAACAACCTGTTCATAGATGTTATTACGCACCTCTGGAGCAGGTAGTACTTGAACCCAAGCCTCTTAGTCCACAGGTACAGAGACTCTGACGGCACCGAAACTACAGGGAGCTTCTATAGTGCTCACGCAGAAACGCACGTGCATAACTCCAGACTGACTGTCGCTACATCACGTGCAGGACAAACCTCCCGCAGGGAGCACTGGATGGAAAGAGGAAGGTGACTGGTTGCTGGGGGCTGGGATATCAAAGAATTTCTGTCATTGTCCTCCCCAGCTTTCTTTCCCATCCTTCCGCAACCCCACACTCCTCTGGTACTCTCCAGGATCCCTATTTTAACACGGCCACCCGCTCCTCTCCCAGGTCCGGATCTCCAACAAAACAGCACATGTGCAGAAAATAGCCACGTGACTGAAACACCAATAAATCTCATTCACTGGCGCATGCACAAACATCTCCCTAGAGTAGAATGCACATGCTCCTCAGTCTCAGTAAATGCAGCCTGTTGTACTGTGGCAAATTTTGGTCAATACCTGTTTTATACTCCATTACTCGTTTTTTTTTATCTTTTTGTTAACTATCACTACAAAAGCTATTGAAAATATCCTTTTTCATAATTGTACCTGTGCAAATTTGACTCCATATTAAGTTAACCTTTTATATAACCATTTAGTCACACCTAGGAATACCAAATCAAACCACTGCTCAGAACCACCGAGGCAAAATGCCTCATGATCCGAACAACTTCCACACACAGAAATCAACTTGAATGAAACAAAAACTAAACGTAACAATAATAAATATTAATTTTTTAAAATGACTGAAGTTCTAAAGAAAGAATTTTGGCCACTAAATAAAAGAACAAGATTTTTAAGAACATTAATTTCAAATGCAGTTAGAGTGGTGCAAGAAAATCAGATGTGTAAAATCACAACTCTTTTTCGATACAGTAAATAAAGGGAAACTGTAACAACAGACTCAAATTTAAATTGCTGTAGATCATGCTGTGCGAGTTTACCTGATATACAAGACTGACCTATTTCTTGGTGCCAATACTCATGCTTTGGCATATCCTTGGTATATAAAAGTTGACTCCTCACCTTTTTCAGACAAGAATTGCTGTGTTCAAATTACAGTCAGCTCAATTTTTCACCCTAGACATGTACATTTTACTTACCTTATACAGTAAGTCATTTTTTTCAGGCAACTTCAACTGAACGTATGGCAAAATAACATGCAATGGAAAACCTGGCTGAATAATTAAACACAATAGTGGTAGGATTGGACCTGGAAGGCCAGGTCTTGGCAGGAGTACATGATAACTATGCTCGCTAATAGAACACGATATGTTATATGGGAATCTGTCAACTGGTGAAGATTAATCTGAAAAAGAGGATAATGTAGTAGAAAATGAGTTTGCTTCACGAGTGCTTGTCAAACATTGGAATACAGTCCTTTGAAAAAGTGGAGGGTAAATACACAGCATTTTTCTACATTTGTAGAATGGGCAAAGAATGACTTGTGCATTCTAGGATCGCTTTTGTCTACAGAACATGAATTTTCCAAGGCTGGCTGCCCTGTTAATTGTCTACGTACAAGCGTGACACCACAGCATGTAAATATGCTAATTTTTCTGATAAAAAACAGCATGAAAGTGCAGCATTTATTTATCTTCACTCATGTGCATTTTCCTTTTTGATCAGTTTTGTGTGTTTTTGGATAGCTCTAGAACATCTTGTAGAAGTTAAGAACAATACAGCAGAAAAATAATATGATTTGAAAAGGCATTGATAATGTTTGAGGTTATTGTGTAAGGTGTGGCTACAGTTGCTTTTGTAGATTTACCCATTTCCTTTTTCATGTTCAGCGATACATTTCCTTCAGCTTTATACTTTAAATTGTATCAGTGTTTTATGTTTAGTAGACTCACTTGTTAACTTATGAACTGTTAATCAAAACAATTTTAGTTTTAATGGGTACTTTTAAAGTTATATTTACCTTCCAACAGAAATCTAGATGTGAACCTTTTACTACAGGATTATGGTGGATTGCAAGTGCTCCCAGCTAGCTCCAACAGTTGACTTCATGATGTGACTAAATTGCCTCAGCTTTGCAAACCACTTTTCAAGGGCCATGATTATGAA
The DNA here is from genome assembly GCA_024137785.1 of Ginglymostoma cirratum. Lineage (NCBI taxonomy): Eukaryota > Metazoa > Chordata > Chondrichthyes > Orectolobiformes > Ginglymostomatidae > Ginglymostoma > Ginglymostoma cirratum. The sequence continues at coordinate 44,526,042 of JAHRHZ010000062.1, forward strand.
TTGCTCAACTGTACACTATTTAAAGCAGACAATTCCTCTGTGCAAAGACGTAATGCAGAGACAGGTGCTTTAATGGTCTAATTTGCATGCCAATCTAAAGAAATCACCTGCCTTGTCCTATGCCTCTACTACAACCAAGCCTGCAACTATTTTGCAAAAAGAAAAACAGAACTCTCCTCACATAAGCCCAACAAGAAAGGAGGGAGCAGGAAAATCAGGCATATGCTGCTTATCAGTGATTGCTGGTTTTGGACACTGTAGGATAACAATGTGTTCAGTAGATCATCCCACTTGAAAGGCTATCTAGTCAATGATTACTGTTGTGTTGGTAGTATCCAAAAGGGCCAATCAGCAGAGCTTATGGCAAGAATCGGCACAAGCAGAGCTAAGTCCATGTTCAATAATGTATATGAAAACTCTAACACAAAATAGGATGAGAAGGAAGTGGAGGTCAGAAAAAAATTCAAATGGCTAAATTCCACTTTGGAATGGAAACGGCTGAAATTTTTCATCTCGGTTTGATGCTTACACACAGAGCAGGCCACAGATAGGATGGTAATGGAGAGGAATTGGCTCCACAGAAAAAGGAATGAAGTATGAAGCTGCTTTAAAGCTATGTGCTACAGTTAGGAAATTCAATGTTAGTGAAAATCTGGTTTGAGAATTAAAAGAAATCTGCCCCAAATAAGATGCAAAAGACCATTAGAGCATGGAATAACCACTGGCACACTTGGCAAAGCATGTTTTAAGACCTTAACCAGGAGAAGTAGAAGAAGACATTCAGCTCATCAAGTCGGCTGTGCCATTCAATGAGGTCACAGTTGGTCTGATAACACTAAACTTTTTTGCCTTTTCTCATAATTTTTAATTCCCCTTAGTGAATAAAAATCTTTCAATCTCAATCTTGAATATTCTTATTGACCCAGCTTCTACAGCCCTCCATAGTAAAGAAGAACTTCCTCCTCAGCTGTTTTAAATACACAACCCCTTAGTCTGAGATTATGCCCTCTGGTCCTAGACTCTCTCTCAAGAGAAACAATCTTTCGTATCTATCGTGTCAAGTCCCCTAAGAATCTTGTACATTTCAGAGATTCAGGGAGTGTTTATCAGTGGCAGGAAAGCTACTCAAAGTTAATTCAAAACAGTCAGTACTGCTTAGTCAGCAAGATCATGTCTTAGCGGGTTGATTAAGTTTCTATAAGAGGTGACTGGACGTGTAGGTGAGGGTACTGCAGTGGATGAAGTCTATGTGTATTTTGGTAAGGCTTTTCACAAGGTCTCCGGTAGAAAACTGATCAAGAAGATGTTATGTGATCCGGGGCAACTTGGATTTAACATTGGTTTAGTGTACATTAATGAACTAGACATGAGAGTTGCAAGTTTGATCTGTAAATTTGCAGGTGACATGAAAATTGGTGGTGTGATAAATAGTGAGGAGTAAACCCTTAGACTGCAGGCTAATTTTAATGGGCTGGTCTAATAGTAATGGCCAATAGAATGTAATCCTGAAAAACGTAATACATTTTGGGAGGACAAACAAGGCAAGGGAGTACGCGTTGACTGGTAAGACCCTAGGAAGTAGAAGGGATCAAAGGGGCCTTGGTGTGCATATCTACAGATGCTTGAAGGTAACAGGACAGTGGACAAGGTGGTTAAGAAAGTGAATGGGGTACTTGCCTTTGATTGGTCTAAACACAAAATACGAGAGCAGGAAGGTTATGATGGAGTTATACAAGACGTTAGATAGGCCACAGCTGGAATAGTGTGTGCAGTTCTGATGGCCACACGATGGGAAAGGACTGAATGCACAAGATGGGGTGCAAAGAAGACTCACCAAGATATTGGCTGGGGCAGAACAATACAGCTGTGAAGAGGAACTAGATAGGCTGGGGTTATTTTCCTTAGTGCAGAGAAGGCTGGGGGGGACCGGAATTAAGTGTATAAAATTATCAATACCCAGGAGGTAAAGGGCAGGAAGTTCAGTAGGGATTTAAGGAAAACTTTCTCATCATCAGGGCAGAGGGCATCTGGCACTCGCTGCCTGAAAGATAGTGGAAGCATGGAAACATTACATTTAAGAAGGATTTACCCTCCAAACCATACCTACTATAGGTCAAGTTCTGGAAATCAGAACTACAGTAGGTAGGTGCAGAAATGATTGGCAAAGGAACTCTTTCAGTGCTGTAAAACTCTGACTAAGTCACAAACAGATTTGGGGCAAAGACAGGTAGGTATACGCAGGTGGCTGTACATCCAACATGATGCCAATGAAAGGCAGAAAGATGTTTCAGTCCTAATTCAATAATGTTGTTCCTATTAATCAACACTATTTCAGACTTTGGGATATTTTTGCAGATGCTTCGGACGATAGCATGTCTTTTAAATTCTAGTAAAGTCTGGAAAATAAAATAGCAGAGAAATTGCACTGAGAATAACACGAATTGCTGCTGTGAGTTAACGGTGGGTCAAAATAAGGCAGCACCCTTGGGGGTCCTGCTCCATTCACGTTTTCGTGGGATATTCGGGGGATCCTCCATACAAAAAGTCCTGGAACCTCTCAGAGCTGGGGCTGCCATCCAATTAGAATACATCATAGGGATACTTCAGCTCACCTATTTTAAGTTTATCTTTATGGGGTAAAAAAAGACAGCCCGGAGGAGGTGGAAATTTTTAGCCGAGAGCGCTCCAAATTGCAATTTCTGAATGAGAAATTGAGACAGTGAGATTTTGTTTTGCAGAGACTGGTCAATAGTCGAAGTGGAAAACAGAAGGACAGATGGAGGAGAAACTGAAACATGTTAACCGAAGAAGTTGTGACCGTGTCCGGAGATTTTTTTAAATTCGGACGCAGGGAAAGCTGAGAAACGATCCAAACAGACTTTAAAACCACACAGCGCTAAGAAAAACAAACATCCGTTACTGCTGGCTCTATACAGCTGAGAAAAAATCCACTACAACCCGAGTTTTTCCATTCACTGGGACAGGACTCACTTTCCTCACCGTCCTCGTCCTCCTCTCAAACTCGCGCTTCCCGCCATCGCGCTCACGGCTGTTTACCGCTTTTTTTTCGAAATGAAACCGCCACCGGCGCGTGGGCTCAGCAGCTCCCGCCTCTATCGGCCCGAAAATAGCGGCAGGTAGTAATATTGCAATAGGGGAGATTTTGAAGCTTGAATCTCCCCTCCCGCTACCGCATCCTAAAACCAGCCCAGCTCGTCCCCGCCTCCCGAACCTGTACTTCCTCCCACCTATCCCCTCCTCCTACCTACTAACCTCATCCCGCCCCCTTGACCTGTCCGTCCTCCCTAATTCCCCACCTACACTCGCCTTTACTGGCTCCATCCCCGCCTCTTTGACCTGTCTGTCTCCTCTCACCCTATCTTCTCCTCTATCCATCTTCGATCCGCCTCCCCCCTCTCTCCCTATTTATTTCAGAACCCCGGTTCCACTCCCCCATTTCTGAAGAAGGGTCTAGGCCCGAAATGTCAGCCTTCCTGCTCCTCTGATGCTGCTTGGCCTGCTCTGTTCATCCAGCTCTGCATCTTGTTATCTCAGATTCTCCAGTATCTGCAGTTCCTACTATCTCTGGACTTCATAGAATGTGATTTCCCTGATTGGGGCTGTTAATCCAGTGCAATCATGGATCCTTGGCTGACAGATAAAAACAGGAAGGTTAGACAATCTGATGCTCTGAAGAGACATCTGCATTTCTTGCTGTCTCTGCCACTCCAAAGAGTTGACTCTGAGTGAGCTCGACCAGTGCCAAGGACTTGCTATGTGTAAATAAAAGGCGACATGTTGACAGGATACTGGCTTCTGTGGAGTTACTTCAGTCGCGATGAAAGCAAAGCACATTTCTGAAGAAACTCAGTCACGACAGTCATCTTTCAGTTGGGGTATTTCCAGCATCATGCTGTTATTTGGGAAGCTTGATTTGTTTGACCCTGCCATCAAAGACTGGGCCCAGTATGTGGAAATATGCATTATGTTTTGAGGGCAAAAGACATTGGCACAGATGAAAAGCAATTAATAATTCTCCTGAGAGCTTGTGTGCCTTCAGCTATTTTTGGTTATTAGGAGCCTAACTTTCCCTGAGGCACCAATTACGAAAACCTTTCAAGAATTGATGGATTTAGTCAAGGAATATTATGACCCCAAGCCTCATCTAATTCTGAGACGCTATTGTTTTTACTCAGTAATTCAAAAACCAGGGGAATCCATATCAGGATTTTACACGAGGTTAAGATGACTGGCATAAGCATATGACTTTGGTTTAACACTTAATAAGGTGCTGTGAGACCATTTGGTATGTGAGATTGATGATATAACCATGCAAAAGCGCCTACTACCAGAAGCCCAACTGGACTTCAAACAGGCTTTACAACTAGCATGAGTTTCAGGGTATTCCGATAAAAGTGGACAACCTCACCAGTCTGACTGATCTTGGGGAACACGACCCCACTTGAGTGAAGGCAATTGCATAGCAACACTCAGGACATATTCTGAACAGAAAGTCTCTAGGTCAGCCCACAGTAAAACCCCAAAACAAAGCCAAGCCTCAGCAAACGGTTAAAAGTTTCTTCAAGATCCAGGCCGGCAAGCCATTGAAGTTGCTGCTGGTATGTAGATGATACAGCAAAGGAGTCCTACTGGACCTAAATTGAGTAAGAGAACTCATAGGTCAGTATCCAGGAGAGTGCACATTCTGGAAAGTCTACCTACATTTGGTTTGGAACAATTAAATTGCTCAGCAACATCCAAATCGGAACCAATAAGAATAAAATTCTTATTAAATGGTCAGCTGGTTTTAATGGAGGATGATACCAGCACGGCCATTTCAGTGATTGTGAAACCAGTCTTTAGCAAAATTCACTCTTGACTCCAACCCTTAAGTTTGTGCAAGACCTCGGCTAGACTGAGAGCCATACTGGGAACCTTTGCGGATTAAGGGCACAACTTTGGTTCTGGTCTATTATGAGAAGCAGCTGATTGTAGAAAAAGGCTTGGGTCCAAGCTTGATGGGGTGAAATTGGTTGAGAGAGAATCACCTAGATTGGCTGGACATTTTTTGATTTGCAAATGGCTGCCTGAGTGAAACCCTAACTAAAGACCAGGAAGTCTTTCAGGGAAGTCAAGGGACTAGCAAAGGAGCCAAGCCTACCTTGCATGTTGACCAGGAAGCCATGATTCTGCAAGGCCTGCCCAGTGCCATTTGCCTTACTGGTAAAAATAGTGGCAGAAATCAGAAGGCTGGAAAGCAAAGGAATCATCAGTCTAGTCTAGTTTGTGGAATCGGCAGCACCAATCATATAGATTGTGAATCCTGATGGGTCGGTTTGCCTTTGTGGGATTTTAAACAAACTGTAAACTGCTTTTTGCAGCTGGGTAAATACCTAATCCCTTGCATAGAGGATTTATACGCAAAACTGGCAGGGGGGCTGTCCTTCACAAAGCCATATGTACTTGCAGTTGTGGTTAGATGAGGATTCTCAGAAGTATCCTACAGTTAATACCCAAAAGGGTTTGCACCAATATACGAAATGTCATTTCAGGTATCATCTGTCCGTGCAATTTTTCAACATTTTGCGAAGTCCACCCCAGGTCGCCATTCATCTAGATCTTATTTTCATGAGATGACAAGCTAGTAACAGGGAAGTCCAATAAGAAGCACTTAGAGAACTTGGACATAATCCTTAGACAATTCTCCCAGGTAGGCATATGCCTAAGAAGGGAATAATGTGCTTTCCAGTGTCACAAGTGATGTACTTGTGTTACGCGTCAACAAGACCCGTAGAAAAACTAAATTGAGGGCATTCAAAGGTGTCCCAGCTCCCAAGTGTGTACCAGAGCTTATGTCCTTCCTTGGGCTGGAGAATTATTTCAGAAAGTTCATACGTAGCCTTGCCTCCATCCTGGGACCTTTGCATCAACTCCTAAAAAAGGGTCAGCCTTGCAAATGGCCATGTAGCCAAGCCATAGCCTGCAGGGAAGTGAAGAAACAGCTATCATCCTCTAAGGTACTGGCACACTGTGATTCTCAGTGAAATCTGGTGTTGAAATGTGTGCCTCCCCATATGGCATTGGGATAATACTAGCTCATTGGTGACACAATGGTAAGGAATGCCCAATAATGTATGCATCCAGGACTTTGGCTAAAAGTGTGTAATTACACCAGGCACACCTTTACACAAACTGGCCAAGGACCTACAACAGAGATTGAAACACCTGATCGACAAATCACCCATTCCATCCATTTAACCCAAGATTTCCTTGATACTCTCAAGAACATAAAAATCAGCGACGAGGAGATTATGGTATCCTTTGACATCACAACTTTATTCACATCAAGCAACATCCACTAGCCAAAGAAACAGTGGCCACATTACTAGAGGAAGCAGCAACGCAGACCAGCAGTTTAATCAGTAATGACAACATACTTAAACTACTAGACCTTTGCCTCACTACACAATTTATATTTAATGGCCAAGTATACAAACAGATCAAAGGTACACCAATGGGATTATCCATCTCAGGACTCATTGAAGGAACAGTCATGCAAAGACTAGAACACACCACCCTCCCCCGCATTCAACCTAAACTATTGGATCCAGTACGTAGATGACACAATTGTCATTATTAAACGCAACAAATTAGAAGAGACCCACCACCTCATCAACAGCATATTCGCAGGGATTAAATTCACAAGGGAAGAAGAAAATAACGATCAACTTCCATTTCTGGATGCTAAAGTTGAGCATAAGACCAAAAGGGAGTTCCAAACCTCAGTGTACAGAAAAACAACCAATACTGATCAAGTCCTCAACTTCCACAGCAACCACCCCAACGCCCTCAAACAAAGCTGCATTAGTACACTATTTAAATGGGGCAGGACACGCTGCAACACCCCGGAACTATGCAGGAAAGAGGAAGAGTACCTACACAAAACCTTCGCTATAAATGGATAACCCTGCAACTTCATCCGCAGATGCCATCTAAACAGACAACAACAGGAGGACACAGTATACTCTAACACACTGGCCACACTCCACACATCAAGAATATATCAGAACTGACAATAAGACTATTAAGACCACTAGGAATCATGGTGGCCCACAAGCCCACAGCCACTCTATGACAAACATTTACAAGGATTAAAGACCCCATTCCACAACATGTAGAACCAACATGGTTTACAAGATACCATGCAACGACTGCCACAAACATTACATCGGACAGACAGGAGGGGAACTAGCCACCAGAGTACACGAACATCAACTAGCGTCAAAATGGCATGACAAACTGTCCTCAATATCGGTACACTCAGACAATGAAGACCATCAGTTTAACTGGGACAAGGTAATCATAGTAGCCCAAGCCAAACATAGACACACATGAGAATTCCTAGAGGCATGGTTCTTCACATGTAATGCAATCAACAAACACATAGAACTGGACCCCATATACAAACCCATACAAATCAAAACCGGAAATGACACTACTCACCATGATGGACCAAACAGTATAAATTCCAAGTGGAATAGAATAACACCGCTTCATCAGAGGCTCCACTGATGATGTCACCTAGCATGGTGACGAAACATCTGAACGAGAACAAGCCAGCTCGGCGATCTGTCAACAATCTCAGTCTGCAATGGTTTTAAATTTTTTGGACACACTTCAAGTCACAGCTGATAAGATCAGATTTTGGACGTGGAAAGAGCCAGTCCTGGCAAAACTGAAAGAGCTCGTGGTGATGGGGGAGATCAAAGGGCCATCACAACCAGAATTGAAACCATTTTGGATATGGAGAGATCAGCTCACAGTTGAGGATGTCATATCATGGGGAACCAGAGTGATTTGTCCCAAGGTCACGACCAGATACTGGCTGAAATCTGCCAGGGTCATCCAGGAATCTTCAAAATGAAGGTATTAGTGACAAGTTATGTCTGGTGGCGAGGATTAGATGCAAACATGGCTGTGCTAGCGAGGCAGTGCCCAAAGTGCCAATAAGGACAAAAATTATAGCCAGCTCAGTTACATCTTGACTATGCAGGTCCTTTCAGGGGCTGAATGCTCTTAGTCATTGTTGACGCCCACTGAAGTGGTTGGACATGCATAGAGTTCATTTCTGAAACACAAGAACCACAATAGAAAAACAGTGCGCATCTTTTGCAATACATGGACTCCTGGAAGTCTCAAATAATGTCTCAGATAATGTGCCATCATTTTCCAGCTGGAAATTTGAGTATTACCTACAGTCAAATGGGATCTGACATTGATTTGATTTGTATTGTCACAGGTACCTAAGTACAGTGAAAAGCTTTGTTTACAAGCAGTACAGGCAGATCATAGTAAACAAGGACATGCAGATCATAGGTTGGACAGAGGCATAAAAGTTATATCGCACAGGACGAGCGCTAAGCAACATCAATATTAGCAAGATCAGCATTTATCAGTCAAATAGTGGCAGGGAAGAAGATTTCCTTGGACCTGCTGGTACACGTGTTCATGCTTCTGTATCTTCTGACTGACAAAAAGAGGTTGTAGGAGAGCATTACCGGGGTGGGATGGCAGCTGAACCGCAGCAATGAGCCATGTAAATAGAGTCCATGAATGGAAGTTTAGCTTCTGTGATGGTTTGGGCCGTGTGCACAACCTTCTATAGTTTCTTGCAGTCCTGGGCAGAGCAGTTGCCATACCAGGCTGTTACGCATCTGGACATTGCTTTCAGTGGTGTACCTGTAAAAGTTGGTGAGGGTCCTTGTGAACATGCCAAATTTCCTGAGGAAGAAGAGGCATTGTTGTGCCTTCATGACTGTCACATCTACATGGGAAGTCTAGGACAGGTTGTCGGTTATCATCGCTCCTAGGAAGTTGACATTCCCAACTCTCTCAACCTCAGCTCCATTGATGTAGATGCAGGCATGTTCTCCTCCTTTTTTTCTGAAGTCACTGATCAGTTCTTTAGTTTTACTGACATTGTGAGAGAGGTTGTTATCATTGTGTCACCAAGCCCTCTGTCTCCTTTTTGTCTTCTGACTCATGGTTGTTTGATATCTGTCCTACCATGGTGGTGTTGTCAGCATATCAGGACAGCTCCATCCCAGCCATCATCCAGTAGCCTGGCAGAAAGAGCAGTCCAAACTTTGAAGGCAGGCTTAAAGAAACAGCCTACAGCTTCGCGAGACACCAAACTGTCCCGGTTCTTATTTCATTATTGGACCACTGCTCATGCAAGTATAGGAATAGCTGCAGCAGGGTTGCTGATGGTGAGAAGAGTTCACCAATATCCTGTCTAACCTCTACATAACATCCCAACTCCTATACTCATGTCTGAGCAATAAAGGCAAGAATGCTAAACACCTTCTTAATCACCCTATCTATATGTGACGCAAACTTCAAAGAATTATGTACTTGAACCTCTTAGTCTCTCTGTTCTGCAACATTACCCAAAGTCCTACTTGTAACTGTATAAGTCTTGCTTTTGTTTTACCAAAATGTAATATCTTGCATTTATCCACGTTAAACTCTATCTGCCACTCTTCAGCCCATTGATTCAATTGATCAAGATCCATTTGTAATCTTAGATAATCTTCTTAATTGTCCATTATCTATACCACCAATCTTGGTGTCATCCACAAAGTTACTAAGTATATTCTGATCTGAATTATTTATTTAAATGACAAACAAGAGTAGAATCCGCACCGAGCCCTGTGGAACACCTCTTGTCACAGGCCTCCAGTCCAAAAAAAACACCCTTCACAATCACTGTCTGTCTCCTGTGGTCGAGCCAATTTTTTATGCAGTTGGCAAGCTCAGCTTGAATCCCATACAATCTAACTTTACTAATTAATCTGCTGTGCAGAACCTTGTCAAAGACTTTGATATTAAAGTACAAGTAAACGATGTCTACTGCTCTGCCCTCATTAGTCTTCTTGGTTACTTCCTCAGAAAACTCAAGCAAGTTTGTGAGGCACAATTTCCCTCACACAAAACCATGCTGACTATCCATAATCATTCGTTACCTCTCCAAATGAATATAAATCCTATCTTTCAGAATCACTTCCAACAACTTACCCACCACCGAAGTCAGACTTTCAGGTCTAGAGTTCCTAGGTTTCTCCTTACATGCCTTCTTAAACAAAGGCACAACATTAGCCACTTTCCAGTCATTCAGCACCTCACCCATATTTATAGATGGTACAAATATTTCTGCAAGGGACCCTGCAATTTTGTCCCTAACTTCCCACAAAGTCCTGGGATACATAAGATCAGGTCCTGGAGATTTATCCACTTTTATATTTTCTAAGACCTCCAGCACTTCCTCTTCTGTAATGTGAACTGTTTTCAAAATGTCAGTATTCATTTCAGCGAGTTCTCTAGCCTCCTTTTCTTTCTGCACAGTAAAAACTAATGTAAAATATTCATTTAATACCTCTCCCATCTCCTGAGGTTCAACAAAAGATGACTTCTTTGATCTTTAATGGGCCTTACTCTCTCTCTAGCTGCTCTGTTGCTCTGAATGTACTTGTATACTCTCTTTGGATTATCCTTAACCTTATTTGCCAAGGCTATCTCATATTCTCCCTTTGTCTTCCTGATCTTCCTCTTAAGAACGCATCTACTGTTCAAGAGATTCATTTGAACCTAGTTGTTTATATCTAATATGATTCCTTTTTATTCTTGACCAGAACCTCAATATCTTTATTCATCCATTACTCTCTAATCCTACCAGCCTTAGCTTTCACTCTAACAGGAGCATAATGACTTTGAACTCTCATTGTCACACTTCTGAAAGCCTCCCATTTATCAGGTGTTCCTTTACCTGTGAATAGTCTACTCCAATCAATTTTTGAAAGTTCTTGTCTCCTCGTATTAAAATTTGCCTTACTCCAATTAAAAACTTTAATTTTTATGGAAGGCTTATCCTTTTCCAAAACTAGTTTAAAACGAATAGAATTATGATCATTAGACCCAAAGTGTTCCCCTAGTATCACTTCAGTCACTTGCCCTGTTTTATTACCTATGAGAAGGTTGAGTTTAGCTCCTTCTCTACTGGGAACATTTACATATTGATAAGGAAAATTTTCTGTTTGAGGATCCTACGATCGTCCAGGCCCGAGTACTATCAACATTTGACTTGCAGAGCCAGGACCTATTGGCTTCCAGCAGGACCCACAAGGACACCCAGAATCATGATCTGCCCCCTGACCCCACAGCAACCTGATCTGAACCGGATTCAGCTTTGTCAGTAACTCATCCTGGAGGCCTGAACAGCCCAGCGCCTGACCCCAGACTAGCAGCAACGCAACCCTGAGGAGGCCTGAACAGCCTAAGCCCAGTCTCCGACCCCGCAACTACCAGACCCCTAGGAGGCCCAGCCCAATCAGGCCCAACTCACTTACCTGCAGGAGCAGAAGACACGCACCACCGACACCCAGGACTGTCCAGGAATGAGAATTCCACTGCTACAACCTGTCCCCAGGGAGACCAGACTGGCCCAGGCCTGCACTACAACCCTGCAGCCACCTGGACCCGACTCACTAACCTGCAGCAGCAGCAGACTTGCACAGCCGACTCCTGGGACCGTACAAATGCAGGAAACTAAAAGGGAACAGGGAAAGCATACTGGCCGGAAGATGAGGTTGAAACAACGTGGTTTCAAGATGCCTGTACCAGCATATTCCTAGCAAATGTCTAAGCTATCGTGAACAAAATGAACGAAGTCAGATCTAGACTTACCTTCCAGTAAGAACTGAGAGACTGTTACATGCCCTGCTTCCTGGAGACTTGGCTTACCCATGCCATTCCCGTCTGTGTCCTACAAGCTGACGGGTTCTCCATACATCGCATGGACTGCATGGGGACCTCGAGTAAAGTGAAGGGCGGTGGTGTATCCTTCCTGAACAACACATCCTGGTGCTCAGACGTTGTGATTCTGGCAAGCCATTGCTACCCGGACCTAGAATACCTTACAGTAAAATGCCGTCCCTACTATTTGCCAAGAAAGTTCACCTCTGCCATCCTGACAGCAGTCCACATACTACCCCATGCGGATGTGAAGAATGCCCTAGATGAAATTTACACTGCCACAAACACGCTAGAAACAAAATTTCCCAAGACCCTATTCATCATGGCCAGCGACTTCAACTGAGCTGACCTCAATCTTGCAAAAGTACCACAAACAGATCTCCGGCCCCACCAGAGGACCAAACATCCTGGACCACTGCTATACAACCATCAAAGATGCCTACCACTCCATTCCCCCAGCCCCAACCCCCACCCCACACTTTGGAAAATCAGATAACAGCAATGTGTTCCTCCTCCCAGCTTACAAGCAGAACCTGAAATGAAAGGACCCTTCACAAAAAGAAGTACAATGCTGGTCTGAGGCAGTGGAAGACTGTCTCCAGGACTGCTTGGAATCGGTGGACTGGACCGTATTCAAGTAGTCAATGGAAAACTTCAGCGAGTACGCCACCACCATCACGGATGCAAATGCCTGGAGGACTGTGTCTCAAAGAAGTCAATTCAAGTGTTCCCAACCAGACACCTCAGATGAACCAGGAAATTTACTCCCTACTGAAGACCCGATGTGCAGCATTCAAGTCAGATGATCCACACCTATTCAGGAGATCCAGATATAACCTCCACAAAGCCATCAAGGATGCCAAGTGGCAGTACCAGACCAAGTCAGAAACTCAAACCAACCAACGGACTCCCGCTGCCTGTGGCAAGGCCTAAGCAACATTACTGGATATAAAATGAAACAGAGAAAAATTATGGACAAAGACACATCCCTCCCTGATGCACTCAATGCTTTCTATGCTTGATTCGAGCAGAATGTCAACAGCACAGTGTCACTTGCTCCAACAGCCCCAGATGCACCTGTGCCCACTGTCACCACTGCAGATGTCAGATTGGTCTTCCTGGGAGTCAACCCAAGGAAAGCAATGGGCTCATATAGAGACTCCGGCTGTGCACTTAGACCCTGTTCAGACCCAACTGGCAGAGGTATTCGCTGACATCTTCAACCACTCCCTCCTACTTGCCAAAGCCCCCACTGGTTTCAAGAAGATCACCGTCATCTCAACACCTAAGAAAGCACATGCGATGTGCCTTAATGACTACTGTCCAGTGGCTCTGACCTGCATAATCATGAAGTGCTTCCAGAGGTTAGTCATGGCACACATCAACTCTAGTCTCCTAGCCTGCCTCGATCCTGTACAATTTGCCTACCAATGTAACAAGTCCACAGTGGATGCTTTTGCGAAGCTTGGTAGAGTATTTGTGGATTGGAAGGCAGGATGTTAGAATTTGGTATTTGTGATATACTGGTGTTTGTAAAATGCTAGACGGGAAAGCAGTGCATGGTCTCTTTTAAAGATAATTCAAAAAGGATGTAGGCAGCAGTTTGTGGGTTTGCAGGTGTACAGAGCACCTGAATTGAAACATTTGTATCAAAAGGCTGTACAGTCAGCAGGCCAAGCAGTAGTTTTGTTAACAAGACTACAAGTTTTAAGTTTAGCTAATTAATTTGAACCAGGCACCCAGAGACCAAAAAAAAATCAAATTTAAATCTGATGGCTTTTACAACATTGGACCAATCCTATTGTAAGGAATATTGATATGTCATCAAGGGTATAAAAGAAGGGGTAGTTGGGCAAAGATAGGAGATCAAACTGCCCTCTGCAAGTGTTGATAGCTCTGAGCTTTCAAGAGAGAATTACTAGCTCTCACAATCTTCTCTAAGTTTTAGAGAAAGCACCATTTAAATCAAATGCTATGGCACAACTAGATAGTATTGCTGACGGAAGAATTCGGCAGAGAAGACATTCCTGAAGGAACATTCGATGGAGAAGGTGTTCGTGACAGAACATTTGACAGAGAAGGCACAGAACATTCTGGAAGAGATGTAACCTGGCTGTAATTTTGAGAGACTAAATTCTATATTTATTATTTTTGTTTTATATAAGTAGGATTTGTATTTATTGGAACAGCATACCATTAGAATCGCGTTCTATTTGGCCATAGTTAGTAGTTAGAAGTTTTGTGAATAATTTAGTTAATTTGTTCACTGTTGGAGTTAGATGAATAATTGTTACTTGTTGATTGTAAAGTGAGTGTCAGGGTTTATTTTACTTAACCGCTAGAAGTTTCTGAAAAAACAGATTACACTCCTTCTCACACTCCTTTTAACAGATTATAAGGGAAGGCACTCCCCTCTGAGTGTTTCGGTTTTAGTTATCAGAGGGGGGTCCATCTCCACTTTATAACAGAGTGGGGATTTGGGTCCAGCATCCGGCCAGCTCGGGTCTGGGATTTGGACAGGTTTGGACAGGTTTAGTGGTTCCTATCAGATTGAGAAGAAGTTATGTAAGGTGAATTATTTGGTAAAGATACCAGATAGGAAAAAAATATTTATCAGGTATGGCACTTGAACAAGCTGCAACATTACTATGGACAGGGAAAGGGAACTGGAGAAACAGGTATTAGTTCCTGCTGCTCAGAGTGTGTCACCAAATCCAGGTGATTTGAATTTTGATGTGCCTCAGAATAGAATGAATAATAAGGAAGTCCTTAAAGAATAGGATAGGGTAGTGAGCTATCTGTCCCAGGAACAGAGAACTGAATTGAAAGACTTGTTACAGTGCAATGAGGACATATGTGGCAATAGAATGTGAAGGACTAATACCATAGTGCATGAGGCTGATGTAGGGAATGCTGTTCCAATAAAACAACATCCCTATAGGCTTACTCCTCTCAAAGTAGGACAGGTTCTAAAGGAAATGGAAGAAATGCTCTAAGAAGATGACACAGAGCTGAGTCAAAGCAATTGGAGTTCACTAATTGTGTTGGTTCCCAAACCTGATGGTACTCAATGATTCTGCATAGATTATCGGAAGCTTAATGCCTTTATCAAATCTGACTCATCCCAATTCCAAGGCTGGAGGACTGTGTGGAAAAAGTTGGACAAGCCACTTGCATCACAAAGTTGGACTTACTTCACAGTTACTGACAAATACCTTTGTTGGACAGACTGAAAGAAGTTTCTGCTTTTGTAACCCCAAATGGGCTATATCAATTTAAAGTCATACACTTTGGAGTGAAAATCGTACTAGCCACTTTTCAAAGACTTCTGAACAGAGTTCTGGCATGATTGACTAATTGTGCCGTCTATATAGATGAATTAGTTACTTTTAGCCATTTGTGGAAAGATCACATGGAGCACTTAGCAAAACTCTTTGAGAGAATACGGAAGGCAAAGTTGGTCATAAACTTGGCAAAAACAGAATTTGCAAAGGCGGAAGTGAAGTTCTTAGGGCACAACATCAGATATAGATGGATGACACCAAGGAACATGTTGATGAAGGCCATCGATAAATTTCCAAGACCATCCTCAAAGAAGGAAGTGCTACGATTTTTAGGAAGGAGCCGATTCTACAGGACATCTGTGCCAAATTTTAGTAGTATAGTGGCACAGTTGACAGATTTGTTTAAAAAAAAACACAAAATTTCATGGACAGAATAATGCCAGGAGGCATTTGAGAATTTAAAAGCACTGTTAGCCACCACACCAGTTTTAGCAATGCCAAATTTCTTGAAACCCTTTAAAGTCGCCATCGATGCAAGTGATGTAGATGTTGGAGCTACTATGTCATAGGAAGATGATTGTGGTATGGAAAGGCCCATCGGTTATTTTCCATAAAACTCAACAACCACCAGAAAAGCTATTCAACCATTGAAAAAGAGTTATTAAGTTTGGTAATGACCTTACAACATTTTAATATTTACGTTGCAAGCAATGCATAAGAGACAGATGTATATACTGATCACAATCGTTTGACATTTCTGGAAAGATTTAACGGCTAGAACACCAGATTATTTCATTAGAGTCTCATGTTACAAGCATTTAATTTACAGATTTTACATGTAGTGGGGTATGAAAATGTTATTGCAGATGCTTTATCGTGGGTTTAAAAGAAAAAAAGATGTTTATATAAGACAGAAACAATAGTGTTCAGTATTGTGTGTGTGTGTATACACACACATGCATATAGAATTAGTATGAAATGTGTAATTCTAGATTAATGAGTTATGGATCTAGTAATATAATGGAGTTAAGGTTTTAAAAGAAAAAAAAACATATTTTCATAAATATGGTTCATTTTTTTCATAAGGGGGTAGGTGTTGCGAAGTTGTGTAGAGTATTTGTGGATTGGAAGGCAGGATGTTAGAATTTGGTGTTTGTAAAATGCTCGATGGGAGAGCAGTGCATGGTCCCAATAAAAGATGATTCAAAAAGGATATAGGCAGCAGTTTGTGGGTTTGCAGGTGTACAGAGCACCTGAATTGAAACATTTGTATCAAAAGGCTGTACAGTCAGCAGTCCAAGCAGCAGTTTTGTTTTGTTATCGAGACAACAAGTTTTGAATTTAGTCAATTAACTTGAAGCAAGCATCCAGATACCCTGCAGCCCAATGGTATCAATGCGGACTTCACATGCTTCAAAATCTCCCCTCCCCCTACCGCATCCCAAAACCAGCCCAGATCGTCCCCGCCTCCCTAACCTGTCCTTCCTCCCACCTATCCCCTCCTCCCACCTCAAGTCCCACCCCCATCTTCTACCTACTAACCTCACCCCGCCCCCTTGACCTGTCCGTCTTCCCTGGACTGACCTATCTCCTCCCTATCTCCCCACCTACACTCACCTTTACTGGCTCCATCCCCACCTCTTTGACCCATCTGTCTCCTCTCCACCTATCTTCTCCTCTATCCATCTTCTATCTGCCTCCCCCCTCTCCCTATTTATTTCAGAACCCTCTTCCCCTCCCCCATTTCTGAAGAAGGGTCTAGGCCCGAAACGTCAGCCTTCCTGCTCCTCTGATGCTGCTTGGTCTGCTGTGTTCATCCAGCTCTACATGTTGTTATCTCCATTCAGATACCAAAATGGTTTTGACAACATGGGGCCAATCCTACTGTAAGGAATATTGATATGTCATCAAAGGTATAATAGAAGGGGCAGTTGGGCAAAGACAGGAGAGTGAACTGCCATCCGCAAGAGTTAACAGCTCTCAGCTTTCAAGAGAGAATCGCTGGCTGTCTTAGCAATTTCTAAGTTTTAGAGAAAGCACCATCTAAATCAAAGATACCCACAGCACAACTAGTTAATACTCTTGACAGAAGAATTCGACAGAGAAGATGTTTCTGACAGAACATTCAATGGAGAAGACGTTCCTGACAGAACATTCCAAAAGATACATAACCTGGCTGTAATGTTGAGAGACTAAATTCTACTTTTATTATTTTTGTTTTATTTAAGTGTTTTATATAAGATTTATAACAACACCATTTCCCTAACCCTGTACTCATTCCTGCAACATATGAACAACAGGGATGTCTACATCAGTGGCCTGTTCATCAGCTATAGCTCCGTCTTCAACATCATTATCCCCTCCAGACTGATCTGAAAACTCAGAGACCTTGGTCTTGGCTCTGCCCTCTGCAACTAGATCCTCAGATTTCTGACCCTTAGACTGCAACCAGTGAAAATAGACAACTACACATCTTCCATGATAACACTCAACACTGGAGCCCCCCAAGTTATGTCTTCAGCCCCCTACTGTACTCCCTGTACACCCTCGACTGTTGCCAAATTCCAAATGAACACCATCTGCAAGTTTGCTGATGATACCACCTTGATAGGATGGATATCTAACAATAGTGAGTCAGAATAGAAAGCAGATAGAGGGGTCAGTGATGTGATACAATGATAACAACCTTTTTCTCAATGTCGGCAAAACTAAAGAACTGATCATTGACTTCAGAAAGAAATGAGGGAAACTCACCCCATCTATATCAACGGATCTGAGATTGAGAGGGTGGAAAGCGTCAAGTTCCTAGCAGTGACAATAACCGACAATCTGAGCTGGAATTCCCACGTACATGTGACAATTAAGAAGGCACAACAATGCCTCTTCTTCCTCAGGAGGCTCAGGAAATTTGGCATGTCCATAAGGTCCCTCACCAACTTTTACAGATGCACCGCTGAAAGCATTATGCCCGGGTGCAGAGCGGCCCAATATGGCAACTGCTCTGCCCAGGACCGTAAAAAAGCTTCAGAAGGTTGTGTGCACAGCCCAGACCATCACAGAAGCCAACCTTCCATCCATGGACTCCATTTACACAACTCGTTGCCGTGGAAAGGCTGCCAACATCATCAAAGACCCATCCCACCCCTGTCATGCTCTCCCACGACCTCTTCTGTTAGGCAGAAGATACCAAAGCTTGAATACACACACCAGCAGGTTCAGGAACAGCTTCTTCCCAGCTATTCTTAGACTGATGAATGGACTCTCTAACTGCAAATAATGCTGAGCTTGTTCATGTTGATCTTGCCTAGCACATGCCCTGTGGAACATAATCTTTATGCCTCTGTCTTAAGTTTTTTTTTCCCAATGATGTGTATGTCCTTGTTACTATGATCTGCTGTACTGCTTGTAAACAAAGCTTTTCACTGTACTCAGATACATGTGACAACAAATAAGTCATATCAAACAAAGTCTCCACCATCCAAACCTTTAACAATACGGTAATCCTAGTCAATGTTTTGAAAGTTAAAATCACCTGCTTTTACAAATGTATTATTCTTGCATTTATCTGAGACCTTTGACTATTGGGAGTAGTACAGTCCCACCAAGGCGATCATTCCTTTTCATTTCTAATATCAACCTGTATATTTTCACTGAATGATTTGTCAGAAATATGTTATCTAGTTACAGTAGTAATGTTTTCCTTAATTGGAATAGCCAATCACCCCTCCTCTTTTGCCTTTATTTTCTATCCTTCTATCCTTTGCCTATAGCATCTGAAACTTGGAACATTTCGCTGCTAGTCCTGTCCATCTTTGGGCTGAGTTCTGTAATAGTTATGATGTCCCAATTCCATGTTTCCAAACATGCCCTGAATTCATCAGCCTTACCTGTAAGACCCCTTCTATCGAAATAAATGCAGTTTAATTCTTTACAATTACTTGGTTCTCTGACTTGCTCTTATCTGTCTTTTCTAATTAACTTGTTCTTTTCAGATTCAAAACCATCCTCATCTAACTTTCTATTTACTCTGCTACTTAGGATCCCTCCAGCTCCTCTCTCTAGTGGTTTGCAGTCTCTCTAAATAGAATTAGCAAATATTCCTGTGAGGATATTGGTCCCTTTCAGTACAGATGAAACCCATCCTTTTTTAAAGAGGTCTTTTCTGCCCCAGAAGAGATCCTAATGATCCAAGACCTGAATCCCTGAATATTACACCACCAGTCCATTGATTTATCTCCTTTATCCTTTTATTGTTTCCTTTATTTGAGCTTGGCACTGGGGGAGGGGTGGAGGAAACCAAAGATGGTTACTTTTGAGATTCTGTCTTTTAATCTTCTACCTAACTTCTTATATTCACTCTGTAAAGGCTTAAGTTTTTTCCCTAACTACGTCATTCCTACCAATGTGTACATACAATAACTTCCGGTTTCTCATTCTCTCCTTTAACAATATACATCAATCGTTTGAGAAGTCATTAATCCCGGTACCAGGAAAGCAACACAGTATCCTAGATTCACATTCACCGCTGCAGAATTTCTTATCTGTGCCCTTGACAGGAGACTCCCCTCTAACAATTACTCCCTGACTGGGGACAAAGACTCAGGAGGCAAACAGGATCCAGGCAAATGGAAGACTTCTTTTCAACCAACTGTCTTGGATGGCAACATACAACATTCTTTTACTAACCTTCGAGCTATTTTGTTCAAAGGCACCATTGTATTTAACTGTATGAGTAGGCTGCTTAGTTTATCTTAGCTTTTGTTTGCTATCTTGTAAGCAGACATGGGCTGCTTAGTGTGGTAAGGCACTGTCTTCATCTACTTTCTTGGTAACCTTATATGGCCAGGTACAGGTCACCCCTACAGTAACTAATAACTTGCAAACAATCTATTTTGTTCAGGGCGTACCAGGCATCGTTTTAGAGATAAAAGTGTTTCCTGAGACTGATTAACTTTCACATCTAGGTTTAAATGTTTTTCCCCAATGCTTCTATTAGACCTTGGTTATACGTGTATCTATATTTAGGTTGAAATCCATCTCTATGATTATCTGAAGAATCTTAAAAAAAAACCTATTTCATAATTTTGTGAATAGCTTCAAAAAAAAACTAATTACTACAGAATACCTTTAGCTGTTGTTTTCCCAGCTGCTTAATGAGTTAGGCTGGCTGGTTCATGGACTAAGATTTACACAGCTTGTTCTAGTGCTAACTAGTGCTGTTCACTTAACGGGACAACATCCTTTTATTAACAAGCTGGAATCAATCACTTGTCTATCTTTCGGCATCCTCTTAATCAAACTGTCTCAGATGGTTGCTTGTCGGACCTCCCATTCACCTTGGAGTAGCCCTGTTCAAAGATACCATTATGTTTCACTTAAATACTGGAGCAGGCTGTTTAGTCCTACCTATCCCTTGTCGGCCATTTCGTTTCTTAATGCTGGAGCAGGTTGTTTCATTCTGTTTAATCCTTGTCGGCCATTTTGTGTCTTTCAAACAGGGGCTGTCCTTATAGCTATCTACCTTATCTCTCATGATTTTATATGCCTCTAAAAGGTCACCCCTCAGTCTCAGTCTCCATGGAAAAATGCCCCAGCCTATCGAACCTTTCCTTCTAACTCAAATCCTCCAGTCTAGTTAGCATCCTAGTAAATCTTTTCTGTACTCTTTCTAGTTTAATAATATCCTTTCTATAGTAGGGTGACCAGAACTGCATACAGTACTCCAAATATGGCTTCACCAATGTCTTGTACAGTTGCAACAAGATGTCACAACTCCTATACTCAGTGCTCTGACTGATGAAACTAGCATGCCGAAAGCTATGATGCTGCTTGACCTGCTGTGTTCATCCAGCCCCATGCTTGTTATCTCGGATTCTCCAGCATCTGCAGTACCTTTTATCTCTCATGCCGAAAGCCTTCTTCACTGCCCTGTCTACCTGTGACTCCATTTTCAAGGAGTACCCCACATCTCTTCATTCTATAACACTCCCTAGGGCCTTATCAGTGACTGTGTAAGTCCTGCGCTGGTTTGCCTTACAAAATGCAACACTTTGCATTTATCTAAATTAAAGTCCATCAATCATTCCTTAGCACACTGGACCAGTTGTTCAAGATCTCACTGCATTTCCAGATAACATTCTTCACTGTCCACTATATAACCAATCTTGGTGTCATCCGCAAACTTACTAATCGTATCTCCTGAATTCTCATCCAAATCATTTATATAAATGACAAATAACAGTGGACTGAGTACTGATTTCTTTAGCACACCTCAATAGTCACAGCCTCCAGTCTGAAAAAGAACCCTCTACCACCACTCTCTGTCTTCTACCATCAAGCCAATTTGTATCTAGTTGGCTAGCTCTCCCTAGACCCCAGGAGATTTAACCTCATTCAATAACCTACCATGCATACCTTGTCAAAGGCCTTGCTAAAGTCTGTGCAGACAAGTCCTGACGAAGGGTTTCCACCTGAAACATTGACTTTCCTGTTCCTCAGATGCTGTCTGATCTGCTGTGCTTTTCCAGCGCCTCATTATTGACTCTAGCTTCCAGCATTTGTAGTCCTTACTGTCTCAAGTCCATGTAGACAACATCTACTGCACTGTCTTCATCTACTTTCTTGGTAACCCCTTCAAAAAACTCAATCAAATTCATGAGACATCATTTCCCATGCACAAAGCCATGCTGACTTTCCCAAATGAGTTCTTGCTTCTCCATTTGCCTGTAGGTTCTGTCTCTTAGAATCTCCTCTAACAATTTACTCTCCATGGACATTAAGCTCACTGGTCTGTATTTCCCTGCAGGCATTTCCGTGTAGCCTTTCTAAAATAGTGGCACAACATTAGCCACCCTCTAATCCTCCTGTGACTGCCAATGATTCAAATATCTCCTCTAGGTGCCCTGCAATTTTCTCCCTAGCCTCCCACAAAGTCCAGGGATACACTTCATCAGGTCCTGGGGATTTATCTACCTTAATGCATTTTAAGACTTCCGGCACCTTCTCTTCTGTAATGCAGACTCTCTTCAAGCTATCACTATTTATTTCCCCAAGTTCCTGAGCAGTCATTTCTTTCTCAAGGGAAAATACTGATGAGAAACATTCACTTAGGATTTCACCCATTTCTTGTGGCTCTGCACGTAGACGACTTTATTGATCTTTAAGAGGCCCTATTCTCTCCATTGTTTTTTGCCCCTCATAAGACTTAGTGTGGTTAACTATTAACTGCCCTGTAGTCAAAAGATGCTGGCTTTGCTAGCAATCCCCATATTCCATGAACAAATTTATAAAAGGAGGGCGATCACTCAAATTGATTGTAAAGGATGTGATAACAGGATGCTTGGAAATTACCAATTGGATTATACAAAGTCAATACTGATTTATGAAAGGGAAATCATGTTTGATAATTCTGGACTACTTTGAAGAAGTAGCTAGTAGAAAAGGATGAGGGACAACTGGTGAAGGTGGTGCATCTAGATTTTCAGAAAACCATTGATTAAGATCCCATCTAAGAGGTTAGTGTGGAAAGCTATAGTAGATGGAATAAGTGGTAATATACATTGATATAGATTGAGAATTTCTAAGTAGACAAGAGAAAAAAATGAGTCATTTTCAAAGTTAAATGTGCTGAGAAGTGGGATACCCACGGATCAGTGATAACAAGCTTGTGGCTGGATGAACACAGCAGGTCAAGCAGCACCATAGGAGCAGGAAAACTTGACGTTTCGGACCTAGACCCTTCATCAGAAATGGGGGAGGGGAAGAGGGTTCTGAAATAAATAGGGAGAGAGGGGGAGGCGGATAGAGGAGGGATAGAGG
>JAHRHZ010000062.1:44549354-44593831 GCA_024137785.1 Ginglymostoma cirratum
ATTGGGCTGCAGGGTTCCCAGGCTGAATATGATTTGCTGTTCCTGCAGCCTTCGGGTGGCATCACTGTGGCATTGCAGGAGGCCCAGGATGGACATGTCATCTGAGGAATGGGAGGGGGAGTTGAAATGGTTTGCGACTGGGAGGTGCAGTTGTTTGTTGTGAACTGAGCACAGGTGTTCTGCAAAGCGGTCCCCAAGCCTCCGCTTGGTTTCCCCGATGTAGAGGAAGCCACAACGGGTACAGCGGATGCAGTATACCACATTGGCAGATGTGCAGGTGAACATCTGCCTGATGTGGAAAGTCTTCTTGGGGCCTGGGATTGGGGTGAGGGAGGAGGTGTGGGGGCAGGTGTAGCACTTCCTGCGGTTACAGGGAAAATTGCCGGGTGTGGTGGGGCTGGAGGGGAGTGTGGAGCGGACAAGGGAGTCGCGGAGGGAGTGGTCCCTCCGGAAGGCAGATAAGGGTGGGGAGGGAAAAATATCTTTGGTGGTGGGGTCTGATTGCAGATGGCGGAAGTGTCGGAGGATGATGCGTTGGATCCGGAGGTTGGTGGGGTGGTATGTGAGGACGAGGAGGATTCTTTTTTGGTTATTATTGCGGGGACGGGGCGTGAGGGATGTGTTCCGGGAAATGCGGGAGACACGGTCAAGGGCGTTCTCGACCACTGTGGGGGGGAAGTTGCGGTCCTTGATGAATGAGGACATTTGAGATGTACGGGAGTGGAATGTCTCATCCTGGGAGCAGATGCGGCGGAGGAGAAGGAATTGGGAATAGGGGATGGCATTTTTGCAGCAGGGTGGGTGGGAGGAGGTGTATTCCAGGTAGCTGTGGGAGTCAGTGGGCTTGAAATGGACATTGGTTTCTAGGTGGTTGCCCGAGATGGAGACAGAGAGGTCCAGGAAGGAGAGAGAAGTGTTGGAGATGGTCCAGGTGAACTTCAGGTTGGGGTGGAAGGTGTTGGTGAAGTGGATGAACTGTTCGAGCTCCTCGTGGGAGCACGAGGCGGCGCCGATGCAGTCATCAATGTAACGGAGGAAGAGGTGGGGTTTAGGGCCAGTGTAGGTACAGAAGAGGGATTGTTCCATGTAACCTACAAAGAGGCAGGCATAGCTTGGGCCCATGCGGATACCCATGGCCATCCCCTTTGTCTGTAGGAAGTGGGAGGAATTGAAAGAAAAGTTGTTGAGGGTGAGGATGAGTTCGGCTAAGCAGATGAGGGTGTCGGTGGAGGGGGACTGGTCAGTTCTGCGGGACAGGAAGAAGCGGAGGGCCTTTAGGCCATCAGCATGGGGAATACAGGTGTATAGGGACTGGATGTCCATCGTAAAAATGAGGTGTTGGGGACCGGGGAATTGGAAGTTCTGGAGGAGGTGGAGGGCGTGGGTGGTGTCACGGACGTAGGTAGGGAGTTCCTGGACCAAGGGGGTGAAAATGGAGTCTAGGTAGGTGGAGATGAGTTAGGTGGGGCAGGAGCAGGCGCAGACAATGGGTCGACCGGGGCATTCAGGTTTGTGGATTTTGGGGAGGAGATAGAAGTGGGCGGTGCGGGGTTGGGGAATGATGAGGTTGGAGGCGGTGGGTGGGAGGTCACCTGAGGTGATGAGGTTGTGGATGGTTTGGAAGATGATGGTTTGGTGTTCGGGGATGGGGTCATGATCCAGGGGGCGGTACAATATACCCACGGATCAGTGCTTGGACCTCAGCTGTTCACGATATATGCAGTTATTCAAATAAGTGAATACCGTGTAATATTTCCAAGTTTGCTGATGACAGAAATCTAGGTGGGATTGTGAGTAGTAGGAGCAGGCCAATTTGGGCAGGTGCTTATTTTGTACCCCACAACATTTGGTGGTAATAAATATATCTTCAACAATGGTGCACAATAAATAGTATTAAGTCAATCAAACACCTATTATTTATGATTTGCTTGATTTTCAGTTTAACTAACAGCAATGAAATTGAAATAACAGATGCATGGGCAACAAGTGATGAATCTGATATGACCTATTTTGCTCAACTACCTGAGACAAACTTCTACCAAAACATATAATTTCAAATATCTTGGTTCGGACTGACAACTTGCAAATAATTTTCACACCACACAAGCACCAGGCAATAACCATCCTCAACAGGAGAGAACTAATTATCACCCCTTAACATTCTTTCACCATCACTTGATCCCTCATGATCAATATCCTTGGCCTTTTGTTGACCAGAACTGAAGTAGACTGGTCATATATATACTGTGGCAACAAGAGCAGGTGAGAGGTTCAGTGTTGCAGTGAATAGTTCACCTGCTGACTCCCAAAAGCCTGTCCACCATCTCACAAGGCAGAAGTAGAAGTGTGACGGATGAGTCTACTGATTGAGTGAAGCTCTAATAACACTCAAGAAGGTTGACCACATCAGCCTACTTGAATGGCACCACATCCTCAAACATTCACTTCCTCCACCATCAACATTAGTAGCAGCAATGTGTATTATTTGCTAGATGCATTGCAGAAATTCTCCATGGCTCCTCAGACAGAACCTTCAAAACCCTGCTCCACTACCCACCTAGAAGGATAAGGGCAGCAGAAACATGGGAACACCACCAACTACCTGCAACTTCCCCTCCAAGTAACTCACCATCCTAACTTGGAAATATATCACCGTTCCTTCAATGTCACTTGGTCAAGATGTCTGGTTGATAACGGCAGCTCACCACCACCTTCTCAAGAATAGCTAGGGATGGGCAATAAATACTAGCACAGCCAGCAATCTCATGAATGACTTTTTTTAAAAATACTATTATGTAACATGGCATCCAACTTTAACTAGCTTCATTTTCAGTGTTTGGTTGAGTATAAATTCAGATTTTTAAGTTTCATTCTATCGTAGCTTTGGATTCTGCAGTTCTAATTGCCTTCAGGAGTTGTGTAAATATTTTTTGGGCCTTATTTTCTTACATTTCTTTGCTGTCACCTTTATCTGCTCAATGGCAAACAAGGATGTATAGTACATGCCAGTCTTGCCCATGAACTTCCTGCCCCATGATTTTTTAAAAAATTAAATGGCTTGCATTGAGTCCTTGGTGGAGTTAGCTATATATATCTTGTGAAGGGAATGTGATTAATGGGATAAAAGAGCTTTGCTTGTTTCATGTGTCTTCGCGTGTGTTTTAAAATTCTTAAGATCTAAAGATAATATCATTGTTTGAAGTGACATTTTATTTGCAAATAAGATTACAAATAACACATTGTTTCTCTTTACAGAATCAAATAAGTAATTTAAGTCGTAACAGTGAAGATGCTTTTAAGTCCACAAATCAATCAAGGCTGCTGCAAGCTGAAGATTTCTGATTTGACTCAAAACTGTAAAATGATGATCAAACACCCTGCTCAGTTTGGAGCCAAAGTTACTCAAGAAAATTACAATCTCAAAGGAAAACAAAATGTCATATAACTAATGACAATATTTTAATCTTGTTTGTGGCAAGTGCTTGTAATTTGGCGGATATAAATCGATCCAAAAGTTATTGGACAGATAACTTTGGAGTCAGGGCCTCTTGATTTTCTTTCAAGTGTATTTTTTTTGATATTTTCACAGGTTCAGTCAAATACTCACAGACAAACATGTTATATACTAATAGTCCTAATTTTAACGCAACCCAACCAAAGGGAACAGGATGACTTTTGAACAGAAACCCATTCTATATAATCCTCCACTGAAGTTGATGGAATATTAAATTGGTTAGGCTGTAAAACGAGCATCTGACACAAACCCACCCCATTCCCATGGATAAATTAGGTTAGAATTGAGATTGAGCAGTTACTGTCTCACTGATGAACAAAGGGTTCTGTTAACATGTCAAGAACAGAATAAATTTGGGTTGGATTTTCTTAATTCTATCCTGCAGATCAAGGGAAAGACTTCAGTTCAACTAATTATTGTAACCTATTTAACTCTGGCACAGTTTTAATGTTGAAGCAGGGGGCCCTTGAGTTGAGTTGAAGAAGTACATGGTTCATCATGTTGCTGGAAGGGAAACTGGTGTATTTTGTGGCCTATTGAGGGGCAATTCTGTTCCTCCTGGCCAAAGAATGATATTGAAAATGTATTTATCCCTTCCACCCATCAGTCTTTACTTCTCTTTAGCTGCTGGGTTTAATCTGAAAGACAGACCCATTATGGGTCTGCAAACCCATATCTAATATATATAATATCTAAATGACTTAAGCCACATCCTGCGGTCTGCCCTGTTCTGCATCTGCTAAAATTGGAACTGGGTAGTCCTGAAGTGAGCTGAGTTCAAGTTGAAGAATTCTAACATGTTCACAACCCACCAAACCTAAACCTATACTTGGGCAGTTAAAATTCTCTTCTGTATCTCCATTGTACTTTTCAGCATTGCTCCTGCAACTTATCAACTGGTTCTACATGGGATCTACTATATCTGAGTGAAATAAGAAATGTACGAATACTTAACGGATTCATCTAAAATGTCCTCCTGACAACTTGAACGTAACTGTTAACTCATTAAAAATTAATTTGTTAGTTTAAAATAGCAAAAGGCATTCAGATGAGAATTTCAGGTGAATAATCTGTATTCCTACCCTTGAATCTGTCACTGCACTTTCAAGGCTGTTGTAACTACCATGAATGAACTTGCATGAAAGCACAAAAAAAGATACATCTGAACTCAGCATTACTGAAAAAGAGACATGAACTTTTCATTATCTAGACATGACAAAATATAAAAGTAAACCATATTGTGATTATTTTGCAGAAGTTATCTTCTCCTTGAAAATATCAGTGAGGTGAATGACATTAATGCAAAACCATTGTAGTAACATTCCTCATGAGAAGACCCAGAAAGCAGAGGAGGATTTTCATCTGCAAAAAAAATGTTGGGAACTATTTTCAAAGATCTGAATACTTTGAACTTGGTAATACACTTCAGCAGAGCTACGTAACAATGGAATCCTGAAAGTGTGAAAAAGCAAGAGAAAAACGTAAATACTCTAATGGGGTAGTCAGTGTCAGGAAGGCAACATTTATCCATTGTCTCTTTCAAACATTTAGTGGTCTACTGTTTGCTAACACCTTAAGAAGGACTGAGGTTCTGAAAGCTTGTGTTTTCAAATAAACCTGTTGAACTGTAACCTGGTGTCATGTGATTTCTGACACACACACACACACACACACACACACACGTAAGAAATCTCTGCTTATGTAAAAAGGCTGACAGAAGGCTGTTCACTTTCAAAAGATGAACTGAAAATGGCCTTACAGGCCTGTCTTTGCACTTCAAACTGATATAAATATTGCAGTCTGAGTAGGGAACAGTAAGGGTCCTTGTGAAGTGAACTGGAGAGGAAAGACTATAAATGCTGCTAAACTGAGAATATTTAACATGTTTGCGTTTGACTGAAAAGCTTCCCTAAGAACAGAACCTCTTAAATTCTACTAAAGTGACTGTTCGATTCAAACATACAATGGCCTCAGCCATGATTGATTCAATGACAAATGCCATTTCCTCCATTGAAGTGAAGAATTACAGCAATGGTTAAGTGCTGCTGAACCTGGTTACAGCTAATTTACCTTGCTAGAGAGACGGAACTATGTAAGTGAGTGTAATCCAAGATGTTTGTTGATTAACATTTTGTAGTTGAAATACTAGTTGAACAACTAGTTGAATTGTGAATAAGTTTCTAGTAATGCTATTTGTGTGCAGATGAAGTGAAACTATGACAAGAATCAGCTGAGGGAATAGAGCAAGATGTAGGTGGGGACAGACATTGAATTGGGCATGAAGGCAGTTAAACTTACCAATACTAGTAGCCACATATATGTTCACTTCACAAGGACCCTTACTGTTCCGTACTCAGACTGCAGTATCTATATCAGTTTGAAGTGCAAAGGCAGGCCTGTAAGGCCATTTTCAGTTCATCTTTTGAAAGTGAACAGCCTTCTGTCAGCCTTTCTACATAAGCAGAGATTTCTTACGTGTGTGTGTATGTATGTGTGTCAGAAATCACATGACACCAGGTTTATTGCAGCTGCAATAGGTAGAATGCATCAACTCAACAGGATGGCACAATACCACTTGGGATCATTGGGATGTGCATCAAATGGCAGACTTACATGAGGATCACATGAGAAAATAAAATATGAGTAACTTAAGAATATCTCATTTTAAATGAGTTCTTGGTTAAGAATAAATCCTTAAGATTGCATTTAATGAGATGTCACAAATTCCCCATCACCTGTGCATAATTTGTACATATGATGCCAAGTTCCACCAACATTGATTGCTTATGAATAATATTAGCAAGAATATTTAATGATATTGAACAATATAGTACAATTGAAGATTTTGCTACCTGTGCCATCACAATACTTTACGATTACTCTTAGAATCACTACAAAATGGTGAGCCCACCATACGTGCAACAAACAAAGAGGAAGTATGCTGGTTGCATGTCCCATTCCTTTAGATAACTTTGGTCTGGTTATCCAGCATATGGAGGGCCTGACACACTGAATGGCTCCTGCACAATTGCAGGTACTCTTCAGTATCGTCTATTGGAGACATTCAGGTCACTGTTGGTGAGTGAGGACTAACTATTCACCATTGAAGCACCCTAAGATGGAGCCCCCAAAGTGGCTGTCAGAGTTCTGCACCCCTCATGTTGTGCAGTGGCACATGCCTTAACTGTCTGAGAAAGAGTGGAACTCGGAAGTGGTTCCTCATCTCCATCATGCCTGGTCACTACTGGCTGCATAGATTCTACATCCAAGATGACCGCACCAAGGTCGAAGTGTGAATTTGGTAGCAATAGACTAGTTTACTGGATCTGACACTTATGGAGTTTGCCAACCTCCTCGTGGGGAAGCCAGTTACTCATCCACCTAGATGTGGCAGACCTGGATGGACTCATTGTCCATCCAAGGCTACTCAGAGTCTCTGGTGATCCCCAGCCTATCTTTGCATCTCCACGAGGCCTCTTGTACCATAATCAGATGCCAGTCTCAATCAGCATTCAGGGAAATATTACAGTATGAGGGAAAGCTAATATGCAATGTATTTTAAAAACAAAACAACAATGGAGGCTAAAAGTAGCATTCCAGAAATATCTGTAAAACAGCAAATGGAGAGGAGGTAGGAACTCAAGAAAAATATAATCATCAGGGAAGTGGTACTCAGTGATTTGTTGGAACTGAGAGCTGACATGTCTCCAAATCCTGATGTACTTAATGCTAGAGAGTTAAAGGAGTAGCAATGAGATAGTTGATGCATTTGAAATATAGCAGGGCCTTGGAAAAGTCCAAGGTAATCAGGCAGACCCAACTGAGTTGT
The DNA here is from genome assembly GCA_024137785.1 of Ginglymostoma cirratum. Classification (NCBI taxonomy): domain Eukaryota; kingdom Metazoa; phylum Chordata; class Chondrichthyes; order Orectolobiformes; family Ginglymostomatidae; genus Ginglymostoma; species Ginglymostoma cirratum. Next base: position 44,556,698 of record JAHRHZ010000062.1, read on the forward strand.
TTGAATGGAAAATCATGTTTACGCAATTGATTGGAGTTTAAGGGTGTAACTTGAAGTCGATAATAGGAAGTCTGTGTGTGTAGTGCATTTAGATTTCCAGAAGGCATTTGATAAGGTGTCATATCAAAGGTTTATTGTGGAAAATAAAAGCTTGTGGTGTGGTGAGCAACATATTGGCATTGGATAGATAAGCTAACTGAAAGGAAACGAAGAGTAGGCCTACATATTTTCTGATTGGCAAAATGTAATGAATGGTGTGACACAAGTTTCAGTGCTGGGGCCTCAACATTTTACAATTTATACAACTAACATTGAATGAAGGATTGGTTGCTAAATTTGTTGACAGCTCAAAGGTGGATAGGAAAGTAAGTTGTGAAAGGAACTTAAATATGTTATAAAGGAATATAGATAGATAGGTTAAATGAATGAGCAATGATCAGGCAATGGAGTATAATATGGCAAAATGTGAAATTGTCCATTTTGGTAGGAAGAATAACACAAAAGCATATCATCTAGATAATGAGAGATTGTAGATCTCTGAGATGTAAAGGGATCTGAGTGTTCTAATGCACAAAATGCGAAGTTAGTATGCAAGCACAGCAAGTATTCACAAAAGATAATAGAATGTTATCATTTATTGCAAGTGGAATGGATACTAAAGTAGGGAGATTATACTCCAGTTATACATCTAGAGTACTGTGTAGAGTATTGCTTTCCCCATTTGAAGGAAGATGTAAAGGTGTTGGAAAATGTTCATAGAAGGTTTATGAGACTAATACCTGGAGGTCATCTCAAGGAAAGGTTAGATGGCCAGGTTTTTGTCTGTTGGAGTTTGCAAGAGTAAAAAGTGACCTAAATTAGATCTTTTTGATCCTGAAGGGTTATGAAGGGTGGATGTGGAAAGAATGTTTCCTCTTTTCATTGCATCTAGAACCAGGGGTCACTGTTTAAAAATAAGGGGTCACCATCAAAGACACAGATAAGGAGATTTTTTTTTCTCACAAAGGATCATAAATCTTTGGAACTCTCTTCCTCAAAAATGTGATGGAAGCAGAGTCTTTGACTGTTTTAAGGCAGAGATACATCAATCCTTGATAAGCAAAGGGGTATAAGTTTATCAAAGGTAAGCAAGAGGAATAATCAGATCAACCACTGAATCGCAGGGAGGCTTGTGGGGGTTGAGTGGCTTACTTCTGTTCTTAATTCATTTATCCATATGTTCATAGCATGGAGCATAAAGTGAGCCTTCTTTTGCCTGTCAGGTGCTTCAATAGCCACATCCTCTATAAGCCACTGAAAACTGCTTGTGATGGGCTCACCAGATTACGACCCAAGCCAAAAGTGAGCATGTTCCCACAAATGTCACTGTGCACGGTGTAGAGAACAGGTATGATGGTGCATTCTGTCAGTGTTCTGAAACTGCGTTATCTGGGCTGGACTGCTGGATCACATGAATGCATGGTCAATTCCTCCAGAACATAAGGTCATGGATTGGAAACCACAGAAATGCAGATTAGCATCAATATAAGCCCATTTTTCCATCCTGCTGTCACATCAGAAACCAGGCCACTTACTCTGAACTCCAGGTACTTTTGCCTTTTGCCTACAAATGTGCAATTGCCTGCTCTCCAGCTAGTTCCACAGCCTCCTATTCTGCAGTTGCGAGTGTCTTCACATCAAGAACTTCTCTTCCTGCTTTTTCCAACTTCTTGGCATTATGTGCTATTTTATCATTTGCACAGAACAGGAGAACTTATCTCATTTCAAAGACTATTAAACCCCTTGTCTCCATGTATCTATCCAATAGATAGGCCTTCCTGGATAAGTGATCCGTTTTCATACAAGCATATAAAATATGAGCAGAAGTAGGCTTTTCAGCCCCTTGAGCATGCCATGGCATTTAATATGATCATGACTGATCTGTTTGTGTTTCAAATTTTCCTTGGCAAATAAGAATTTATTTGCTACAGCCATGACAATTGTTAATGACCGCACCCCCTTAAATAAGGATAATTACAAAGAAATGAGGGCAAAACTATCTGGAATGGACTGGAAAGGAGTATAGCAGCAAAGATGATTGAGGAATAATGGCAGATGTTTAAGAAAATGGTGCGTGGCTCACAACAAAGATATATCCCAGTGAGGTCCTTAAACAACCAATAAATTGCCTCTTATGACATAACCTAACAAGCAGGCCATTCAGCCTCTTGACCCTGCTATGCCATTTAATACGATCATGGCTGATTTAATCTCGGACTCAAGGTGACTTCTCAGTCTCCTGCCCATTCTCCATAACCTTTCAACCTGTCACAAATTAAAAGTCTGCCTATCTCCCACTTAAATTTATTCTGTGTTCCGCATCCACCACATTCTAGATAACGAATTTCACAGATTCACAGCCCTTTGAGAGAAACAATTCCTCCTCATACTTTACCACTCCTTAGCCTAAATTATGATCACGCATTCTAGATTGCTCCACAAGGGGAAACATCAAATCTATGTCTACTATGTCCATCCCCATTAGCATCTTAGACACCACAATTAGATTGCTTCTCACTCTTGGAAACTCTAGCGAGTATTGGCCTAAACGACTCAATATCTCCTCATAAAACAATCCTTTCACTTCTGGAATTAATCTAGTGAATATTTTCTGAAGTGCCTCAAAGTCAATCACATCCTTCCTCAAATAAGGGGACCAAACTGTACAGAATACTCCAGGTGGGGTATCACTAATGGAACAATGTTTCCCAACTTTTGTATTCTATTCCTTAAGCAATAAATGCCAAAATTTCAATTTCTTTCCTTATTACTTGCTGTACCTGCGTACTGGTTTTCTGTGATTCATGCACAAGGCCACACAAATATTTTTGTACTGAAACATTTTGAAGTTTCTCTCCATTTAGACATTATGTTTCCTTCTATTCTTCCAATCAAAATGGACAACCTCACATTTTTCCACATTAAACTCCATCTGCCAAATTTTGGCCCATCTGCTAACCTTTCCATATCCATTTGTATATTTCACAGTTCTTCACTGCAACTTACTTTCCCACCTATTTTAGTGTCATCTGCAAATATGGCAATAGTAATTTCTATCTGTGCATCCAAGTTAAATATAGATTGCATACAGCTGTGGCCCAAAGACCAGGCCCTTTGGTGCCCCATAAGTTGGAACTTGCCAACCAGAAAAAGACCTATTTATCTTGACTCTCTGCTTTCTGTTAGTCAACTAATCCTCTATCCAAGCTAATATATTATCCCTAACCCCATGTGATCTTACCTTCTGTAAGCACCTTATCAAATGTTTCTTGAAGTCTAGACACACTACATCTACAGGACCCCAATATCCATTATGATTGTCACATCTTCAAAGTCTAACAAATTAGTAAAATAGAATTTACCCTTTAGAAAACTATACTGACTCTGATGAATTGCATTTTGATTTTCCAAATGTCCCATTACTACTTCCTTAACATTAGATCACAATAAGTTCTTAAGGACAGACATTAAACTAACTGGTACTTACTGCCTCCCCCACTTTGAACAATTGCGTTATGTTAGCATTTTTCCAATCCACTTTCCCACTTCCAGGAACTGTTAGAATATTATAATCAATGCATCCATTATCTCTGCTGCCATTACCTGTAAAACCCAGGGATGTAGTCCATTGGGCCCTCAGACTTGTCTTTAATCCCAATAATTTGCTCTTTCTTGTTCCCTAGTGATGGTGATTCTTTTAAATTCCTCTTTTACTATAACCTCTGAATTACCTGTTACTTTTGGAATGGTTTCAGAGTTGTCTACTGAGGCAAAATATTAATTTAGTGTCTCTGCCACTTCTGTGTTCCCCGTTATTAAATCCCCAGTCTTGTCCCCTAACTACCCAACAGTCACTTTAGCCACTCTCTTCCTTTTTATTCATTTATAGAAATTTATATTACTTATTTTTATATTTTAAGTTAATTTTCTTTCATAATTCACCTTTGCTTTTTTTTAAACTTCTTTAGTAATCCTTTGTTGGTCTTAAAGATTTCCCAATCCTCAAGCCTGCCACTGACCATTATAATTAGGTATGCCTTAATTTTTACCTTTCTGTTATCTTTAATTTCCTCATTTAGCCATGGATGCTTTATCTCCCTCTTACAATCTTTCTTCATCTCTGAAATATATTTTAGAAAGAGGAAATAAATATCTCCTTCAATGTCTGCCACTATTCATCAACTGTCCCGTCTTTTAGACTTTCAGCCCGGTCCAAATCTGTCCTGTGCATATGTTATTACTTTTGTTTAACATCAGAACATTAATTTGGGACAAGTTTCTCACCCATCGACCATACTGTTTAGGTCTTCCACAAGATTCTGCCCTTTAAGTGTTTTTGGATTTTTACTTGTGGTAGTCTGTAATCTGTGAGTATCCCTCTAGATCAAGGACTGCAGTTCAAGAAAGCAATTCACCACTATCTTCACTGGGGCAATTTGAGATGGATAATAATTACTAGCCTAACCAGCAACACCCACATCCCATGAACAAATGAAAAGAAAAGCACTTCCTGTTTATGTTAGAAATGTTGAATTGTTCGATTGCAGAACAGATTTGTTTTCTCTAACGTCTCCAACCAAATTTAAAAAAGAAACAACGCATCCACCTTTGAGAATAAAATATTTAAATAATGTGGTAGAAACAGACAACAAAATGATGTTCTTTTTCCATGGTATAATTAAAAATGGCTAATGCTACACCTAGATGAATACAATTGCATTAACATAACTGGACAGCACACAACAAGAGCAAAATATGGTAGATGCTGGATATGTAAAATTAAAAACAAAAATTCCTGGAAAAGTCAGCAGGTTACGCATCATCCCTCCCGCTTTCCACTAGCTTCAAAGCTCTTACATTTCTATCATTCAATTAACCTGAAATGTTAACTCTGTTTCTCTCCACAGATGCTTCAACATTTTCCAATTTCCTGGCCCTAACCACTTCATCTTCACCGGACTTCCATTCCAGCTACACCCCCATGCTGATAAAGCTAGGCTCAGACTTCTTTGAGGACTGACCAATCCATACCTATGACTATTGTCACCCACCTGCCTTAATGTGTTTCTTATTTACTGCCTCCGAAACTCTGAACAACTTCTCCATTAGCTTCACTCATTCCCTCCAAATAAAAGGTGTAGGTATGGATACCTGTGTGGGTCTGAGTTAAGTGGAACATTTGTTATTGTAGTCTGGCTCAGATCTCCTCCCTCATCACTTTTTCTAATTCATGGATAACTGTATTAACCATTGGCTCTTGCTATGAGCTGGGAAATGTCTTTGACGCTGTTTCTAATTTGCACCTTTCACCTTAACTTGGTCCATTTCTGGCTCTTCCATTTTTTTCTTCAACAGTTGTCTCTGATGCTAGGGATAGGCTAACTACTAATGTTTACAATGAACCCACAGACACCCACAACCATACTCATTACACTTACTCAGGTACTGTTTCCTGTAAGGAATATATCCCATTAGTGGAAGCAGTGACATGCGATAATGTCACTAGACCTAGTATTCCAGAACCCCAGGTTGTTGCTCTGGAGACATGGCTCAAATCCCACTCATAGCAGTTGATGAAATTTAATTCATCAATGTGGAATTAAAAGCTAGTCTCAGCAATGGTGACCACAATTGATTATTTTGTTCTTAAAACCCGTATAGCTGTCTAACCTGTTTAACTAATATTTTAATAATAGAATTCTGTGCCATGATATTATAAATGGTAGTTTAAGCTATTCTGTTGCTGCTGATGGCCCATAGTGCCTGAACAATACCTAGGTATGTTCAAAAGATTTCGCATTTCGCACAATGGTAGTGTTACACAATGGAGGGGGTTGTCAATGTGAAGATAAGAGTTCATCTCCACAATTGGTGGACTGCAGTCCACAACGGGACAGCTCTTGAGTGGGAGACAAAGCTAAGTGATTTCACGACCAATGGATCAGATCTAAGCTCTGCCATTCTGCTGCAATTAGTTGTGAATGGTGGTATAAAGCCAAATATCGAACTGGAGGGAGATCCTCCACAAGTTTCCCCATCCTCAAGAATGGTGGAACCCATTATAATAGTATAAAATACAAGGTTTAAGCATTTTCAACCATCTCTACCAGAAGGACCAAATAAATGATCAATCTCAGTTTCCTCCTGAGATCTCCAGCATTACAGATTGTCTTCAGCCACTTTAATTCACTCAAAAAGATATCTGGAAATGACAGAAGGCTCGTGATAGCTATCTATCGCTTGATGCAGACCCTGATAAGATTCCTCCAAGAGTACTGAAGACTTGTGCTCCAGAACTAGACACATCCCAAGCCAAGCTATTCCAATACAGATACAATGATAGCATCGAACTGGCAGTGTGGAAAATAGCCCAGGCTTCTCCAGTGGTGATTTGATCCACTGACACCATCAATTTTTGTTTTATTCATTAATGGGGTGAGGTCATTGCTGGCTAAGCAACATTTATTGCCCGTCCCTAATTGCCTACAGGGCAGTTAAAAGTCAACCACATTGCTGTGGTCCGGAGTCACATGTAGGCCAGACTCGATAAGGACGGCAGTTTCCTTCCCTAAAGGACGTTAGTGAACCAGATGGGTTTTTCCCAACAATAGGCAACGGATTCATGGTTATCATTAGATTCTTAATTCCAGATATTTTAATTGAATTCAAATTCCACCATCTGCCGTGGCGGATTCAAACCCGGGTCACCAGAACATTATCTGGGTTTCTGGATTAACAGTACAGCAATAATCCCACTAGGCCATCACCTCCCCTCAAAGTGCATATTTGGCAATATCTATTTGGTAGCAGAGGACTTCTGATCTGTAAAATGTAACTGAAAATAAACTAAACAAAAAATCCACATAAAAGGATAAAAAATAATGTTCAAGTTATTGATTTTTGTCATAACGAGGACATATTAATTTCTATTGGTATCTTTGTGTGTTCTGATTACTTACTCACAATCCTTTCATAAGAAACTTTAAATCCATGTTTAGCTGATGGTTTGTGTTGAAATTCTATAATAACTGCACGTCCAGTGGAATTCATTTTTAATGGTAATGACACTTTATTACAGTATTGTTCTGCCACAACAGAAGGGGATCGTGCGGCATCATGAATGATCACACTATTTTCTGTACAGTTTGAGCTCTCCTTAAGCTTCAATTCTTGAAATATCAAGGTCAACTATTGAAAAACAAGAACAATACATAATATTATGCCAGTTTTAAAATATGTTCTATTCTTTCCAGTCTTGATTGTATTACAAATTCAAATGGAATGTAAATCTAAGAGTTAAAATATTTGGGGAAATTTAAGTTATTGATCAAAATTACCTAATAATATATAAAATGATTTCTTATAGTTTATTGTTGCTGTTAAGAAACATTGAAATACTGCATTGAAAATGGCGGAACTTAGTCCAAACATTAATCTATTTATTAAAATTACATATTCGTGTTTTCTATCTCGTGCAGCTAAAAGTAAAGCACAGTACATTGATGATTAAGGAGTCTGTTTTCACGTATATCTAAATAGACTGGAGTTAGACTGGATAACCCTAAAATAACAATGCAAGTAAAATGCAAATGTACAAACCACCAGACCATAATGCTATTTATTAATTGTGCACATGTACAGGAGGCTTTGTATCATGGTTGCTTAACATTACTTGAAATCAGCCTGGATCTATTAAACAAAAGCTGTTTGTGGTTGCTTTAGTTCTGAGATTAATTTCAATATTGTACTACAGAAGGAATAACAATGGCTGGCCATGACAAGAAGTGCTCTGAGTTCTTTAGATGCTACACTGGAGATCCTAGTGGGGGAAGTGGAAAGAAAGTCAGGCATTTTGAATACTCTGTGGGAGTTGGGTTGGAGTGTGCACAGAGGCCCCGAAGACACATGCACAGAAAGCTAGAGATATGGTGGCAGAAATCAATACCAGCAGTGTAGTCCAAAAATCTGCAATTGTACCACAAAATGAGAAGATCATAAGACCATTAGGTGGGACATGAAGCTGGGCCTCCTGGCTCAGAGGCAAGGACATTAACATTATGCCACAAGGACCCTCCAAGTTCAGTGTTTTTTTAAAATTTAATTGATTTTTCTAATCAACCTGTTCAGAGATGTTATTACACATCCATGGAGCAGGTGGGGCTTGAACTTGGGTCTCTCAGTCCAGGGGTAGGGATGCTATCACTGTGCCACAAGAGCCCCACCCCTACCCAAGTTCGGTTCTGAAGTCAGATTTGGATTATAGCCTTTAACTAAGTTAAAATAGCCCAATTAAAGGAGGCAGCTGCTAAATGTGGCAGTCAAAATTCAAATATTTTATTCATTTGTCTAAATTAGGTGTGTCTTTTTCCTATCCCATCAAACCTAGAAGAACTGGAGCTGTTCAATTAAATGCTGACGCATTTGAAAACACTAAAAGACAATGGTTGGAACTACGATCCAGTAACACCTAATACGGAGGTATAATTTGACAGCCCCAATGTTGGTATTTGGAATGGACTTTTGTGTATAAGGACCTCAAGAAAGGTGGTTCCAAGTAACAGTTCTCAGGTGAACAAACTGTGAACAGCATGTAGGGCTAAACAATCTTTCTGTCACTGAAAACTCAGAAGAAGATGCCCAGAAATCATATCTGTTCTGCTGAAAAAGACTCCAGGCAGAATTCAAGTGTTGTGTTGGCAGAACTAGTAAGAGAAAGGAATCCTCATTCATTCCCCTAATGTGCTGTACCTACTGAGTCCATCTACATAGACAAACTCTGATTACGTGATAACCAAAACCATTGCAGCTTCTGAAGATAACTTTTCAACTTTAAACTTTCATTAAGGTTGTAGACATGCTTGCTGAGCTTGGTTGCAGATGTTTTGTCACCCTGCTAGGTAACATCATCAGTGCACCTCCCGTGAAGTGCTGGTGTTCTGTCCTGCTTGTTATTTATATCCCTCGGTTTGCTGGGTGGTTGGCATTACTTCCGGTTCTGTTTTTCAGTGGTTTGTAAAACAGAACCGGAAATAATGCCAACCACCCAGCAAACTGAGGCATATAAATAACAAGCAGGACAGAACACCAGCACTTCACGGGAGGTGCACTGATGATGTTACCTAGCACGGTGATGAAACATTTGTAACCAAACCCACCAGCTTGGGGAGCAAGTCTAAAACCTATCGACAACCCAAGCTACAAATTTTGTCAAAACCTTTAAACTTTCATTCCAGACAACCAGCATGTTAACTGCAAGGTGTAGCACTGCAATAACATCTTAATACAATAACTGAACTGAAATCATCTTTATAATGATCTTGTGTCCTCATCCTTGCAAGCACTTTAACTTAATTACTTTTACTTCAGTGACTTATACCAGTACTTCACACACACAGACCACTTTGTGGAAACATATTTTTACAAGATCCTGACAGTTATCAAATTTTTCAGACTGCTACTTTCAAACCTTGTAATATCTTTTCACCAGCAGGACCCAAAAACAGTGTACATTATTGGAAGGATGAGATTTGCTCTCAATTTCTCCACTTCTGGATTTCAGCATATACCCACAGGTAACTAGATATAAAAAAAAGTATGAAATAAAAAAGTTTGTAAAAAGTAGTTATACATAAATATATTTATGATTATGAAAGCAAGAAGGATTATTTTAAGAATATTACTGAATTTATATTTGGCAGCAAAACCAATTGCTTGTAATTTCCGAGTTGAGGTGAAAGTTATAAATAATTCATTTCGTGTTGATATTGCAGCCGGATTATCTGCTCCACAAATTGGTCCTTCAAGGATATCTGCATGAATACTGGAACCATCATAAATTGTTAAGTGATCACCAACGCATGCTGCAAATTCTTGTATTTGAAATCTCAAGAATTCCAAGATAATCTAAAAAACAGAATAGATCACAAAGTCAAATCCAACAATTTCCATTGGAAACAATAATTACACAGAATAGCACATTTCACAGATGTGTAAAAGTCCAAAATATGAAACAAGCGTGTTATTTTAGTATATTGGGTAATGTATGTCAACCTCAGTTGTCATAGTGGGCTCGTTATGGCATCTGGTGCTTGACAAGGGAAGGCCAAATGTGGCAAAAATTATTTAACGCAATTGGCTAGATGGATAGCATGCAGTCTAGAATAACACAAAGTGTATGGGTTAATTCCTGCTCTGCATGAGGTAAACATGGGTTCTGTGACTTTGCCTTGAGAGTAGAAAGCAATGGCAACTATGGCTGAACAACAACTGCCAATGAACCAGTTCAGGAAGAAGCATAGGTCAACAATGAGTCAAGGGCCTGCTTTTGGGCATAACACATATCAATGTATAAATCAATGTACATTTTAGGTCTAACATTTTCCAGTGCATACGTGGTTTTACACAGTTTCCAGCTCCTTGCTGTACAGCGCAGCAGGATTTTAGTTTGCGGCTTTTTTCCACTGAGCATTTGTGGCAACTGGCACATTCTTTAATGCACCTGTCAGCATGTTGTCTTCAATATTGGAGTTTTTAGTTTACATACTAGGTCAAGGACAGTTCCTTCCTCAGGAAATCTTCATTAACCCACAACTATTTATTGATTCTATTCCATTGCCTATGTCCTGTTTATATCTGTTCAATTCACGAGCACATTTCTTGAATTTCTCCATCAAGCTTCTGGATTCACCATGCTTCTTTATATCACAGAACCTTGAGAAGGTGACAGGGGTCTCACTACTTTAACAAATAAACTCACATCTTCTTGCAAGCAGCTACCCCAAATGCCCTGTCCTCCACTCTCCCTAGCAATCTGATCAAGCGCACCATGCGGGAACCAATTTTATGAAACTTCTCCTTGGACATGAAAACATTACAGGACAGAAAGCAGTCTTTCAGCTTAATATAACAAGGTGTGGAGCTGGAGGAACACAGCAGGCCAGGTAGCATCAGGGGAGCAGGAAGGCTGATGTTTCGGGTCTGGACCCTTCTTCAGAAATGGGGGACGGGAAGTGAGCTCTGAAATAAATAGGCAGGGGAGAAACACGGTGATAGAAGATAGATAGTGGAGCAGATAGGTGGAGAAAAGACGGACAGGTCAAGGGGGCGGGGATGAAGCTAGTAAAGGTGAGTGTAGGCAGGACGTTGGGATGGGGTTGGTCTGTGAGATGGGAGGAGCAGATAGGTGGGAGAGAAGATGGACAGGTCAAGGAAGCAGGGATGAGGTGGGGCTGGTCTTGGGATGAGGTCAGGGATGGAGAGATTTTGAAGCTTGTAAAGTCCACATTGAGACCATTGGGTTGTAGGGTTCCAAGGCGGAATATGAGGTGCTGTTCCTCTAGTTTCTGGGTGGCATTGTTGTGACATTGGAGGAGGCCCAGGATGAACATGTCGTCCAGGGAGTGGGAGGGGGAGTTGAAGTGGTTTGCGACTGGACGGTGTTGTCGTTTGTCGCGAACCAAACGTAGCTGCTCCACAAAGCAGTCTCCGAGCCTCCGCTTGGTCTCCCCGATGTAGAGGAGGCCACATCGGGAACAGCGGATACGATAGACCACATTAGCGGATATGCAGGTGAACATCTGTTTATTGTGGAAGGTTTTCTTGGGGCCTGGGATGGAGGTGAGGGGGGAGGTGTAGGGGCAGGTGTAGCACCTCCTGCAGTCACGAAAAACTCCCAGTTGCAAACCACTTCAACTCCCCCTCCCACTCCCTGGACGACATGTCCATCCTGGGCCTCCTTCAGTGTCACAACGATGCCACCTGGAAACTGGAGGAACAGCACCTCATATTCCGTCTTGGAACCCTACAACCCAATGGTCTCAATGTAGACTTTACGAGCTTCAAAATCTCCCCACCCCCGACCTCATCCCAAGACCAGCCACCCCTCCCATCCTCTTTGATCTGTCCATCTTCCATTTCATCTATCCACCCCTCCCTCCTCACTGACTGACCCCCATCCCAACTTCCTACCTACACTCACTTTACTAGCTTCATCCCCTCCCCATTGACCTGTCCGTCTTCTCTCCGCCTATCTGCTCCACTATCCACCTTCTATCACCGCCCCCTTCTCTATTTATTTCAGAGCCCCCCCTCCCCTCCACCATTTCTGAAGAAGGGTCCAGACATGAAACGTCAGCTTTCCTGCTCCTCTGATGCTGCCTGGCCTGCTGTGTTCCTCCAGCTCCACACCTTGTTATCTCAGACTCCAGCATTGGCAGTTCCTACTATCTCTTTCAGCTTATTATATCTGTAATGGCAGAATAAGCTGGCTACTTATTTCAACCTCAATTTCCAGCACTGGTCCTTAGTCTTGCAGATTACAGTGGTTAGGGTGCATCTAGATTCCTCTTCAACGAGATGAGGATTTCCACTGCAACCACCATATTGATCAGCACAATTCAGACACCCACCACCCCCTGCCTAAAAAAGCTTCCCTCATGTCTCCACTAATCCTTCTATCAATCAGCTTAAATCTCTGTCCCCTGGTAAGTGACCTCTCCAATACGGGAAATATGTCTTTACTATCCATCTTTAACCTGATCCATCAGTATCTTGTGCAGCTCAATTAAGTCAACCCTCAAGCTTCTCTCAAAGCAAAACAATCTTTGCTCACAGCTGAAATTTTCAAGCTGGACAATATTCTTGTCAATTTTCTCCATTCTCTCTCCAGAGCAAATATGTCCTTCTAGTAATACAGTAGTGGTCTAATAAGTGTCTTATATAGTTCCAACATTACATCCCTACTTTTGTATTCAGCTCCTTGTCCAATGAAGGAAAGCATCCCATGTGCTTTCTTTACAACATTATCTACCATCCTGCCACCTTCAGGAACCTGTGACCATTCACTCCAATGTCTTCCTCTACCCCTCTCAATAAACTTCTCTTTATTATGCATTCCTTTGCTTCATTTGTTCTCTCCAAATGCATAAACTCATACTTCTCCAGGTTGAATTTCATTTGCCACATTCTTTGCCCACTCAATCAAATCATTAATATTCTGGAATCAACAGCCGTCCACTTCGCTATCAACTACATGGGCAACTACTGTGTTGTCTGCAAATTTACCAATCTTTGCTCCCACATTTAAGTTCAAATCATTACTAAGTACCATAATCAACAAGGGACCCAATACCGATCTCTGTGAAACAGCACCAGAAATGGGTTTCCATTCATAAAACTGTCTGTTGTCTCTTTGTTTCTCTCATTGAGCCAATCTGGAATCCATCTCACCAGAGTCCCCCTGTATTCCATGAGCTTTAAATGTTCTTAATATTCTGCCAGTCTGGCATATGGGCCTTGTTAAATGCCTTTACTCTTCCTCCGACTTTCTGGTACTTCATCTTAATCTAGTGAGAATTAAAGAATGATCCATGTGGCATTTGCAATTTCTTCTCTGGCTTCCTTTAACAACCTAGGATACAATGCATTTGGCCCTGGTGATTTATCTGCCTTCAAGGAAGTTTGTGCCTCCAGTACTTCCATTCCCATTGGGAATCTGAATCATAGAGTCATACAGCATAGAAACAGACCCTTCAGTCCAACCAGTCCATGCTGAACATAATCCCAAACTAAAATAATCCCACCTGCCTGCTTTTGACCCATATCCCTCCAAATCTTTCCTATTTATGTATCTATCCAAATGTCTTTTAAAAGTTGCAATTGTACCTGCATGGCCAACTTCCTCAGGAAGTTCATTCCACATGTGAACCACCCTCTGTGTAAAAAAATTTGCTTCTTATGTCTTTTTTAAATCTCTCTTTTCTCACCTTAAAAATGTACCTCATTGTCTTGAAATCCCCCACCCTAAGGAAAATGAAACAACCATTACCTTTACCCAAACCTCTCATGATTGCACAAACTTCTATCATTGCCCCATAATCTCCTATATTCCAGTGAAAAAAGTGCCAGCCTATCCAATCTTTCTTCATAACTCAAACCCCCCATTCCCAGCAATATCCTGGCGGATCTCTTCTGAACCCTCTCCAGCTTGATAATATCCTTCCTATAACTGGGCAACCTGAACTGTACACAATATTCCAGAAGAGGCCTCACTAACGTCTTGTACAACTTCAACATGACTTCCCAACTCCAATACTCAAAGGACTGAGCAATGAAGGGTAGCATGCCAAATATCTTTTTAACCATCCTGTCTATATGTGATGCAAACTTCAAAGAATTATTTACCTGCACCTCTAGGTCCCTCTGTTCTACAACACAACCCAAGGCCCTACCATTAATTGTATAAGCCTTACACTTGTTTGTTGTACCAAAATGCAATACGTCACATTCATCCAGATTGAACTCAATATGCCATTTTTCAGCCCATTGACCCATTTGATCAAGATCCCTTTCTAATCTAGAAAACCTTCTTCAGTGTCTACGATTATACCATACTCCTCCTCTAAGGAGAATTTGTGCATAATCCCTATCCTTCATGAAGGCAGTGAAAAGTTACTCACTAAGAACCTTTTCTGCATCATCCTCATCCATGCACAAATTGCTATGTATATCTCTGACAAGGCCAATATTTTCATACGTCATCCTTGAGTTCTTAATGTAGTGATAAAACATACTTGAATTTTCCTTAACTTTACCAGCCAATAATTTTTAATATCCTCTCTTGACTTTCTGAACTTCTTTCTCAATGCTGATTCTGCAGACCACTTACAGTGGTTCATCTATCACTGCCACCATTCTTTCTAGAAGGTCTGTTATTTGTGAACAAAGCCCTTGCAATCCATAAGCTTATTATGATGATTGCATCAACATCATGAATTGGGGAACATTGTAAAGACCCTCCACAACATTGTACACAAATTCTCTGGCATGCTGATCAGTATCTGAAGCATTTTCTGATGTATACTCATCACTACAGTATTCTAGCCCATCAAATTCTACATTTGAATTCTCTGCAGCAAAATTCATTTGGGGCCCAAATTGCTGATGTTCTGCCATCTGTGGTGACCTATTCTCTTAACTTACCTCTTTAACATTTGTATCTGGTAAAAGCATCATGTCTGAGCATATCTCTGTAACATGTATGTAGGCTTCAATTTTCAAGTTCAAATGAGGAACAGATTTTAATTTCAAAATTGGGAGGATGCAGAAAAAATAATAAATACAATATAGGATAACATACTTTCACAGCTTAGGAGGAATAAATTGATGCAATGATATTAGAAATACCAGCAAAACAGATGTTTAAAAAACAGAAAACAACAAAGCCTGTGTTCCATATTTCAGAAATTTGTTCAAAACATTTTCTCTCACATTAATTTAAATTTACCAATCTCAAATTTCAGGTTATAACAAATTTCCCTATTGCCCACATTCATAAATAGATACAATTGTTAATTATGAAATGTTGAGTGACAATTTTTGGTTAGGTATTTAGCAGAAGAAAGGGGTGATTGTAGCTCACTTGGTCATGGCCTAGCCTCTGAGCCAGAAACTCCAGGTTCAAGTCCCATTTCAGGTCTTGCTGGCCACACAGCAGTTTTCATCATGTAGTTCAACAGACTGATAACAGCCCAGCTAATTCTTCAAGCGCTTTCCTACTATATGAAAGTACTGGTTTGAGGAGATGAACTGTGTATTCTCAAATAGAGTAATAATGCAAATAATACATGACTTTGATATCCGTTTGGCTTCTAGTTGTGCTGCTGGAGCTTACTCTTTCATCATACCTGCATATAGGTTGAACATTAGGGACAAAGCAGAAACTTAAGGTCACAGACAATTAATGCATGGAAGCATAAAAAAGTCATATCATAGAAGATATGACTCACCCTTTGAGTTTATGCCATATCTCTACAAGGTCATCTCAACTAGTTCCATTCAACCGCATTCAGCCCTGCAGTTTTTTTTTTCCCTCTTAGATATCATCTACTTCACTTTTGAAATCCACAATTAAAAATACCTCTCAATATACTATCAGGCAGTGAGTTCCTGACCCCTTGCTGTGTTTAAGAATGATTTTTGCTCTTGTTTTTTTTTGTCAATTATTTTAAATGCGTGACCCGGCCTGGGTCAGTGACCCAATGAAATACAATGCACTGCAGTGCAGGAAGATGGATAATGATCTTCATGCACTCTGCAAGGGTATGTGCCACTATCTTTTCTCTGCTTTTTACACTCACCAGTAAGTCCAACTCTGACACTTTAGACAGCTCTCACCAATTCTCATCAACTACAGTTCTCACTATTGCATGCATCATGTCTGATCAATAACACTAATTTACCTCATCGTCCCAAACTGCTAACGCTTCCTCTTCTCTGCACTACTCCATTGCTTTTATGCCGTCATTGACTTCCCTTGTCAGCCATGATTGCCTCATCCTCCCCTTGTATCCGATCCCGGCTTCTGCCTCACAAATTGAAGGGTGAATTCACATTATTATCACTTCCCCCTTGGGTTTCCTTTGCCTTAACCTCTCTAATTAAATCTATCTCATTACATATCACCAAATCCAGACCTGCCTGTTCCTTAGTGGGCTCTACCAGAAGCTGCTCCAAAGAACCATCTTGTACAGATTCCAAGAATGCCTTCCTTGAGGTCCGCTACCAACCTGATTTTCCCAGTCCACCTGCATATAAAAGTCCCCAGAATTACTGTAATAGTGCCTTTCTTACTTCACTTTTCTCTCTTCTGATTTATTTTCTGTCCCATGTCCTGTCTACTACTAGGCCTGTACAAAACTCGCATTTGGGTCTTTTTCCCTTTGCAGTTCCTCAACTCTACCCACTTAGATTCTATGTCTTTGGATTTTATATCACTTCTTGCTATTGATTTAATTCCATTTATCACTAACAAGAGGAGCCTGCTGGCTGCTGGATTCCAGATCATTAGTGATGGAACAGACAATTTTTAGGGCATCTTTTCTGGCCCCTGAAAAGGGCTGTTCAGTCACAAGGAAAGATGTTCCTACTCCAAGAGTAAAATGACTGAGTAAAATTTCACTAGCTACATGCTAGTCCAAAGCTAAGGATTTCCAGGTCTTACCAATCCTGTCCCTATCACCTTTCAACAATCATTGCAGGGATTTTGTCAGGGGTTGGTGGGGTGGTTGAATTCCTCCAGGTAGATGCTTTGTGACGCACATAGTTTTAACATGGGACTGCCATTACAGGTCAGACGCAGGTCCTTGATGAAAGTTTGATACACTTCCAGTGGAAAAGAAATCTCAAGGATTCAGGATTTACCTACTGCTGCAATCTTCATTTGCTTTCACAGCTGTCAATATCACACAAATATCTAACACCAAGATTAATGTTGAGGACATGTTTTGGAAAGGCTTTTATCTGGTTACCCCTCCGACCTTACTTAATGGGTGACCCTGCCAGGAGTTGAGAACTCCTGAAGGCATCACACTCATGATCAATAAAACTTCTCCACCACAAGGGGCAATCAATGGAAAGGACCAAGCATACAATCATGCAGATAAGGAAACAATTATTCAGCAGGAGAAATGTGCAAGGACTTCAAAAACATCCAAGTCTTAGTGCTAAACAGGGGCTGCTTTACATATAGCCAACAGAATATTACAACATTAAGTGTCCAGTCTAGCCTGGCATCTCTCACACTCTATCAGTATCGTCAAGCAATGGAATCAAGTGAAGAAGAACATGCCATGAGCAGCACCATGAGTTGGCCTGATGAAGCTACAGTGAAGAACAGGACTATATCAGTACAGTTTCAATACTGGTGTCTATCTGACAATGTGGAAAATTGCCCAGGTATGGTCCTCTGTATAAAATGCATGCCAAGTAAAGGGGATTTGTGTCTGGCAACCAGACCCATGATGGAGCACTTAACAAGAAGAACTGTAAAGTTGAACACTTTCTTTATTTCTTTATTTTTCTGTCTTTATATTCTATGTTTTAGTTTATTTTTCTGCGTTTTAAGTTGGTGCCAGAGAATAGCAACACTATACAACTTTTCACTGTATTTGTAACAAAATGTACATGACAATAAATAAATTAAATCAAACAGCAACGGCAGCAAGATATGGATAAGCTAAGCTATTTCACAACCAACAGATCGGATCTAAGCTCTGCAGTCTCGCCATTCCTAATTGTGGACAAATAAAGAACTCATTGGGGGCGGAGGCTCTA
The DNA here is from genome assembly GCA_024137785.1 of Ginglymostoma cirratum. Lineage (NCBI taxonomy): Eukaryota > Metazoa > Chordata > Chondrichthyes > Orectolobiformes > Ginglymostomatidae > Ginglymostoma > Ginglymostoma cirratum. The sequence goes on from JAHRHZ010000062.1 coordinate 44,574,848, forward strand.
CAAACATCATTCTCAATAATAAGACAACTCAGCACATCAGCGCAGAAAAATATGCTGAACCACTCACGATAATCTTCAGCCAGAAGTGTCCAGTGGGTGATCCATCTTGGCCTCCTCCAGGCATCCTCAGCATCGCACATGCCAGTCTTCAGCCAATTTGATTCACTCCACATGAAGTCAAGAAATAGTTGGAGGTACTGGATACCACAAATGTTGTGGGCCCTGTCAATATTTGGAAGATTTATGCTCCAAAACTTGTCATGTCCCCAAGCCAGCTGTTCTAGTACAGTTTCAACATTGGCATCTTTCTGACAATATGGAAAATTGCCCAGGTGTGCCCTATGTATAAAAAGCAGGACAAATTCAACCCGACCAATAACTGCCCATCAATCTACTCATGATCATCAGTAATGGAAGGTATCATCAATAGTGCTATTAAACAGCATTTGCATAGCAATAAACTGCACACTGACAAACAGTTTGGATTCCTCCAGGGCCACTAAGCTCCTGAATTCATTTCAGCCTTAGTTCAAACATGGACAAAAATGATGAATTCTACCGGTGAGGTGAAAGGTGATGTCCTTGAACTCTGATCAAGTATGGCATCAAGGAGCTTTAACAAAACTGGAGTCAATGGGAATCAGGGGAAAATTCTCCACTGGTTGGAGTCATATTTAGCACAAAGAAGATGGATGTGGTTGTTGAAGGTCAGTCAGCTCAGCTCCAGGACATTTCTGCAGGGGTTTCCCAGGGTCCTTGGCCAAACCACCTTTAGATGCTTCAAACCATGAACCCCTCTCTGTCAGAAGTGGGGATACTCATTGATGATTACACAATGTTCAGCACCATTCATAACCATTCAGATACTGAAGCACTCTATGCCCAAATACAGTATACCCAGTACAACATGCAGGTTTGGGCTAACAAGTGGCAAGTAACATTTGTGCTAGGTAATTGCCAGGTAATAACTATTTCCAATGAGAGAATCTAACTATTGCTCCTTGACAGTCACTGGCATCACCATCGTTGAGACCCCCAATATCAACATCCTAGGGAAGTCACCATTAACCAGAAACTGAGCTGGACTAGCCATACACATACTTGGCTGTATAAATACCATATAGAGAAATAAATGTGGCTACAAGAAGAGATGAGGGGCTAGGAATTTTGCAGTAAATAACACACCTCCTGACTCGTCAAAGCCTGTCTACAACGCGCAAGTCAGGAGTGTTATGGAACACTCCTGGATGAGTGCAGCTCCAACAACACTCAATAACCTTGGGACCATCCAGGACAAAGAAATCTTCTTGATTGGCACCACATTTACAAACACCCAGTCCCTCCATTACTAATGCTCAGTAGTTGCAGTGTGCACTATCCACAAGCACTGTAGAAATTCACCAAGGATCCAAACCCACGACCACTGCCATCTAGATGGACAAGGGCAGCAGTTACCACCACTTGCAAGTTCCCTCCAAGCCACTCACCATCCAGATTTGGAAATCCTTCAGTGTCACTGAGTCAAAATCCTGGAATTCCATTCCTAATGACAATATGGGTGAACCTACAGCAAATGGGCTGCAGTGTTGTTGTCATACCTCTATAAAGAGCTCTAAGTTACGTGACTTTATCCACATCGCAGAACGAAAATGTTCACGCTACATCAAGGAAATGAAATTCTGACAGTCAGCTGCCATGATAGCAGCCCCATCCCTATCCCAAATGTGCCACCCTTGAGCATCAAGGGTGTCCTTACATAATTACAATTCAGTTTGCAACAAGGGTTGCATTGTCTTCCAATGTTAGCTATAAGATATTGATTCAGAAATGTGAAGGCCGGGTCATGCTTTTTAGGCAGAGTTTGATTAAATTTATTTAGCTGATGTGAAGAGAAAGCAATTAGTGCAAAAATAATAATGGTCATAATCGCTTAAGGCCACAATTTGTAATATTCATTCTTGTAAAATTAATGACCTGTCATTAAAGCCAGATGGGTGGCATTACTGAATCAGTGGATCTGTGATTAATGCAATTACCCCATAGCAGAGCCTGAAATTCATAGGATCATACACCATCTCTGAAGAGACAAACTAACTTACTCTGCCAAGACCGCATGTGACGGCAGCAATTTATATCCTTATTGTGCAGTTGACTTCTGATTAAAAATGGCATAGTTTCAACTTTGTGACCTTGTGAGTGACCTGCAGGCTCCCTTTGAAATTCAGGATGATCTACCAATCCTTAATGAAAACAATTCCCCAACAGAGACTGTTAGCTAGTAACAACTGATAGCTAACAACACTGAAGAGCTTATGCACTAAATAGCAATGCAAGCCACAGAGGCCTCTAAGCAATCATAAAGTGAGTGATTGCTAAGAGGTTAAGCTAAGAGCCATTAGATGGTTTGGGTGTGAACTATTTTTGATCCAGTATACATGCAAACTGCATACCCAGGAAGTAGAAACAGTTTAAAATTAAATGGTGGGGGCAACAGATCAAATATGGAACGATATGGCACATCAAAGAGTAGAAACAAGGTAAGAGAGCAAAATAAATACCTTGGGAAATGAAGGTCAGAAAACGATAGGAAGAAGAGAGAGCAAAAAACCTAGGACGACACCGACAATCAAGACTAGGCATTAGAAAATTAACAGAAATACAAGCCTAAAGGCTCTGTATCTGCAGAGATAGCAAAGTAAATGAACTGAAAATGCACATTGAGAAAATAAATACAATCTGTTAGCCATTACTGAGACATGGTTCAAGATTGGGAGCTGAGTATTGAGTGGTATATAATATTCAAGAAAAAAGAAAACTAGATAAATGTGGCAGGATAATCCTTTAAACACGGATGGCATTTTTGCAATATTTCCTTGGTTCAGGAGATCAGGTTATATCTGTTGTCAGATATAGTGAGGGCAATCAAAGGTGCCTTGGCCTCTGTGGAGTTATTTCAGTAGTGAGTGTTAGCCCTCTAGACATTGAATATGGGAAGTTATTAGCAGATAATAAGGAAATAGCAGATGAATTTAATGAATATTTGCTTCTGTCTTCATGATAGAGTAGAAAAACATTCCATTAATAAAAAAGTTCTCACTGTTTGTAAGAGATATGTTTTTAGAAAAATTTGATGAATAGCTAAAACAGGGATTTATTTCTCATAGGAATTAATTTTTGGCAATGTGGTGTAACAATGATGTTAAGCACAAGACAGCTCAACTAGTACCAAAAAATTGTTCGCTGATAAAATAAGGACATGTATGCAAAACAACCAGTATCGGGACAATGATTAGTGGGGATTTTCTGTAGCTGAGGGAGAGAGGAAATTAGTTCAATGATAATCATGAGGCAAACAATAATAAATATCTCCAGGTCTTTCATCCCAAGGTCCTAAAGAGGTGGTTAATGAGTTAGCAAATGCTTTGGCATTAAGATTCCAAAATTCTGGAAAGGTTCTTACAGACTGGAAAGTAACAAATATAACACCTCTATTCAAGAAGATAGGAGGTAGACAACAGGAAACAATAATCCAATTAGCTTCGCATCTACCATGGGAAGCTGTTAGAATCAATCGTTGAAGAGATTACAGCAGCTCACATAGAAAAAGAATCAAGGTAACCAGGAAGAATCAGCATGGTACTGTCAAAAGGAAACCCATGCTTAACCAAATTTCTACAGTTGCTTGAAGGAGTGGCATGCGATATGGAAGAAGAGGAGCTTGTAAACATACTATATGTGGATTTCCATAAGGCATCTGATAAGGTACCACATAAAGGTTGTGGCGGAAAATAAAAATTCATAGTTTAGAGGGTAACATATTAACATGACAGATAACTGACTGGCTGGCTGGCAGAAAACAGTATGTGTAAATAGGTTTATGTCTGATTGGCAGGATGTGATAAGTGGAGTCAAACAATGGTCTTTGCTGGAGCCTCTACTTCTTAAAATTTACATCAAAGACTTAGGTGAAGGGAGGGAAGGTATGGTAACTAAATTCACAGACATCAGTATATGTAGGAAGCTATTTATTGAAGAAGACATAATGAGATTATGATGGATATAGGTTGGTTAACTCAGTGGGCAAAAATCTGACAAAGCATAATGTGGGAAAATGATAAGTTGTTTACTTTGGAAAAAAGAATATTTTAAAATATGGAGTATTACTTCAATGGAAAACAGCTACAGAATTCCAAGTTGCAGAGGGACTTAAGTTAGTCTACGAGTCCCAAAATGTTAGTATGTAGGTGCAGCAAGTATTGTAGAAGGCTAATGAGATGATAAGCTTTATTATGAGAGGAAATGAACACAAAACTAATAATGTTATGCTTCAGTTATACAGGACATTGATGAAACCATATCTCAAATACTATGTGCTTGTCTCCTTTACTTAAGCAAGGATGTAAATACATTGAAAGCTGTTCAGGGGCAGTTTACTAGATTGGTGCCTAGAATGAGTGGATTATGTTACAAGGATAGGTTGAACAGATTGGGCATGTTCCCATGAGACTCTACTGGAGTGAGTGGTGACTTGATTGAAGTGTATACAAACCTCAATGATGTTGAGAAGATCAAAATGGAAAGGATGTTTCCTCCTGCTAGTCAAGAACTAAGGGGCACCTTTTTAAAATTCAGGGCATTCTTTTAGAACAGAGATGAGGAACATTCTTTTCTCTGTGAACATTGTACAACTTTGGAACGCTCTGCCTTAGAAGGTGGTACAGGCTGCATCATTAAATATTTTTAAGCAAAAGTAGATAGATTCTTGTTAGGCAAGGGAATCAAAGGTTATTGGGGTTAGATGGGAATGTGAAATTCAAAACACAGACAGATTGGCCATGACCTTACTGAATAGCAGAGTAGTCTCTGGGGAATGACTATCTACTTCTGCTTGTATTTCATATGTTCACACATAACAGGCATGAGATGCTAGTGTGTTGCTGTGCGCAAAATTACCTGAAAGAAGTATGGAAGTCATAAATCCCCATGAGTTCCAAAGTAAAATCTTGAAGGACCAAATTGGTGTGCAAGTTGGTCTGAGTGCAGGCATAATGGCTGGCAGTGTGGATGAAAAAGGGAGGAGGACTGTGTCCAAGAAGCATGCATATCGTAAAAGACACCAAGTTGGATGAAGGCCCAGGGAAGCAAGTGGCAAGCTGCTGCTGTCAGGAACTGGTGCTGTCCAGTTTCTCAAAGAAAGAAAAGAAAATTGACAGCTACACATAAATATATGCCATGAGTTTGGGTAATAATGGGATACAAATGCATGGACATAAGATTGTCGCCTCTTAATACTGAGATCCTGAACTCACTGTTCAAACGTTGAAGGGAAAATTGGAAATATTTCTTCTTGAAGTCATGATTCTGAATTTTCTCTCTTATTTTTGCTGTACTTTCCCACATTTCTCACCATTGACCAAGTTGCTCAAAGCATCAGAAAGTACTACCAAAGAAAATTCGACCATGTTGTTAGCAAATTTCAGTTAAAGCTGAAACTGAAAATAGACTGCTGATAATCTCTGTATATCTTTACTCCGGTCCAAAATTCAATGTTTACCACTAATTACCCTCTGCTTCTTCTCATTCAATTAATTTTGTATCTTTGCTAAGTGAGAAAGATGAGAATTGAGTGAGGTAAAAGTGGGTGGCACAAATGTTAGTCTGGTGCAGTTGATTGAAAGTTGGTGAGATGTTCTGAAGGGGTGGGTAGCCAACTCAGAGGGCATGTACGGTTAGTAGTTTTCGAGGTTTGGAGTCTGAAGAGAGCAGATGAGGGAAGACATTGCAGACAATGGCAGGAGTGGTCGAGCACAAGTCTTCATGGGACATATGAACACAGGAACAGGAGTAGGCTATTCAACTCAATAAAATCATGGCTGATCTGTGGTCTAACTCCAAAAACCTGCTTTTGGCCTATAGCCCTTAATACATTTGTTCAACTAATATTTATCTATCTCAGATTAAAATTTAACAACTGATCTAGCGATCAACAACTGATCAAATTGATCATCACTGTTTAGGTTTGCTTCACAACATTCTGAAACTTTTCTGCTTCATAATATTTCTGACTTGCATCAGAATGCTTTCTGCTCTTGATCTGCTGTTAAATTCCTAGATTTATAGTTTGCTTTCCATATAAATATCACCCACCTTGAAATGGCAGAAAGTGGACACAGCATAGCAACAAGCCAACACCCAATGATTTCTTCAGGAGATTTTGGGATGGTATAGCAGCAGGTAGACCTGAATAGGGAAGTTATAACTATTCTTGTACTATGATTCCGTCCTTGTTTTTAATTACTGTTACTCTTCCCTTCAGTGTCCATATATGTTCTTTCTATCCAGGTTGGCCTCTCTAAAACCTATCAGTGCTTTCAGATCATTCTAGTACTTTTTTTCTTGTGTGATCCCTCCAAATTTTGCCACTGGTTGTACATATTTGTCCTCGTGTTCTGTTTCTGAATTTTTCAGGATCTCAAACATAGCCCAATGAAAATACCGTGAAAGGAAAAAAAATGCAAGAGTAATCAAAATTATTCTACTTCAACAGCTATCTAATGCACCTCCTTTTTCTGCATTCGATAATGTTTTTAGAGCAAAGGAATATCATGGTTCAATATTGGACTGTGTTCTGCCACTTGGAAACTCCTGGTAGGATGGAATATTTACCCTACATTCATTTGATGATATAAACAAAGTAGAAATGACTTTCAAGACATTCAGTTCAATATGTAAAGGAAAAGTACAACTTCCAAGTACTGATAGCACTGATGTGAAATGCACAAAATATTGCAAAATATTACAAATATTGCTACTTTGCCTGCAACTTTTTATTTTATGAACATCATTACTGAGCTCTTACACACCTTCAAACGATGAGGTGCCCGAATTAGCCACCTGCAGTCAGCATTATTAGGATACAATCCAGGGTAATTTGGAGAGGTTATATTTCCAGATGCAGCTATCAACATGCCTCCACATATGTCTAAAAAATATAATTTAAAAGGAAAATTACACAATCTACAAGACTATAATTATTTATAATTAACAGTATGAAAAGTCTTCAGAAAGGATTCTAGCTTTACATGCACAGATCACTGAAGATGCTTGACCAAAGCAGAGAAAGTATAACTAAATCAAACAGGCTATTAATCAGGATTAACGTAAATATTTAGTACACATTTTCATACTGTTGTTTCAATCGCATGTGTAGTAATGAACCCAATTATAGTCCCTTCATAAATGATGCTGAAAATTTCAGAGGAGAACACATTGTGGATGGCAAGAAAGGTGATGTGTTATGGCTACAGCATAGAGTTGTTGGATACCAGTTTATCCAGGGCAAACACATTTGTGGTGAACAAATGAAGTTTGAGCAGCTTCGAATGTATGAGCTATGTCTGTGCACTACAGACACTGTGACACATCAGGGAGAGAAACATAAACTTTTGGATTCTTTGTACCAGGAGACACCTTATGGAATCGGGTTTTCTGATTTGTTTAGGGCTCAGGCACAAGAGACTGTGACTTGAAGTGAGGCTGGGAAGGGAACCCAGAAGGCAAGAGTGTTGGAGCCTCAGCCTTTGCAATTGCCCAACAAATTTAAGGTTCTTTTAGCTTGTTTGGATAAGTGGGGTTGCTAACTGACCATGACAGTGTGGTATAGGAAGCCATCCGAGCAGAAAAGGCAAAACGGAATGTAGTGGTACTAGGGGACAGTATAGTCAGAGGAAATTCAAATGTTCTCTGCAGCAAAGATTGTGAGTCCAGATGGCTATGTTGTGTGCCTGGTGCCAGGTCATCTGCTGAAGGTTTGAGAGAAACTTACCATGGGAGCAAGGGGAGGATTCAGTCACCATAGTCCATGTGGGTCCCAACAAAATAGGCAGAACAAAAAAATGTGGCTTTGAATTGTCCGTATGAGCAGCTAGGCTCCTAGCGAAGAAGCAGAACCTCAAAAGTCATAATGTATGAATTATTTTCTGAGCCACAAGCAAATTGGTAAAAGGCAAATCAGAATACAAGAGACAAAGATGTGGCTTAAAATTGGTGGGAAGAAGTATGTGAAGAATAATCATAGAATCCCTACAGTGTGGAAACAGGTCCTTTGGCCCAACAAGTCCACACCAACCCTCAGAGCATTCCACCCAGACCCATCCCCCTATAACCCAACTAACCTACATGTCCCTGAACACTACAGGCAATTTAGCACAGCCAATCTACCCAGCCTGCACACCTTTGAACTGTGAAAGGAAACCAGAGCACCCAGAGGAACCCATGCAGACACAGGGTAGAACATGCAAACTCCACACAGACAGTCACCCAAGGCTGGGATTGAACCCAGGTCCCTGGCACTATGAGGCAGCAGTGCTAACCACTGGACCACTGTGCCACCCAATAATGCTGTCAACAATTCAGGATTGTCATTGGGATTGCATCAGAACTGCATGCACTCAAAAACACATATATTGATATATGGGGCCCTACTCTTTGCAGACAATAAGAAGATGTACATGTACTAAGCCTGTTTCAATTCAACAAAATAGGTGACAACCATTCACTGGTTCATTAGTCAGGGCAATGTCCTGACCAATTACACTCAAACTGCCTGATACAAAGTTTAAACAGAACCGGGCAGTTACCTGTCAATCAACATTATTGAGTGTATTCTACAAATCAAAATCCACTTGCCAACTAATCAGCACTCTCCTCTCCTAGAGTTATAGAGTTGTACAGTATGGAAACAGACCCTTCTGTCCAATTTGTCCATGCCAACCATATGTCCTAAATTAATCTAGTGCCATTTTGCCAGCATTTGGTTCATATCCATTTAAGCCCTTCCAATTCATGTACCCGTTCAAGTATAAATGTCCTCTCAGCATTAAGTGTATAAGTCCTGCCCTGATTTGCCCTACCAAAGTGTAGCACCTCAGATTTATCTAGATTAAACTCCACCCGCCACTCCTCAGCCCATCGGCCCATCTGATCAATATCCCACTGTACTCTTGAGGTAACCTTCTTCATGTCCATTATACCATGAATTTTGGTGTCATCTGTAAATTTACTAACCATACCTCCTATATTCACATTCACATTTTGTCATTTATATAAATGGCAAAAAGCAGTGGACCCAGCACTGATCCCTGCGGCATACCTCTGGACAGAGGCCGCCAGTCCAAAGGGTAACCCTTCACAACCACTCTCTGTCTCCTATCTTCTAGCCAATTTTGTATCCAAATGGCTATTTCTCCCTGACTTCCATACAATCTAACCTTGTTAACCAGTCTCCTGTGAGGAACCTTGTCGAATGCCTTTTGTTGTAGAACAAAGAGACCTAGGGGTTTGAGTATATAGTTCTTTGAAATTCTTTGAAAATATAGACAGGGTAGTTAAGAAGGTATTTAGCATTTTGCCTTCATTGCTCACACCTTTGAGTATAGGAGTTGGGACGTTATGTTTAGGTTGTGCAGGATACTGATGAGGTCTCTTCTGGAGTACTGTGAACAATTCTGGTTGCCCTGCTATAGGAAGGTTGTTATTAAATTGGAGAAGGTTCAGAAAAGATTTACCAGGGTGTTGACAGGAATAGAAATTTTGACTAATCAAGATAGACTGGAGCTTTTTTCACTAGAGCATAAGAAGTTGAGGGGTGACTTTATAGAATTTATAAAATGATGAGGGGCAGAGATAAGGTGAATAGCAAGTGTCTAAACTAGAGAGTTCAAAACTAGGAGACATATTTTTAGGGTGAAAGGCAAAGATTTAAAAAGTACATGAGGGGCAACTTTCTTTACATAAAAAGTGGTTTATATGTAGAATGAACTGCCAGAGGAAGTGGTGGATGCAGGTATAGTTATAGCGTTTATAAGACATTTGAATAAATGCTTGAAAAGGAAAAGTTTGGAGGGATATGGGCCAAGCACAGGCAAGTGGGACCATTTTGGTTTGGAAATTGGTCCGCGTAGACTAGTTGGACAAAAGGATCTGTTTCCATGCTATATGACTCTATGGCTATAACAAAAATCATATCATTATGGAAAGACAAGTGGTAGATCAGTAGATTGGACAGAATATATATAAAAAACAACTAAGATAATAAGGGGTCAAAACTTAGAGTGCAAGAGAAAGCTATCCAGAAATATACGGTGATCATAAGAATTTCTGTTAATATTTTAAAAAAGAAAAATAGTTAACAAAGTTAGCATTAGTCTTCTAGAAAGAGAATCTGCAGGATTGTTAATGGAAAATAAAGAAGTGGGAGATGAATGCAACAAACACTTTACATCAATCTTCATTATAAAAGATAAAACATCCCAAATGCAACTAAAGATCAAGAAATGGAAGGGAAACAGAAACTCAGGAATGTTACAAGTAGAGAATGGTACTAAATTAGTTGTTAGAGCTGCTGACAAGTCCTTAGGTCCTGATGGATCTCATCCTAAGGTATGAAAACAAGTGGCAAGTTGAAATAGTTAATGAATTGTTTTTAATTTTTCAAAAGTCTCCTGACTCCCAAATTGCCCCATTAGATTGCAAAAGCAACTCCTTTATTCAAAAAGGGAGGGACATAGATGGCAGAAAACTACAGGACAATTGGATTCATAGAGTCTTACAGCACAGAAATAGCCCCTTCAGTCCAACTAATCCATGCTGACCACAATTTCAAACTAAAATAGTCCCACCTGTTTGTGCTTGCCCAAATCTCTCCAAGCATTTCTTATCGATGTACTTACCTAAATGTCTTCTAAACATTGTAACAGTGCCTTCATCCACTACTGCCTCAGGAAGTTCATTCTACACACGATCCACTCTCTGTGTAAAAAAATTGTCCCCATGTCTTTTTTAAATCTTGCCCCTCTCATCTTAAAAAATAAGCCTGCTCATCATGAAATCCCTCATCCTAGGGAAAAGACACTTCCTTATCTATACCTCTTTATAAACCTCCATAAGGTTACCCCTCAATCTCCTATGCTCCAGTGAAAAAAGTCCCAGCCTATCCACTATTCAACCTCTTTATAACTCAAACCGTCCATTCCTGGCAATATCCTGATAAATCTTTTCTGAACATTCTCCAGTATCCTTCCTATAACTGGGTGACCAGAATTGGACACAGTACTTCAGAACAGGCATCATCAATGACCTGTACAACCTCAATGTAATGTCCCAACTCCTATAATCAAAGGTCTGAGCGTGATAAATGCCTCCTTAACCACCGTCTTTATGCGATGCAAACTTCAAAGAATTGAGAAAATCTTAGGTCTCTCTGTTCTACAACACTACCCAATGCCCTACTTTACATTGTATAAGCCCTGCCCTTGTTTGTTTTACCAAAATCTCATGCCTCACATTTATCCAAACTAAACTCCATCTCCCACTCTTCAGCCCATTGACCCAACTGATCAAGATCTCTTCGTCATCTCTGATAACCTTCTTTACTGTCCACTATACCATCAATCTTAGTGTCAGCTGCAGACTTACTAGCCATGCCTTCTATATTCTCATCTGAAACATTTATTTAAGTGACAAACAAAAGTGGACATTGAACGGAATATATGGTCACAGGCCTCCAGTCTGAGAAACAACCATTCACCTTCCTTCTCTGTCTCCTGCCCAAAGCCAATTTTTTTTATCCAATTGGCAAGCTCAGCCTGAATCCCATGTCATCTAACTTTACTAATTAGTCTTCCATGCAGAACCTTGTCAAAGACTTTATGTCCAACCAGCCCTTATCAATCTTCTGGGTTACTTCCTCAAAAAACTCAATCAAGTTTGTGAGACACGATTTCCCTCCCTCACACAAAACATGCTGACTGTCTGGAATCATTCGTTGTCTTTCCAAATGCATATAGTGATTCAGAATCACTTCCAACAACACACCCACCATGAAGTCAGACTCACAGGTCTGCAGTTCCCAGGCTTCTCCTTACATCCCTTCTCACTCAAAGGCACAAAATTAGCCACTCTCCAGTCATCTGGCACCTCATCCATAGGGTCATAGATGATACAATTTTTTCTGCAAGGACACCAGCAATTTCCACCTTCACTCCCCAAAAATTCAGTAGATCACGTCCCAGAGACATTTTGGGCAAGATGTCGGTGGCAGAGTAGCAGCGCTGCATTCGAGCTTCTGGACCAGGGCTTGTCTACCTCCATCAGCACTTTTTTGTTTCTTTTGCTCTTTTTAAGGCCTTTTAAGGCAGCAGCAGCAGCAGCAGCAAGAGACAGCAGGCCAACAATGTAGAGGAATGAGAAAGGGCCCAGTGGCAGCAAGGGAGAGCAGGACCCGGCAGCGTGGTGGGGAGAGTGAGCCAGCTATTCAAGATGACAGCAACAGTATAATAGGCCTGCCTGGTCCAGGCCAGCTGCATTCTTTTTTCCTTCTTCTCTTTCTTTCTCATCGTTTTTTTACTTACCATCTGGGGTTCTGGAGAGAGAGGGTGTTATAGACCAGACCAAAACCCCTCAAAAATATTTTAAGAAGATAGCCTAGACCCTAACATTTTCTTGTTTTAGAGGCAAATGTAAAGTGTCTCAGATGTAATGCGACTTGTCAAACTACTCGATGTTACGCAAAACACATTTTATGTAAACACTGTAGTTAAAATACAACCAAAGAAAGAGGAATTTAGAATAACTTAACTCTATTTGAAAATTTAAAAGAATAATAGATACAGGAACTATTACTAATTAACTGTTCCAATATAGTAACATCCCATAAACACACCCCTCAACAAAAAAGGAAAACTCAGATACAGATTTTCACATGCAGTTCTCCAATCCAGGAGGAAAAAACATCAAGAGAAAATTTAGAGAGAGTAGCAGTAAAGAGACATTCACTGAAACTTTCAACTCTTTTGAAATCCCAATAGCTTCTGCTTAAAGCTAAATGTAAACACTAAAAATAACTAGAAAGTCTGGTCTGTGAGACTTGGCCACAGACAGACTACTTCCATTATTCCAATTCTAAAAAAAAATCCTAAGATCTCATAAGCTGTTTACTTTCTTAGAGACAGCTCACCACCTCTGCCTTACAACCTCTCTTCAAAAAATCCAGGATGAAGTAACCTCTTGAGAGCCACAGTGTCACCACAAGAGGCAGCAGCAGCAGTGGCGTCACGGGGAGTGTGGGTCCCGAGCGGTGTTGGCTAGAGGTCCAGCACATGGAGCGGCTGTGGGCCCGGAGCAGTATTAGCTGAAGTTCTAGTGCGGGGAAGCAGCTGTGGGCCTGGGGTGGTACTGGCTAGAAGTCAAGTGCATGGAAGCAGTTGTGGGCCTGAGCCCAATGTGGATAGAGTGACCCCAAAGTGTCAGTGAGGGACGTCCCCCGGCATCTGCGGCATCGACAGCAGGCAGCTCAAGGTTTCCCAGAGAGCAAGCCAAAGCAGAGGACACCAAGCGCTTGCAGGGAGTGCACTTGAGAAAGACTGTTGAATTTTTACCTTTATTTTTCCACTTAATACTAGGAAGGACTGTAATGTTAACTTCTAACTTTACTTCTTTATTTTTCTTATACTATGTACTACTTGTTTTGTACCTAGATTGCAGCACGAATGGCAACACTGAACACTTTTCACTGTACTCCTGGACTTAAGTACATGTGACAATAAAGCTTAAATCAAATCAAATCATTTATATTTTCTGAGACCTCCAGCACTTCCTCTTCTGTAATGTGAACTGTTTTCAAAACATCAATATTTATTTCCCTGAGTTCTCTAGCCTCCATTTCTTTCTCCACAGTAAAAACTGATGTTGAAATTTTATATAATATCTCTTCCACTTCCCGAAGTTCAACATACAGATAACCTCTTTAATTTTTAATGGGCCCTACTCTCTCTCCAGTTACTCCCTTGCTCTTAATGTACTTGTAGAATCTCTTTGGAATATCCTTAACCTTATTTACCAAGGCTATCTCATTTCCTCTCTTTACCTTCCTGATCTCCCTCTTAAGAATGCCCCTACGCTCTTTATACTGTTCATGAGATTCATTTGAACCCACTTGTTCACATCTAATATATGATTCTTTTTTATTCTTGACTAGAACCTCAATATCTTTATTCATCAGTTGTTCTCTAATCCTACCAGTCTTATCTCCAGCTTAATAACATCCTTCTTACAACACGACAAACAGAACTGGATGCAGTACTCCAAAAGAGGTCTCACAAATATCCTGTACAACCTCAGCATAACATTCCAACTCCTATACTTGGGGCGGCACTGTGGCTCATTGGCTAGTGCTACTGCCTCAAGGTGCCAGGAACCCAGGTTTGATTCTTCCCTTGGGTAACTGTGAAGTTTGCACATTCTCTCCATGTTTGCGTGGGTTTCGCCTAGGTGCTCCTGTTCCCTCACACAGTCTAGAGATGTGCTGATTAGGTGGACTGGCTATGCTAAATTGCCCATAGTGTTGAGGGATGCACATGCTAGGTGGATTAACCATGGAAAATGCAGGGTTAGAGAGCTAGGATATGGGGAGTGGGTCTGGGTGGGTTGTTGTTTGGAGGGTCGGTGTGGACTCGATGGGGCTAAATGGTCTGCTTCCATGCTGTAGGGACTCTATACTCAAAAGTTTCAGCAATGAAGGCAAGCAACAAAATGACTCTGAATTTTTGTTATCACATTTTTGAAAGCCTCCACTCTATCAGATGTCACTTTCCTTGTGAACACTCTACTCCAATCAATTTTGAAAGTTCATGTCTCATACCATTAATATTTGCCCTACTCCGATTAAAAATGTTAATTTTATGGAAATTTTATTTTTTCCCATAACTATTTTAAAACAAATAGAATTATGATCACTAGACTCAAAGTGTTCTTCTACCATAATTAAGTCACTTGACCTGCCTTATTACCCAATAGAAGATCAAGTTTTGTTCCTCTCTAGTAGGAACACTTACATATTGATCAAGAAAATTTTCTGAATACATTTAGCAAATTCTTCACTATCCAAAATTTTAACACAACGGTAGTTTCAGTCAATGTTTGGAAAATTAAAATAATCTACTATTACAACCTTATTCTTCTTAAATATATGGAAGAGACGTCTCTACATGCTTAGGAACAAAAACAGAAGTTGCTGGAAAAGCTCAGCAGGTCTGGCAGAACTGTGATTTTTTTCTTCACAGATGCTCCCAGACCTGCTGAGTTTTTCCAGCAACTTCTGTTTTTGTTCCTGATTTACAGCATCCACAGTTCTTTCAGTCTCTGCATACTTGTTCCCCAATCTCCCTCTGACTATTAAGAGGCTAATAAAACTGTTCTGAGGAAGGGTCACCGGACCTGAAACATTAACTCTGATTTTTTTTCTTCACAGATGCTGCCTTACCTGCTGAGCTTTTCCAGCAACTTCTGTTTTTGTCCCTGATTTACAGCATCAGCAGTTCTTTCGGTTTTCATTCTCAGGTATGCCTGGCTCTGCTCTTGGCATGTCTTCCTGCACTCTCTATTGATTCCCTGGCTTGATGGTAATCGTGAGTGGGAGATATGCCATGCCATGAGGTTACAGATTGTGCTGGAGTACAATTCTGCCACTGTTGATGGCCCACAGGACCTCATGGATGCCCAGTCTTGAGTTGCTAGATCTGTTTGAAGTCTGTACCATTTTGCATGGTGTTAGTGCCACACAGCATGACAGAGTTAATTTCAATGTGAAGGTGGGACTTTGTGTCCACAAGGAGATGGCAGTAGTCACTCTTACTAATAATGTCATGGACAGATGCATCTGCAGCTAGCAGACTGGTAAGGATGAGGTCAAGTATGTTTCTCCCTCTTTTTGGTTCCCTCACCACCTGCTGCAAACCCAGTCTAACAACTATGTCCTTTAGGACCTGACCAGCTCGATCAGTAATGCTGCTGCTGAGCCAGCCTTGGTGGTGGATGTTAAAATCACCCCACCCAGAGTTCTTGTGCACCTTTGCCATTCTCAGTGCTTCCTTCAACTGTTGTTCAACATTGAGGAGGACTGATTCAATCAGCAGAGGAGGACAGTACATGATAATCAACAGGTTTCCTTTCCCATGTTTAACCTGAAGCCATGAAGCTTCATGGGGCCCAGAGTCAATGCTGAGGACTCCTAGGGCAACTCCCTCCTGAATGTATACCACTCTGCCTCTAGTGGTCTTGCAGCTGGGACAGGACATATCTTGGGATGGTGATGGTAATGTCTGGGACATTGTATGATTCTGTAGGCATGATTATGGCAGGTTGTTTTTTTTGACAGCTCTCCCAAATTAGTCCATCTGGTTTCATTTCTTTGAGACTTCAAAGCAATTGATACAACTGAACAGTTTGCTAGGCTATTTCAGGGAGCGTCAACCACAATGCTGTAGGTCTGGAGTCATATGTAGACCAGATCAGGTGAGGATGGCAGAATTCCTTCCCTGAGGACATTAGTGAACTTAGTGGGTTTTTCCAACAATTGACAATGGTTTCACGGTCATTAGTAGATTCGTCATTTGAGATTTTTTTAAATTGAATCCAAAGTCCGCCATTTACTGTAGCAGGATTTGAACGTAGGTCCACAGAACATTAGCTGGATTTTTGGATTAATAGTCTAATGACAACTAGGCCTTCACTTCCCCTGTGGTTTACCAACCGGCTAATTTTTGTTTTGATTTGATTTATTATGGTCACAAATACCAAGATATAGTGAAAAGTATTGTTTTGTGTGCTAACCAAACAAATCACAACTTACATAAGTATGTCAGGGTAATAGAATAGAATGCAGAATATAGTGTTAGAGCTACAGGGAAGGTGCAGAGAAACATCAAATCTAATATATGAGAGGTCCGATCATTAGTCTGATAACACTGGGGAAGAAGCTGTTCTTAAATCTGTTGGTGTGTGTTTTCAAGTCTAAATCATTTATATAAACCACTAAAGCAAGGGCCCCAACACTGACCCTGTGGGAATACCCTGGACACAGGCCTGCATTTGGAAAAACATCCCTCAACAAACAACCTCTGCTTCCTGCCGCTCAGACAATTGCGGATCCAACTTGCTAAATCTCCTTGGATGACATTGGTTTTACTTTTGCTATCACTCTCCCATGTGGGATCTTATCAAAGGCCTTGCTGAAATCCAAGAAGACTACATTGAAAGCATTACTCTCCTTTACACATCTTGTTACCTCTTCACAAAATTCAATTGAGTTGCTTAGACATGATCTCTCCTTAACAAAACCATGCTGACCGTTGTTGGTTAAAACCTGCCTCTCCAAATACAGATTAATCTTGTCCCTCAGAATTGATTCTAATAGTTGCTCCACTGCCGAGGTTAAATTGATTGGCTTGTAATTTCCTGGTTTATTCCTTATTCCCTTCTTGCATAATGGTGCCACATTGGCTGTCCTCCAGCACCTCTGCTGCGGCCAGAGAGGAATTGAAAAATTTTGAAAGTGCTCCTGCTATTTCCTCCCTTGCCTCACTTGACAACTTGGGATACATTTCATTTGGCCTTGGAGATTTATTTACTTTTAAGCCTCTCTCTATTTTTTAAAAAAATTATATCACAGTCCTTCTCCCTGATTGTTTTACTCATATTGTCCTTCTCAAGAATGAACATTAACCCAAAGTATTAATTTAGGGCTCTACCTACATCTTCTGGTTCCATGCACACACTGCCACTGTGGTCATAATAAGCCCCATTCTTTCCCTCATTTTCCTTTTATCCTTAGACCTATAAAATAATTAGGATTTTCCTTTATTTTACGTACCAGTAAACATTAATGTCCCCTTTTAGCTCTCCTCAACTTCTTTTTAAGTTCCCTCTTACACAATCTATACTCCTCTAGGGCTTCTGCTGTTTTGAGTCATTTGGTATCTGCCATAAGCCTTCCTTCATTTTTTTTAATCCAATGTTATAAAACTCTCAATATCTAGGATTCACAGGACCTGGTGGTCCCACTGTTATCTTTATTGAAACATGTTGTATCTCGAGTCATCACAAAAGCTCTCTCTGTCTTGGGTAAATGAGGTAGCAGATATGTTATTTAACTTATTTCCCAGTGAAACTTCAAAAGCTACCAATTTAGAAATTCTGTTTCCTTTCTTCCTCAGATTCCAGTTGATCCTTAGCCAGTGGTATTATGAACTGATATGATTAATTATAACTTTATGTATTGGCCTAGGGATTACTGCACCAAAGATTGGCTAACACAGTCTTGAAGTGAAGTCCCAGCGTAAGCTGAATAAACAAGTTTGGGTTTGAATGTCAATTTTATGAATTAGAGGCAAATGAGAGCTACAACTGAGTCAAGCTGTCATAGATTGTCAGAGGTCCTGCAAGGTGGTTACCCTCCATAAAATATATGAAAATAGTTGATGCCATATAATTTAGCACAGTAGGTATATGTGCATGAGTTAAATACCACTCTAAGGCTTAAGCACAAAAGTCAGGGCTAACAATCCAAAAATAGTAGAGTGCTGCAGTGTTTCAGATGCTGCTGGATGAGGCCCTGTTTGCCTCCATGGATGGATGTAAAGATCCCAGAACACTGGTTTGATGAGGAATTATCTCCAGTGTCATCCAATACTTGTGACTCAATCAGCAGTTCAGAGAATTACCAAATTACTAAATTCATGACTTTGCTGTTCTCAAGTTGGTTATCAAATTTCTTAAAACGCAACAGGTGACTATGCTTCAAAAATATATCATTAGCTGTTGTGTTTTAAGCACACTCTATCACAAGGAAAGTTCAAAATTAATAAGGAAGAAGTCTTGGATAGATTGTTGGCATTGGGACTGGATAAGATGCATCCAAGGAATCTGAAAGAAGTAAGGGTAGAAATTGCAGAGATGCATAATCTTTCAGTCTTCCTTGGACTCAGGGGGAAGTCCCACAAAACTAGAGAACTGAATACAACACAGCCTTAAAAGGTGTATCAGAGATAAAAGGTACTGCAGATGCTGGAGAATCCGAGATAACAAGCATGGGGCTGGATGAACACAGCAGGTCAAGCAGCATCATAGGAGCAGGAAAACTTGACGTTT
>JAHRHZ010000062.1:44598831-44641442 GCA_024137785.1 Ginglymostoma cirratum
GTCCAGGAAGGAGAGAGAAGTGTTGGAGATGGTCCAGGTGAACTTCAGGTTGGGGTGGAAGGTGTTGGTGAAGTGGATGAACTGTTCGAGCTCCTCGTGGGAGCACGAGGTGGCGCCGATGCAGTCATCAATGTAACGGAGGAAGAGGTGGGGTTTAGGGCCAGTGTAGGTAGGGAAGAGGGATTGTTCCACGTAACCTACAAAGAGGCAGGCATAGCTTGGGCCCATGCGGGTACCCATGGCCACCCCCTTTGTTTGTAGGAAGTGGGAGGAATTGAAAGAAAAGTTGTTGAGGGTGAGGACGAGTTCGGCTAAGCGGATGAGGGTGTCGGTGGAGGGGGATTGGTCAGTTCTGCGGGACAGGAAGAAGCGGAGGGCCTTTAGGCCATTAGCATGGGGAATACAGGTGTATAGGGACTGGACGTCCATCGTAAAAATGAGGTGTTGGGGACTGGGGAATTGGAAGTTCTGGAGGAGATGGAGGGCGTGGGCGGTGTCACGGACGTAGGTAGGGAGTTCCTGGACCAAGGGGGTGAAAATGGAGTCTAGGTAGGTGGAGATGAGTTTGGCGGGGCAGGAGTAGGAGGAGACAATGGGTCGACCAGGGCATTCAGGTTTGTGGATTTTGGGGAGGAGATAGAAGCGGGCGGTGCGGGGTTGGGGAATGATGAGGTTGGAGGCAGTGGTGGGCGGTCACCTGAGGTGATGAGGTTGTGGATAGTTTGGGAGATGATGGTTTGGTGCTTGGGGGTGGGGTCATGATCTAGGGGGCGGTAGGAGGAGGTGTCAGAGAGTTGGCGCCTGGCCTCAGCAATGTAGAGGTCAGTGCGCCATACTACGACTGCCCCTCCCTTGTCCGCGGGTTTTATGGTGAGGTTGGGATTGGAGCGGAGGGAGCGGAGGGCTGCACGTTCTGCGGGGGAGAGGTTGGAGTGTTTGAGAGGGGTAGAGAGGTTGAGGCGATTGATGTCTCAACGGCAGTTGGAGATGAAGAGGTCGAGGGAGGGTAGGAGGCCTTGGGGTGGTGTCTGGGAGGAGGGCTTGTGTTGGAGGCGGGAGAAGGGGTCAGTAGAGGGAGGGTTAGATTCGCGGTTGGAGAAGTAAGCGTGGAGGTGGAGGCGGTGGAAAAACTGCTCAATATCCAAGCGTGAGCGGTATTCGTTGATATGTGGGTGGAGGGGGACAAAGTTGAGCCCTTTACTGAGGACTGACCATCCGTCCTCAGTAAGGGGGAGGTCTAGGGGGATGGTGAAGACTCAGCAGGGCTCAGTTTTGTAAGGATATTCCCAGCAATTACAGACCAGGTAGTTTATCTTTGGTGCAGGGGAAACTTCTAGAAACAGTCATTCAGAATAGAATTAGTAATCATATGGAACAAGATAGATTGATTTAGGAAGAGTCAGCACAATTTCAAAAAGGGAAATCATGTATAACTAAATTGCTGGATTTATTTGAACAGTTAACAGAAAGGCTCGACGAGGGTAACACTATTGATGTGGTGTACGTGGATTTCCAGAAGGCGTTTGATATAGTGCCACACAACAGACTTATGACAAAAGTTATCGGTCATGGTATCAAAAGGATAGTGGCAATGTGGATACAAAAATGGCTGAGTAATAGGAAACAGAAAGTAATGGTCAATGGATATATTTCGGCCTGGAAGAAGATTTACAGTGGAGTTTCCCAGGGATCAGTATTGGGACCCTTGCTTTTTATAGTATTTATTAATGATATGGATCTTGAAATGTAAGGAACAATGTCTAAGTTTTCAGATGACACTAAACTTGGAAGAACTGTAAACTGTGAGATGGGCATTGTGGATCATTGAAGGTAGCAGGACAGTTGGGGAGAGCATTAATAAAATATACAATGTTCTTGGCTTTATTAATTGGGGCAGAGTACAAGGGCAGAGAAGTGATGGTGAACTTGTGAGGACACATGCTTGACTTCATTTAGACTGTTTAATAAGTTTCAGACATCACATTATAGAAATGATGTGAATGCATCAAGAGCATGCAAAAATGATTTGCAAGAATGGTTCCAGGAAGGAAAAACCAGTTATGAAGTTAGATTAAAGAACATAAGACTGTTCTCCTTGGAGACAAAGCATTGAGAGGTGTGGTAGAGGTTTTCAAAATCATGAGCTGTTCTTGCCTGTCAAAGGAAAAAGAATGAGAAGGGAGAGATTTAAAGTGATGTGCAAGTGAAACAAGGTTGATGTGAGAAAAAAACTTTTTGCAGTGTGTCGACATGGTATGGAATACCTCGACTGGACATGTAGTGCAGGCAGGTTCAATCGAGGCATTCAAGAGGGCAGTGGATGATTAATTGAATAGAAATAGTGTGCAGGGATAAGGGAGAAAGGCTGGAGTTTGGCACTAGAAAATAGAACTGGTGCAAGCATGTTGGGACAAATGGTTCCTTCTGCACCACAACAGTTCTGTGTTTCTAAGATGTCCAGTTTTCATAAAATGTGATAACCAAATATGTTTTTCTTATATATGCTGCAGTTTTCAGAGCCTGAATGCATTCCTAAACCTAAGCAATGAGTCACTATCACCTTGAACTAGTCTTATATCAGAATCACTCCTCTTCAGAATCTCACTTGCAAGAGAGTATCTTGTCTTAACAACACTTATGTTAAAGTAGCAACAAACTTTAGGCATTGTAAATACAATCCCTGTGGCATGGACTGCTCTATGCTGAATGTTTAGACCAGCTAGTCAACTTGGTACGGATGCACTTATTGTGGTTCTTCTTGCTCAGAAAACTAAGTACCTCCAACAAACTTTCTATAATCTGATGGTTAATTGTGTGGCAATAATTACACTGGCAGTCTGCATTGAATCAAAAGTTCTAATAACTGTTTATGAAAAACAAATATGATCCACAGGTGGTATCAAGAATAAAGTAGCCCTTTTTGTGCTTTGAGGTCTGTAACAGCAAGGAAGGGAAATAAATGCTTCTCAGCCAACATGTACCAAGAGCTGAAGTTATTTTGACCAATGAAAATCTCAAATGTTTTACCAAAGAGCTCTCCAAGATAGAAGTCATGAGAATTATGCAGCTTCAGGCTATTGCAAGGAAGTGTTCCTCTGAGTTTAGCGCATCTCTCATTGTCACGTTTGGTTTTAGTTGTATGCTTTCTTTCCTCTGTCTGTTACCTTTAACAATGACCAGAATTCTCTGTGAGTGGCAATCCGTCAATCCTACCTTTCTGCATTATGGAACTCCAAATTTCTGGTTGGACGTTCCAAAACCAGCTAAGTCAGAAACTTGGGGTGGAGAGGGGGGAGCATCAGATGGTCAGCAGGATGTCAGGAGTCAGGGGCACTCAGGTGGTGGGGAGAGGTGAGGGGAGCTGAGAATGTTAAAGTACAAATCAGGTTTGTCAAGACGGGAGTCAGATGGCAGATCAGGGTGGAGTCAGTCAGGAAATTTTCCATCTAACATTTCCTGCATAATTCTCCAGTTATGCAAGAGCAATTTGTCCGAAGTCTCCAACTCTGACTCACAGTTGGAGATTTTATCAGGAGGTCCCAGGGAGCAGGGGAATTACTTGCTAGAATTTCAGACTTCCTGAGCAATTCATGTGGACTCCAGACCACAAGAAAGACAAGGTCTCTCTCTCTCCATGTAGTAAAGTAACCAAATCCTGAAAGGTAGCTAACTATTCTCTCCCACCAGTTGCTGTAGGCTGTTTCCTCTAGCCAATGACGAAAAGACTGCAATTAGCACAACCTCCAACAGAAAGTACCAGGAAATAAGGAAATCAGAGAATAGAGTTCTGGTCTTGGCAAAAGCAAAAGGGACACCTCATTGTATCCTGTGGATTAATGCTATTGAATGTATTTCCCCAGTAATTTTCCATCCACTCGTAACATTATTGTTTATTTGCTTATCTTTCTATCTCTGTATGTTTGTAAGGTTTAAGAAGTTTGTGAAGAGGACTGCATTAGAATACCAGCTAATTAAATTATACATTGATAATTCAGTTTTGTTTGCCCATAGTGAGTATTGATTTATTTGTAATAGATAGCACTGAATGGCTGACACCAACAGTATGGGTTCAATGCCTGCACTGGCTGAGGTTGCCATGAACATTACAGTGGTGACCCTCAAATTAAACTCACGACCAGTCAACTCTTTCTAATGAGAGAACAGCCCAATGACCCTATGTGACTATGGAAACTTAACCTTGAAGGGGGTTAGTTAGCTCAGTTAGCTGAACATCTGGCTTGTAATGCCAACACCACAGGTTTGAGGTTAGCATGAAGGACACTCATTCTGAACCTCTCCCCTCACCTAAGACATTGTGACTCTCTGGTTAAACCACCATCAGTTGTCACACTTAAAATAACTCTATGGTTGAATAGTACTATGGCAACTTGACCTCTAGTTTCTTGTTAAGTACATAAACGTGGTCAGTGATTTCTGTTAACTTATGTTCATCAGACAGGAAATTCCTGTAACTTGATTAAATCTTTAGGTTTTGTGACAACCCCTGGTGATGTGTTACTTAACTATCAGCTCACTTTCCCAAGTGGGTCATAACAGAAGAATGCAGTTTTGAATTTGCTGGCTGCCTGGCTGGCTTTGTCTATCTCAAGCGTACTCTCAGTTTGTGAAGAAATCCTCATTCTTTTCTGTTTTCTTGACTTATTCTGCTCTCTATAGAGTGAGAACTTCTGACTTCTGGAGTAGTTTTTGCAGTGTTCCTGCAGTTTCTCCTCATGGTCTTCAAGTTGTATCATCAACTTCTTCGGTTATCTTTTAGTTTAAAGAGGTAATCCCACTTTGTTCAATTCTTTTATGGAATGCCAGCATTATTGGCAAGGCCAGTATTTGTTGCCCATGAAATGATGGGCTGTCCAGGACATTTCAGAGGGCAGTCAAGAGTCAATCACATTACTATGGATCTGAAGTTAGATTTCCTTCACCAAACGGACATTAGTGAACGAGATGGGCCTTTACAACGCCTACATCGTTACCATCAGAAGAATTTTTAATTGCAGAATTTTACTAAATTCAAATTTAACCATCTGTCATTGGTGGGATTTTAATCCATGTCCCCAGACATTAGCTGGGGAGTCTGGACTACTAGTTCAGCGACATTACCACTATGTCATCGCTTCCTCTCCCTTCTGACACCATGTGGTCATTGCTTGTGTTATGTATATATAGGTAAAGTGAGGTATATGGATTTTGTTTATTTAACGTCCCCACATGTGTGTTCATTCATAGCTAAGCTTGGACAGACAGTAAAGTAATCACATCCTTTGTTTAGGGACCCACAATGGAGAATAGCCACGGTTCTTAGCCATGTGAGGACATCCAGCAATGCGGCTCATGCATATTTTGAGTTTTTTAAAAGTGACCTCACTCTTAAAGAAATTATACAGCACTGGCTAATCAGGTTAGGTCTTGGGGTGGAGTTTACTTTAGAGGGCGTCAAAGGAATCAGAGTTAGGAGGATGGTCCAGGAAAGTTGCGGGTGGGGGAGTTTGCTATCAAGGAATTTGGAGGCAACAAAGGAGGAATCAGTCAATTTAGAAGGAAGTCGGGTCAGGACACAGTGAGAGGGCAAACAGGAGTTGGGGGAGTCATGGCAATAGTTACAGGTCAGGATAGAGTCTAGGTGTTGGAGGTACTGGGGGAGATGAAGGTTGTTTTGAAGGAGTTAGAGGAAATTGAGGTTCAGGGTGTCGAGGTTCAGGTTGGGAGCTGGGACTTTAGGAGCCAAGAGGTAGAATCACTAGACCAAGGAGGGAGTCACAAGGGCCAGGCATCTGGAGGGTTAGACTAGGATATCTCCATCTGCATTCCCTAGGTAACTATTCCGGCAAGTAAGTTGGACCCGACCTAAGTCTCTGAATTGAACACAGAGTCAGAGACATTTTCCAGGAGGGGCATTGCCTGTTAGTTGTTTTAACTTAGTCATAATCATAGTCATTGAGGTTTACTGCAATGGAAACAGGCCCTTTGGCCCAGCTTGTCCTTGCCACCCAGTTTTTCACAATTAATCAAGACGCATTTGCCTGCATTCGGTCCATATCCATCTATATCTATCCCATCCATGTATCTGTCCAATGTTTCTTAAATACAAAATTGTACTCGCTTCCATCAATATCTTTGCTGGCCTGTTCCAAACACTCACCACCCTCTGTGTGAAAAAATATTGTCTGTCTGGACCTTTTTGTACAAATTATTTATGTTTTTGTTTTTGTTTCTCTTCAGATTTATGTCTGTGGCATATATGAAAATAACCATAAACATTGTCAATAATATTTGCAAATTTTCTTGAGTAATATTATTTTTGGTGTTAAGTCAGTTATTTGTCATTGGTGACTTGTTCTTCATACTAATCCTGTACAAGTCTGAGACTTTTATAATTGGCCACGTCACCAACCTGATTTAAATTTAAAATCAGTTGTTACAAGTAGAAGAATGGGATTAGGAAAGGAAAATGTGCATCCCTTCAACCTTGGTAATAACAGTCCTAAGGCCTTTATTTTTCATCTATATCAGTATGGAAGGCAGGATTGTTTTGGTCATATGCACGTGTGTCCTGCCCGTCATTTTGGATACTTAGGTGTGTGTGTTTTGAACCTAAGAAACAGGTGTAGATTCCTGGGCAATATCCATGCGTTTCTTAGGTCAGACATCTGTTCTCTGACTATCTGAACACTGGAGGATCTAGGCCTACATTTTAGGACGTGGTTCCTTGCAAATTCAATTATCACAAGGGAAACAGGCGGGATATCTCAAACTGACATGAAGGAAATGAGAATACAGGTCCAGTCAAGCTGAATCCTTGGTAGCCTCAGAGGCATTCAATTCCCTTCTAATATTTTCAGGGGGGATGAAAGGATAATTGTCTGGAGACCTCGGAATAGATCTAAGTTTTTGTTTCTCTGAGGCATTAACATAGATCTTGAAACTATATTTTCCTGCTTTTTTCTTTGTTTTCCAGTTTAAATTGCTGTCTACTCAGGTTCTTGCCAGACAATGAGACCTCCATCAGTTAATGTTTCAGCTGCAATATCATAAAGCAGGTCATGCACTAAAATTGAGATCAAGCCATTCACAAAACATTGCAGAATTGCAAGAAAGATTTTTACTTTAGTTAAGTATTACCCTCTTAGCTGTAGTATATATCTGACTGATTATTAAAGGTCGCTAAGGATATTGAGGATCCTGCACAAACTGTATTGATGCATTTGGTTGAAAAAAGTGGATCCATGCAATGCGTGTGTTTGTAAGGTTCAATGACTCTTAGAAGTTGATCGGCTCAGAACTAATTGTTGTCTTTGCTGTTCAAAACGTAGTCCAGACAGTATGTCCTCTTCCAAACTAATTCTTGAACTTTCCCACTATCGTAACTGTGTCATCATTTCTTCCAGCTGTCAAGATCATGGTCGAAGATCACTTCTAATGATTCCTCTGGGTGAGGGCGAACTTCAATGAATCACAGAATTGTTGCAGTGCAGAAGGAAGCCATGTGGCTCATTGGTGTCTGGACTGCCTACCTGAGCATTTTAATTTACTTCCAATATCCTGCCTTTTCCTTATATCTAAATATCTGTCCCTATTTAAATTATCCCCCTTAGATGCCCTTATTTTAAATGCCTTATTTTAACTGGCCTCCACTATGCTTCTAGGCAGCGCTTTGTATTTCATACTACTTTCTCACCTTGCATTGCTTTTTACATGTCACTATAAAACTGTGTCCTCTGGTTCTCGATCAATTTATGAGTAAGAATAGATTCCTTCTATCCATTCTATCCAGACTACTTCATGATTTTGAAGAGTTCGATCATATCTCCTCTTAGCCTTCTCTTCTCCAAGGAAAACAGTTCCAACTTCTCCAATGTTTCCTCATAAATGCAATGTCTTTGCTCTGGAAAAATTCTTGTAGACCTCTTCTACACTCTCTCGAATTCATTCACATCGCTCCCATAGTATGGCAGCCAGGACTGTACACAATATCGCAGCTGAGGTATAACCAATGTACTACATAACTTCAGCAACAGCTCCCTGATCTATGTTCTTATTTAAGTAGCCTAGGATACTGTATGTTTTATTAACAGCTCTCTTCACTGTCCTGCCACCTTTAATGACTTATACACAAGTTTATCTAGATGTTTCTGCTCCTTCACATTCTTCATAGTAGTACCCTTTTATTTTATTCTATCTCTCCATATTCTTTGTACCAGAGTGCATTACCTCACACTTATACGCAAAGGTCTTCATCTACCATATATCTGTCTACTCCACATGCCTATCTGCTCAATTCTCCAATGTATCAATGTCTCTTTAGATCATAGATCATAGAATCAATGTCTCTTTGAAGTTTTTCAATGTCCCCCTTGTATTTTACAATTCTTGCAAGTTTTGTGTCATCAGCAAAGGATGCAATTATCCCCTGCACACCAAGATCCATACAATTTATACTTAACCAGAAAAGTAAAGGTCCCAGTATCGGCTCCCAGCTTCTTCCAGCCTGAAAAATGTCCATTAACCATCACTTTCTGTTACCTATCTCCTAGTCAACTTTGTATCCATAGTGCTATGTCCCTTTTATTCTATGACCTACAGCTTTTCTCTCAAATCTGTGGTGTGGCATTATATTGAATGCCCTTTGAAGGTTCACATACTCCACATCAATTGCCGAATGGCCTTAATTCTGCTCCTACATCTTATGGTTTTTTTATATATTTTACACCTACCACAACTATACAACTTGTTTATCTTTATAACATCTTTTGTGGAAAGTCCTCGTGTCTGTCCAATTTCAACAGTTGGATCTGGTATCGGTACCATTGTAGGGTTTTTATTCTTGGAGAAAGCAGTTCTGTAATAAAGAATAGTTATATATCATTTTTTTTAAAAAATTGGTATTCAATGGATAAACAGAGTTTAATGTAGGCAAGCTTGAGAGAATTCACTCTGGACACAAGATTGATGAATCAGAATCTTTTTGAATGGAATAAGTTCCCAAGGCAGAAAAAAGGTGCCAACGTTGAAATTGGCTGTCATAATCCATCTGTGCATGTGTCATTAGAGCCATGATGTCACACCATTAATGGGAAAAAATTAACAATGTTTTTTAAACAAACATCTGGTAAAGCAGGGAACACAGAATGCACATATTGTGACATCTCTTGCAACATTTTACATTGCATCACCAAATAATACAAGGTATATATGTTAACAGCATTCAGACTGATGGCAGTTTGGATTGAACCTTCTGATATGAAGCTAAACTAAGGTGGTTTTCTCTATGACACTAACTCCAAAAAATTTTATCATGTAGTTGTATCTCGAGGAGAGGAAAGGTTTTCATGCAATTTCCTAGATCACGCTAAGAACTTTGAAATGTTAGCTATCTTTTGATTGAATGGGATCACACTAATTGCCACCAAAGTCACTCCAATTTTGCATATTCAAACTTGGTCCTCTACCTAGTGGTGTTACTGGGAACAATAATTTCTCACTATTTTCTAACATTCTGCTAGAAAGGAAAGACTGACTGTAACCTTTGTATCCATGGAATTGTCTTTGCCGTTTGGAATAGAATATTGAAAGCACTGCCAGAACTATCAGTTATATAAATGAAAAACTCATGATACTTGCCAATGGCGACAGGGTTTGTGACCTAGGGCTCAGCAATAACTAATATCACAGTTATCAGCATTTATGCACTGAACCTTGTCATTCTTTGGAGTCAAGCATTTGAATGAAGATGGTATTACACAATCTAGCAAGGGTCTGCTCTCTGATGAATAGATCATTGACATGTTCAATCACCTCACACTAAAGTATCACAAAAGCCAGAAGTCAAAGAGAAAGATGATCAATATCTCAGCCCTAAAACAGACCAACCAAAGAGGGATCTTATAAATGCAGCATATACCTATCTAGATAATCTTAACATATCTAACTTAATTTCGTACACAGTGATTAACAGCACAGGAGGACATTCAGCCTATCTTGTCAATGCCAATCAACAAAGATCTGACTACAATATACTCATTCTCTAGCTCTTCGCTCATAGCCTTGGAAGCGATGGCAACCTAAATGAATATCTAAATACCTCATAAAATGTATGAGTGTTTCTGACTCAACTCACTTTCAGGCAGTGAGTTTTCAGACTCCCATCAGTCTCTGGGTGAAAAATACTCCTCAATTCTCCTCTTAGCATCTACCTCTTACCCTACACTTACGTCCCCTAGGTAATGACACCTGTACTAATGAAACAGTGCCTTCCTATCCATCTAACAAAATACAAAGACTCCAGGTGCCAGAAGTCTGAAACAAAAACATGGTGTTCTGGAGATCAAAGATCTGTAAATATGAACACCAAGGTCCCTCTGATCTTCAGTAATTTGCAGGGTCCTACCATTGGGTGATCCCTTGCCTTGTTAATCTTCCCTGAGTCCATTATCTCCCGCTTTTCCAGACTGAAATCCATTTGGCACGGCTCTGCCATCTGTAGCTATCCTCCTGCAGTTTACAGCTATCTCAATATTTACCATCCTACTGATAGTCATGTCATTCATCAACATCCTGATCATGCCCCCAAGATTCAAGTCTAAATACTAATATATACCGCAAACAGGAAGGGCCTCAGCAATGAGCACTGCAAAACCCCACTGGAAACAGGATTCTAGTCAAAGAAACATCCCTTAATCATCACCTCTGCTTCCTATCTCAGCTAATTTTGGATCCTACGCACTAATTTGCCTTAGGTTCCCTGTGCTCTTACATTCTTAATGACCAGTCTGCTCTGAGGGACTCCACAAAAGCCTTGATAAAGTCATGTAGATCACAAAGACATTATCCCCATCAACATTCCTGGTTACCTCATCAAAAAAATTAATCAATTTTGTCATTCATGAGCTTCCCTTAACAAATCTATGCAACTATCTCGGATTAATCTGTGTTTCTCCAAGTGCAGTATATTCTGCCCCTCAGAATTCTTTCTAATAAACTTTCCCAACACTGAGGTCAGACTGACAAGCCTGTAATTTCCTGACCTATACCTGCCTTTCTTTTTCTCAATAATGGGAAAGTGAGATCAAATAAAGTCACCTGTACTAGACAATACCCAAAACATTGACTGCTCCTTTCCTCCAGATGCTGTCTGGCTTGCTGCGTTCTTCCAGCCTCCTGTTTGTCTAGCGGTGTCAAGATGATTTGGTTTGAGCATTGCCATCATCAGGACTGATTCAGTTGAAATGTGATCTCCTGGACTGAAAAAAGCAGCTTTCATTGCCTGGAAAAATTGAAAATAAGAGTAGGAGTAGACCATTTGGCCTTTTGAGCCTGCTCCATCATTCATTATGATCGTGGCTAATCATCTAATTCAATAGCTTATTCCAGCTTTTCACACATATACTTTGATCCCTTTAGTCCCAAGTGCCATATCCAACTCCTTCCTCAAATCAGTGTTTTGGCTTCAACTGCTTTCTGTGGTAGCAAATTCCACAGGCTCATCACTCTATAGGCGAGGAAATCTCTCCTCATCTCAGTTGTAAATGGTTCATCCAATATTCTTAGACTGTGATTCCTAATTCTAGACTCCCCTGCCATTGGAAACTTTCAGGAATCTACCCTATCTAGTCCTGTTAGGATTTTATAGGTTCCTATGAGACCACCCTCGTGCATTGAACCAATTCAATCTCTCTTCATACATCAGTCTGCTATCCCAGGGTTCTCTCTGGTAAGCCTTCACTTCACCCTTCCTATTGTAAGAACATCCTTCCACAGATAAGGAGACCAAAACTGCACACAATATTTGGGTATTGTCTCACCAAGGCCATGTATAATTGCAACAAGATACCTCTGCTTCTGTACTTGAATCCTCTCGCTATGAAGGCCAACAGACCATTAGTCTTCTTAATCACTTGCTCACTTCCATGGTCACCTTCAACAACTGATGTACAAGGATGCATGCTCGTTAGATCTCGTTACAGATTCCCCTCTCTCAATTGAAACCATTTGGATAATAATGTGCCTTCCTGTTTTTGCAACAAAGTGGATAACCTCATTTTTCCACATTACATAATATTGGCCATGCATGTGCATACCAGCATTGAAGCATTGACCACCCTTGATCAACCATAATGGACTGGGCACGTTGTCTGCATGGCTGACACGAGACTCCCCAAGCAGGTGCTCTATTCCCAGCTTCAAAATGGCAGGTGAGCCCCAGGTGAACAAAGAAAGTGCTTTAGTCATATCCTCAAGGTCTCAGTGCTGAGGTGTGACATTCCCACAGACACCTGGGAATCACAGGCCCAAGACTGTCAAAGTGGAGTAGGAGCATCCAGGAAAATGTCGAGCACCTCAAGAGTTGCTGTCAGAAAAATGTGGAAACCAAGCAAAAAGAGAGAGTGTGCTGCCACACCAATGGCCCACCTATCCTTTTAGATGACCACCATTTGGTCCCAGTGTAACAGAGCCTGCAGTAGCCGCATCAGTTCGTACAACCACCCACAGACTCAACCTGACAGTGGGAGAGTGAGGGACCACTGATGACAATTTGCCCACTCCCTCAGCTTGAACAAATCACACTGAGGCATCTCTGTATCCTCCTCAGAGCTCACCCTCCCACCCAACTTTGTATCATCTATAAATTTGGAGATATTGCACTTAGATCCCCTCTCAAAATTATTAATATATTGTGAATCGCTGGCGTTAGCACCAATTCCTGTGGTATCCCACTGCCATCAGGAAGAAGACCCATTTATTTCTTCTTTGTTTCTTGTCTGCTGACTAATTTTCTATCCGTCTCAATGCACTATCCCAATCCTAAGCACTTTAATTTTACATGCTAATCTCTTATACGGGAATTTGTCAAAAACCTTCTGAAAGTCAAATAAACTGGAAAGTCAAATTAGGACTAATTGGAATTTATCTTCTAAATTGCTAGTTGTAAAAGTAAAAGTAAAAACAATAAATTTAAAAAAAAGTTAAAATCACCATAGACCAATTTTTCATTACAGAGAGATGACTGGTGGCAGCTTAGCCTGAGGTTTATCACTCCCTAGGCAAGGAGCAAGGTCAAAGACCAAGACCTTCATGGTGACCTCAACCAGTACAGGAATTAAAACAGCACTGCTAGCAACACTACATCACAAAGCAGCAATCCAGCCAACTGAACTAACCATTGTATCCATATGTTGACCTACCATGTTCCTTACATGAGTATGTTTATTTATTAAGGCCCTTAAAGGCCTTATGTCTTTTAAAACTGTCTTTCTGTTCAAAGTGTATAAAAAAATGAATTCATATATCCGCATATTTTATCCCATTTGCCAGCTTAGTTTCCATTTTTAACCAGTCTCTCTCTGTATCCTCCTCACAGCTTTCAACTCCATTAACTTTGTATTGTCAGCATTCATCACTAATTGTCTACTGTAGACTGTAAATAACCGTAGCTCTTGAAGTAGTCCTTAAGACACCCTATTCATTACAGCCTACAAACTTAAATGCCGAATTTATCCTTACTGTCAGCTTCCTGTCCATTAATCAGTCTATATTAAAATATGAAACCCATCTGCATGCATGCACCACTATCTTTGCTGTGAGCTTGTAGTGGCATTCTATCAAATTTTTTTTAGAAATCCAACTACACGTTAGCTCCCCTTTATCTACCCTACTAGTTACAAACTTCAAAACACTCAAATTTGTCAAAAATAATTTCCCCTTCATAGGAATACTAATTTTGTGATCAGTGATTTTCAACTTTTCTAAAACTCCCTTAATAATACATTCCAGTATTTTCACAATATCTGATATGACACTAACTGGCTTGTCATTCCCATTTTTATTCCTTCTTCCTTCCTCGAATAGTGGTATTGCCTTTCTAAGTTTCAATCCACTGAGACAAATTTAGAAGTTAGAGAATTTTAGATCAGCAATTCAACTCTATCTACACTACCTTATTTTAGGATAAAGGCCATCATGTCCTGGGATCTATGGTCTCCTATATTTCACGTGATAGATATAGGACAGATGTCAGAGGTAGATTCTTTACTCAGAGTAGTAAGGGCGTGGAATGCCTTGCCTGCAGCAGTAGTAGACTCGCCAACTTTAAGGGCATTTAAATGGTCGTTGGATAAACATATGGATGATAATGAAATAGAGAGAGTTAGATGGGCTTCAGTCTGGTTTCACAGGTCGGCGCAACATCGAGGGCCAAAGGGCCTGTACTGCGCTGTAATGTTCTATGTTCTGTATGTTTTTGTTAATTATCTTAGGTTTCTCACTAATATCACTGCCTTGGTTAGCCTCTACTTTTGAAATGCATCTTTTATGTGAAATATTTATCTTCTATCCTTCCAATATCCAATCTTTATTTTAGTTACTCTCCTCCTCTTTATTAACTCATAAGGTCTTGCATCTGTTCTTACAGCGCTTGCTAGTTTATACTTATGTCCTTTTTAATTAACTGTCACACTTACCTGGTTTCTAAAACATTCCCAGTACTCAGGTAAACTGATTCTTTGTAGTAATACAAGCCTCTTATTTCAAAAGAATACAAAAAAAAACTTAATTTCATGAGTAAGTCAGGAATGTTTGTTTTAGTATTAGTGTGTATTTTTGGATTGTTTCTTTTAATGTCTCCCTCAGTTTGTCGCCATTCGTTTTAGTCTATTTTGCCAGATTCTTTCCCTTCAGGTCTACTTAACTCCAAATTTAATGAAGAATTATTTATATTACAAATACTAGGATATTACTAGTGAAATCAGCTTTGTTTCACAATACCTTTTGGCTTAGTTTGTTCCACAATATATTTCTCCAGGAAATCATTCCAAAAATTCGTCTTGCATCCAAGTCAATTTGTCCAGATTATATCAACATTAAAGACCTCACAATTATCACATTGTTTTTGCTTCAAGCTCCATTTATTTCCTGCTTAATGCCCGATTTAATGGTATAATTACTGCTAGAAGCCTATGTTATTCTCATCAGCAGTTATGATCATTTTATTTCCATCCATGCTGATTTTGTTCCTGACTGACTGAACCAAGATCCTTTCTCATTAGTGACTTTATGTCGTACTTTGTACGAGGGCTATACTTCCTCCTTTTCCATTCTGTTTTTGTTTTTAAAATAGAGTAGTTTGGAAGATTTATCTATCAACCTTGGTCACCTTGTAACAATATCTTTGTAACAACAATTAGATCCAAATTATATCTCTAGTTTATTGACTTTACTGTGAATGATTTGCATGTTCCGATAAAAAGAGCTTTCAACTTGTATGACTATTCTTTCTATAAACTACATTCATTGATGGACCAGTTCCATTACTCTCTGGTTATATTTTTCAAATCAGGATTGAGAAGCTGACAATGGGATGAACTCTGGACGCCAGAGTTACTGTGGCAATATCATGCTCAATTGCTAATTTCCAAATTGACCAAGTGATGAACTCTGCACCCAATTGCAAGTAAAATTCAAGAACTCTTGTGGAGCCATAGTAGTGTCCATATCTCTGAACCAAGAGGTCCAGGTTCAAGTAAAACCTGCTCCAGAGGTGTGTAATAATATTGTTAACATATAATAACATAATCAACAGGCTAATTAGAAAAATATCTACAAATAAAATTCACACAATTGCTAGGCATTGACCAACTCTATGAGAGAGTATTCAATGGCATTACCACGATCATGATCCTGGAGGGTACTGTTCACAAGAAATTGAACAGCACAAGCCATATAAATACTGTAGTGACAAGAGCAGGTCAGAGGACAGAAATTCTGAAATGAGTAACTCAGCTCCTGTCTCCCCATGCCTCATCTAAAAGAGGCAAGCCAGGAGTGTGATGGAAAACTCTACTTTCCTGGATGAATGCAGCTACAACAGAAATTTTATGCAACCTAGGTGAAGAAGCCACTTGATTGGCACCCCATCTACCACCTCCAATATTCACTCCCTTCATAGCGGAACCAAGCTTATACATAGCAAAGATCACCACATGCAGGACAATAGCACAGCGAAGGATCCTCAAAGAAGCAATGAAAAGTGAAAGAGCTTTCCATAATCTTCTAAACTTCCTGAGATTCCTGGAAGGTGTCCAAGGATTTGAAAATGGAATTTCTGAAACTTTCTGATGGAAGGGTACAAGATAATTTTAGTAACTACAGATTAGTCTGTTTAACTACAGATTGGTCAGTTTAACATCAACGATAGATAAAGTAATAAAAACAATAATCAAGGAAAACATTAATGGGCACTTGGAGAGGTAACAGTTAATTCAAAAAATGCAGTGATTTGTAAATGGCAAAACATAAATTCCTGATAAATTTCAATTTTTTGACGAAGTAATGAAGAACATTGATGAGGGTCCAATTTTATACTCTTATGTCAGTGTTTTTGAGGGCGGGAGAGGGAAGGTATTATGCCTCACTGGGGTAATGTGATGGAAATCAACCTATTTACAGTGCTGTCACAATAATTAAAATTCATATGTTGTGGAAGTACACAATATACTGTAATTTACCTGTCTTAGGTATAAGTTGACAGAAAGTACAAACCAGGTTTCCAAACATAAGAATGACTATTCATTATAAACAAATAAATTCTAATCAAGTAAACAATTATGAACCATCAGCATATACCCCACTAGTTAAAATGCTAATCCTCTTAATTCTCCCCCTCCTTGTATATACACAAAAAGACAAAAAGAAATGAATCTTATGATTAGATGGAAAGACTGGGAAGCAGTTGAATGGTCTTTGTTCAGAAGGTTTGTGGAAGTGATCCTTTTGTCTTCTCAGGAGCTGTTGCTCCTTGATCATCCTCCTCTTGGTGCTTTCAGTTGCTTGCAGGGGTGCAGGGTGGCTAGTTCCCACTTGTTTGACTTATTTGTTAAAAAGTCAAACCTTACAGCAAATTATGAAGGGAAATAAGCCCACATTCTGCAGGCTTTAAGTGTTTACTACTGCAGTGAAAATGCACAGCTTCTTCCCTTTCAGAGATCTGATGGCTTCTCCACAAACGTTCATACCCTTATGGCATTCAGATACCTGCAAGCCAGTCATATAGTTGTCAGTAGGCAGAAGGCCTTTGTCATCGATAACCATTTCACAAACCGATCAGCTATGTATTGCGAGCCAAAGCTCCATTTGCATGCACACATTGGCTTCAACTTGTTACACAATTTCCCTGCTGCTAAAAACCAACTGCTGTATAAATGGCAGTTATACGGAATGTCAGGTAACTTGATTTTAAAAAATGCAGCAATCCTTCAACCCTCCTTGTCTTTTAAGATAACCATGTTCCAGTCCACAATCAATAAAAAGGGGAAAGGAAAGTAACGGTCTTTCCAGAGGTGATGTGAGATTCAGTTGTTTGCCTTTCTGCAGCATACACACCTGCTCCAATCTGTCTGAAAATTTATAGTTGCAGGGCTGTGATATGGGGATGGAGCCAAGTGAGGTCTTTAAATGAATAGATTGTTAAACAGTTACTAAGTGGCAACTTAGAATAGCCTCTTAGAAGATAAGAACGAAGAGGAGTAGGCAATTCAGCCTGCGTAACTCTGCTGCATAATTTAATACGATGATGATTGATCTAATCTTGGCCTCAAATCCACTTTCCTGCCCACTGTCCATAATTGTTCAAAATTTCTAATTACAAATCAGTCTATCACTTCATTAAATGTACTCAATGTCCTGGCATCCACTGTACTGTGGGGTAGTAAATTATACAGATTCATAAACCTTGAGAAATAGTTTCTCCTCATCTGTTTTAAATCTGCTACCCTGTATCTTAAAATTATGAACTCTTGTTCTAGATTGCTCCCCATGAGGAAACATCTCTCCATCTCTACTTTGTCAATTCCCTTTAACATCTTATATACCTCAATTAGATCCCCTCATTCTTCTAAACTCCAGACAGTACAGGCCTAAACTGTTTAATCGCTCTTAAGAAAAACTCCTCATCTCTGGAATCAATCTCATGACCCTCTTCTGAACTGCCTTCAATCTGACTGCACCCCTTTTCAAAGAGACCAAAATTGAATGTGATACTCCAGGTGTACTCTCACTGATGTCTTATGCAGTTGCAGCAGTACAACCCTACCTTTACACCCTATTCTTTTAGCAATAAATGCCAAAAAATTCATTTGCATACCTTATTACTTGCTGTACCTGCATTCTGGCTTTCTGCAATTCATTCTCAAAGTCACCCAGATCTCTCTGCACTAGAGCACTCTGAAGTTTCTCTTCACTTAAAGAATAATTTGACTTTCTATTCCTCCAACCAAAATGGATAACCTCAACTATTCACATTAAACATTATCTGCCAAATTTTGGTCCATTCATCTAAGTATCCAGGTCTATTAATAAATTTATTATTTTTGTTGCAACTTACTTTTCTTCGTTATTTCTGCATCCAAGTCATTAACATAGATTGCAATTAGTTGGTGCCCGAGGATCAAACTCTGACCACTAATTACATTTTGCCAATATACAATCCCTCTTCTGTACCTACACTGGCCCTAAACCCCACCTCTTCCTCCGTTACATTGACGGCTGTATCGGCGCCACCTCGTGCTCCCACGAGGAGCTCGAACAGTTCATCCACTTCAACACCTTCCACCCCAACCTGAAGTTCACCTGGACCATCTCTAACACCTGTCTCCATCTCAGGTAACCACCTAGAAACCAATGTCCATTTCAAGCCCACCGACTCCCACAGCTACCTAGAATATAGCTCCTCCCACCCACCTTCCTGCAAAAATGCCATCCCCTATTCCCAATTCCTTCGCCTCCACCGCATCTGCTCCCAGGACGAGGCATTCCACTCCCGTACGTCTCGGATATCCTCGTTCTTCAAGAACCGCAACATTTCCCCCCCACCGCAGTGGTCGAGAACGTCCTCAACCGTGTCTCCCGCAACTCATCCCTAACACCCCGTCTCCGCAATAACAACCAAAAAGAATCCCCCTCGTCCTCACGTACCACCCCACCAACCTCCGGATCCAACGCATCATCCTCCGACACTTCTGCCATCTGCAATCCAACCCCACCAAAGACATATTTCCCTCCCCACCCTTGTCTGCTTTCCAGAGGGACCACTCCCTCCGTGACTCCCTCGTCCGCTCCACACCCGGCATATTTCCCTGCAACCGCAGGAAGTGCTACACCTGCCCCCACACCTCCTCCCTCACCCCAATCCCAGGCCCCAAGAAGACTTTCCACATCAGTCAGAGGTTCACCTGCACATCTGCCAATGTGGTATACTGCATCTGCTGTACCCGTTGTGGCCTCCTCAACATCGGGGAAACCAAGAGGCGGCTTGGGGACTGCTTTGCAGAACACCTGCGCTCAGTTCGCAATAAACAACTGCACCTCCCAGTCGCGAACCATTTCAACTCCCCCTCCCACTCCTCAGACGATCCTGGGCCTCCTGCAATGCCAGTGATGCCACCCGAAAGCTGCCGGAACAGCAAATCATATTCAGCCTGGGAACCCTGCAGCCCAACGGTATCAATGTGGATTTCACAAGCTTCAAAATCTCCCCTCCCCAACCGCATCCCAAAACCAGCCCAGCTCGTCCCCGCCTCCCTAACCTGTTCTTCCTCTCACCTATCCCCTCCTCCCACCTCAAGCCCCACCCCCATCTCCTACCTACTAACCTCATCCCGCCCCCTTGACCTGTCCGTCCTCCCTACCTCCCCACCTACACTCACCTTTACTGGCTCCGTCCCCGCACCTTCGACTTGTCTGCCTCCTCTCCACCTATCCTCTCCTCTATCCATCTTCTATCCGCCTCCCCCTCTCCCATTTATTTCAGAACCCTCTTCCCCTCTCTCACTTCTGATAAAGGGTCTAGGCCCGAAACGTGAAGCTTTCCTGCTTGGCCTGCTGTGTTCATTCAGCTCTACACCTTGTTATCTTGGATTCTCCAGCATCTGCAGTACCTATTAGCTCTTTTATCCCAACTCCTGTTTTCTGCTGGTCAGCCAATCCAAGCTACAAAATTACCCCTAACCAAACGTGATCTCACCTTGTGTATTAACATTTTGAGTGGTACCTTATCAAATGCCTCTAGAAATACAGATATCCTACATCTACAGAATTCCCATTATCGACCTTGCTTGTAACTTTTTTTAAAAACTTTAGAAAATAAGTCAAATGTAATTTATGTATTGTTTTAAAAATGTTGACTCCACTGGATTGCATTTTGCCTTTCCAAATTTTGCCTTTACTCACTTAATAATGGATTCTAACAGTATCCCAATGACACATGTTAAACTAACTGGCCTATAGTTTCCTACTTTCTCACTCTCTTTTGGAATAAGGTACTTTTCTAATCCACTGGAATCTTTCCCACATCCAGAGAACTTTGAAATATTATAACTAATAGATCTACTGTCTCTACTGACACTTCCTTTAAGACCCTCGGATACAGGTTATCAGGCTCTGATGACTCGTCTGCCTTCAATCCTAATAGTTTGCTCAGTACTTTTTCCCTTGTGATGATGATTGCTCTCTTTCTTATTATTTATTAATTTTATTCTGAATGCTTCATGCATTTCAGATATATGCATTTCAGATACAAAGCCTTTAAGCTCTGGTATCAAATTTCCCTATTCTTATATAATTCCTTGGTGCAATATGATATTCATACATTCTGTCCCTTACTTTTATTTTCTGCTAACAACCAGCTTCATCATTACCCTGCATCACTGACATTTCCTTTAACTTTGATTTTCTAATTTTCCATACAACTGATTATGTTTCTCGGTTCGGCTTTTCAATTTAGCCCTCAGCTGCTCATATTCCCTAAGCAGACCCTCTTTCCTTGTTCTATCCTTACCGTTGGTACTTACACAGACCGCAACAACTGGATCCTTCTCCTCTCACTCCAATTTGTTCTATAGTTCAGTTGAGATATTGGAATCCTGGCACGAGGCGGACAATGCAGCCTTCGGGACTCTCAAACTTGGCCACAGATAACAGTATCAATTCCCTTGATTATAATATCCCCAAATACAACTACATTTCTTTCTCCCACATTAGAATAGCTCCCTACACCACGCTGCTACGGTCAGTTTGCTCACCTTCCCAACATTCCCCAACCTTGACCACATATGGAGCAAGAATCTTGAACCTGTTGAACAAGGACAAGGGCTAAGGCTCTTGCAGCATGACCTCTTGAATCCCTCTACCCTCCTCACTCAGTCACACCCTCCTGTCTCTGACCATTGACCAAATTTAAGGTAGTTAAACTAAGGGGTTTGACTCTCTTCTAAAGAATAGTGTCCAGGTATATCTCCTCCCACCCCTTTTTGAATTTGGAAAAATATAATTTATTCATAAAACATCTTCATATACATACATAGTTAACACTTCAGTTCTGAGTCTTAGCATCTTGAGAACAAACAACATTGGAGTTTGACTCTCCTGACAAATCCAATAAACCAAAGACACGTCTTGCCTTTTCAACATATTATTTACATATATTTGAGGCACCAGGTGGGTCTGATAACTGAATGGATCCCCTTGTACTTGGGCCAGAAAGACCTTAGCCAATGGTCTCTCCCTACTGTGTCTTGGCGGCAGCTGCCCCAAGCTTTAGTGCACCCCTCTGCACACAGTCCTAGATGTTGGAATGTGTCAGTGTGCAACACTCAGTTGAGGTCAACTCCTTGCTCTGGAAGACCAACAAGTTTCAGGCAGACTGAAGAGCACCTTTCACTAAGATGGTGATCCTCCAGGCATAGTCGATGTTTGTCTCGGTCTGTGTCTGGGGGAACAGACTGTAGAGCACAGATTCCAGAATCACAACGCTGCTTGGGATGATCCGAGGCAAAAACCACTACATCTCTCCAGATTTCCTTTGCAAAGGAACATTCCAGCAGGAGATGTATGTTAGTCTTTACCTGCACCCCATTACTCCCGCAGTTGCTTTGAGGGCAGCATGCAGTGGCACAGAGAGTCAAAGCATAAATTAAGGATCTGATGGGCAGTGCCCTTCTCACCACCAGTCCAAATGATGTTTTGGTGCTTGTTTAGAGAGTTCTGGTGATGAGGCATTTTGCCAAATGACTTTAGACAGTCTGCTCAGGGAGCAAACCAACAGGATCCACCCTATTATAGACTTGTGGTCAAAGGTGTTTTTCTTTGAAAATTTCTCGATGAAGGTCAGGTGAGATGAAATGGTCCAACTACTTGGACCATTCCGCAGCATCGAGGCCAGTCACATCCTTCATGACACTAGGGACAGGAAGGACCTTAGCACATGGTAACACTTGGTGTTTGTGTACTGGGGGACCTACACAGCTAGATGAAACTGCACACAAACGTGGCCATCAGGATGAGGGTGGCATTGGGTATGTTCTTCTACTCCTTATGCAGAGATTTGTACATGGTTTCTGTGTGGACATAGTCCATTTTAGAGCTCCAGATGAAGTGGAAGATGGCTTGGGTAACTGCAATTGCTCAGGTTCTGGGAATGGGCCAGACCTTCAATACGTACAACACCACAATGAATACCTTACACCCGATGACCAGATTTTTACCCACAATGGGGAGAAAGCAGTAGTCCCAAAAGCCCAGTTTCTGCCTCACCTTGGCGATACGGTCCTCCCAAATGTTTGCACATGTGCCAGCCCCTCCAGATAATCTGTTCTGATGGTGAAGGGGATAAAGGATCTGTTGGCCCAGTTCCCAAAGAACACAGCCTTGCTATTGCCTCAATTTACCTTGGTTCTCCAGACCAAATCACAGATGCTCATGAGTCTGCGCACTGACTGTGGATCCGAGCAGACAATGGCGACATCATCCATGTCCAGGCTTTGACCTGCAGTCCTATGCTGCCTGGAATAATCACCCCTTTCAGGATTGCATCTTTCCTAATGGACTTGGCAAAAGGCTCTACACAACACACAAACAAGGCAGGAAAGAGTGGGTAGCCCTGCCTGACTCCAGATCTGATCAGGAAGCTTTCTGATTCCCATCTGTTGATTAAGACAGCATTACTGATGTTGGTGTAGAGCAGTTGGATCCAACTGCGTATTCCTTCCCCAAACCCCATTTTGGAGAGCAGATCCCACACGTGTGAGATATCCTGTCAAAGGCATTCTCTTCGTCCAGGCTGATGAGGAAGCCATTCAACCCCCTGTCTTGCACATAAGCAATCGTATCCCTGAGGAGTAGAGGATTGGTCAGGATAAATCACCAATCCCAGAACAGACCTGACCTGGTTGGCAGTGACCTTAGACAGGATTTCTTAATCTGCATGTCGCCATTAAATTGGTGCCCAATTTCTGATTTCCTCCCTCTCCTTTCTGCATATAGATGAGGGTAAGGTAACTCTCCCCAGCCCATTTTGTTACTTTCAAAAATACACTTTATTTGTACAAATGTACACACACGCAGTCACTGAAGCATATGAAGAAACATACATTGGAGCTTGATTCTATCAAACAAACAAACCAAAGACATTTCTTACTTGTACAAGATTATACTTACATATTTGAGGCATTGAGAGGGTCCAATAACAGAATGAACACAATTTAACTTCAGCAGAAAGACCTTGGATGGTAGTCCAAAGCTCAGGTTCCAGCTCATCGTCTCTGAGCAGGAGTTCCTCATAAACGAGCACTTACTACAGAAGTGGTCACTATGAACAGGAATGGGGTTCAGCAACTCCAACATGCAGATATAACACACTGCTTGGTTCCTCCTACAGTCTTTTTTTAATCTGTAAAATATCTCTCTATTTACCTTTAATTTATATGCAACTTAGAATAGCTGTTCAAATTAACTGTTACATACTAACCAATAAATTTATGGTATTCTTTTGATTACCCTCTTTTGTGCTGAGCCCTCAATCCTGGGCCTCAGTTTATCTTTTTAAAGAATTTACAAACTGTGAACAAAACACAAGCAAATAGCACCTTTTGAGGGCCACATCCTGCTGCCATCAATGTTTAAATTGTGACAGGGCAGGTTTGTATTGTAGAAAGCCTGGTAGTTCTAGCAGTACAACTGCATCTTTTCCAGGCTCCTGGGCTGATCAGAGGCAATCCTCCTCAAAGTTATCTTTCTTCTCCTTTTCCTCTGACACTCCAGGGAAATCAGTCCCAGCCTATTCAGCCTCTCACTATAGCTCAAACCTTCCAACCCTGGCAACATCCTTGTAAATCTCTTCCAAACCCTTTCAAGTTTCACAACTTCTTTCTTATAGGAGGGAGACCAGAATTGCATGCAATACTCCAAACCAATGTCTTGTATAGCCACAACATGACCTCCCAATTCCTATACTCCATTCACTGACCAATAAAGGCAAGCATATCAAATACCTTCTTCACTGTTCTATCTACCTGCGACTCCACTTTCTAAGGAACCATGAACCTGTACTCCAATATCTCTGTTCAGCAACACTCCCAAGACCTTACCATTAAGTGTATATGTCCTGCCCTGATTTGCCTTTCCAAAATGCAGCACCTCATATTTATCTAAATTAAACCATCTGCCACTCCTTGGCCCATTGGTCCATCTGACCTTCGCTGTCCGCTACACCTCCAATTTTACTGTCATCCACAAACTTATTAACCATTCCTCCAATGTTTACATTCAAGTCATTTATATAAATAACGAAAAGCAGTGGACCCAGCACCGATCCTTTTGGCACACCGCTGGCCACAGGCCTCCAGCCTGAAATGCAACCCCCCTCTGTCTTCTACTTTGAAGAAGTTCTGTATCC
Source organism: Ginglymostoma cirratum (assembly GCA_024137785.1). Lineage (NCBI taxonomy): Eukaryota > Metazoa > Chordata > Chondrichthyes > Orectolobiformes > Ginglymostomatidae > Ginglymostoma > Ginglymostoma cirratum. The sequence goes on from JAHRHZ010000062.1 coordinate 44,623,565, forward strand.
AAATAGCTAGTTCTCCCTGTATCCCTGTGATCTAATCTTTCTAACCAGTCTATCATGAGGAACCTTGTCAAATGCCTTACTGAAGTCCATATAGTTCACATTCACAGCTCTGCCCTCATCTATGCTCCTTGTTAGTTCTTCAAAAAACTCAATCCAGTTCATGAAACAGGATTTCCCACTCACAAAGCCATGTTGACTATCTCTAATCAGTCCTTGCCTTTCCAAACACATTTAAATCCTGTCCAATGAGAATTTCCTCCAACAACTTGCCTACCACCAATGTCAAGCTTACTGGTCTATTGATCCCTGGCTTTTCCTTCCCACCTTTCTTAAATAATACACAATGTTAGCCAACTTCCAGTCTTCCAGCACCTTATCTGTGACTGTCGATCTTACAAATATTTCAGCAACAGGCTCAGCAATCTCTTCCCTCACTTCTCAGAGTTCTAGGGTACATCTGATCAGGTCCCATGGATTCATCCACCTTTATGCATTTTAAGACATCAGCACCTCCTCTTCTGAAATATGCACATTGGACTTGCATTAAACCAAGCAAGGGACAATCCAGTCAAAAGACTGAAATAAGCAGGTACAGGGATCCCACACTTTGGATGAAAAGTCAGATCTGGGATATCTTCACCAGTTTAGGAAGTCACAGATTTTAGAACAGCCACACCTATAGTTGTCTGAGGTTGTGGCTTCTTCCTCATGACAGCATTTGGCCTCTAAGAGTTTCAGGCCAATTAGACAACTGGCAACCTCAAGATACAGCAGTGCCACCAAGAATGACAGCCACAGATGGTTCTGGAGCAGGTGCAGCATAGAATTTAGAATACAAGCTAAATGGTTACCTCTCTGCCACTCAAGCTGGGCACAGCAAAGGACAAGGGCCAGTGATAGGGAATTGGAGACTTCAAGCAAGATGACCTGTAAATTTCTGATGAAGGGTTTAGGCCCAAAACATCAAGTTTTCCTGCTCCTATGATGCTGCTTGACTTGCTGTGTTCATCCAGCCCCATGCTTGTTATCTCAGATTCTCCAGCATCTGCAGTACCTTTTATCTCTGACCTGTAAATAGTTTGGTTGAATGCATCCATTAGGCAAAGCATGCCCAAACTAAAACAATCCTACAATAGCTCCATGAAGGATGGTATCACCAAGTTATCCCTTATTTAGGCATACACAGTTCATGACACTGACCTAGCCAGCACAGAACCAGCTCCAAGAGCAAGCAGATACCCTGCTCACTCCTTTTTATATCTGTCAGCCAGAGATCTCTGATTGGCTCAGGTTAACAGCCCCAATCAGGGAAATTATATTCTATTAGATTCACCCTGCTGACATTGTTTCAATCACTACATCCCTACCCCTCTAAATCCTGGGATGGCCAGGATGGCCTGTTGTCTGCGATCAACATCTCTGGGAGTCTATGCATTGCAAAGGATACTCATAACTTTTCGTTTATCATTCCCATGTTTGACAAATGAACTCTATGCATGTCCAACCACTTTGAATGGGGATCCAATATGACAAAAAATATACAGCCAATCAAAGGACCGGTGTAGTTGACGTGTAGCCGAGTCCAGGGTTCACCTGGCCATTCCCATGAATGTGGGGGAGATGCTGTCGGTAATTTCAGTCTTTGTTGGCACTCTGGGCACTGCCCCATAAATGCAGATATGTCAGCATCCAAACCTGGCCACCAGGCATAACCTCTCACTAACATCTTTATTTTTGGAAGCCCCTGGATGACTCTGGTGGAGTTCAGCCAGTATCTGGCAGCAACCTGTGCTCAGGACAACCACTCTTTCTCCCTATAATAATATGCTGCCCTCTACTGTGATCTGGTGTCACCGAGTCCAGAAAGGTTCCAATTCTGGCTGTGATGGCTCTTTTGTTTTACTAGCTATAAAACCAACAGCTGTTTTAGTTTTGTCACGACGAGATCTTATTGTGTCCACAGTCTGATATTGTCAGTGGTGTCTAGAAAGTTTAAAACCAGAATAGACTCATAGAGTCAAAGAGACGTACAGCACAGAAACAGAACCTTCGGTCCAATTTGTCCATGCCGACCAGATATCCTAAATTAGTCTAGTTCCATTTGCCAGCAATTTGTTTAACAACATCTTTCCTTCCGCTGGGAAACCAGAATGAATGCAGTATTCCAAAAGTGACCTAACCAATGTCCTGTACAGATGTGACATGGCCTCCCAATTCCTCTATTCAATGCACTGACCAAAAAAGGCAAGCATTCCAAACGCCTTCCTCACAAGCCTGTCTAACTGTGACTCCACTTTCTAGGAACTATGAACCTGCGACTCCAAGGTCTCTTGGTTTGGCATCCAAACCAGGACCTTATCATTAAGTGTATCAGTCCTGCCCTATTTTGCCTTACTAAAACGTAGCACCTTACATTTATCTAGATTAAACTCCATCAACCACTCCTCAGCCCACCTGATTGAGGTCCCGTTGTATTCTGAGGTAATCTTCTTTGCTGTCCACTACACCACCAATTTTAGTGTCACCTGCAAACTTACTAACCATACCTCCTCTGTTCACATCCAAATCTCCTATGTGGTGGTGTATCCGCCAGTGGGAGGCAGCTCATAGCATCTACATTTGCCACTTGACTTTCCAGAGGGTGTCCCAACTTGTAATTATACGAATTCAGGTTAAGAGCACACTGCTGAATTTGACCCGAAGCTATGGGTGACATGGTCCTGTCCTGTTTAAGTAGCACTAGCAGGGGTTTGTGGTCCGTTACTATTACAAATTAATGTCTGTAAAGGTATTTGTGGAATTTTCTCACACTAAAGATGACCGCCAAACCTTCCTTCTCTATACGGGTGCATCTTTGTTCAGAATAAGCCGAAAACTGGGAAGCATACACTCTTAAGCTTTCCTCTCCATTAGACCATCTGCGAGGCAACAGGACCCTAATACTGTACAGATTCAATGCATATCAGCACCACATCTTGTTTGGCATCGTAGTGTGCCATCACTTTAGATGACAATAGCTGCTTCTTCACTTCCCTAAAGGCTACATTTTGGCTACCCGACTATTTCCAGTGCTGATCCTTTCTCGTTAGCAAACGTAAAGATGCCAGCATGTAGGCCAGGTTACGCATGAACTTCCCTAAGAATTCACCAACCCAAGGAAAAACCTAAGCTCTGGTATAGACGTGGGAGATGGAGCATCTTTGATCGTCGTCACTTTATCTTCCAATTGGTGTAACCCATTCCTATCGAGTCTGTCGACCAAGTAGGTCAATTGTGGTGCCTGGAACACACATTTTCCCTTTAATGCCATACACCCACCTCAGAGAAATGTTTAAGCACTATGTCCAAGTTGTCTAAATGCTGTTTATTGGTCTTCCCAGTTATTAGCATGTCATCCAGATAAATGCTGACCTGAGGTAGACCTTGCAAAATGTTCTCCATCTACCACTGGAAAATGGCATTGGCTGATGGTATCCCAAAAGGCAGTCTCGTACATTGGTACAAATCCTTATTGCTATTAATTGTAGCATACCTCTGGGAATCCTCATCTAATCACAACTTAAGGTATGCATGACTCATGTTCGGCTTTGTGAAGGACAGCCACTCTCTCCCCACTCAATCCTGGCCAGTTTTGTGTTTAAGTCCTCTACGTGAGGGATTCGGTATTTATCCAGTTGTGAAAAGCAGCTTATCGTTTGTTTGAAATACCCACAAGGTGAACCAATCCATCAGGCTTCACAAGCAGTACAACCAGTGCTGCCCATTCTACAAACTGCACTGGTTTGATGATTCCTTCACTTTCCACCTCTCTTGATTTCTGCCTCTACTTTTCCATGTAAGGCAAATGGCACTGGGTGGGCCTTGCAGAATTGTGGAATTGCTGTTTGGTCAACACGTAAGGTGGACTTGTCTCTTTTGATAATTCCTAGATACACCTGAAAAACTTCCGGGTATTTAATTACGACTTCACTCAGGAAGCCATTTCTGAATTGAAAAATGTTGAGCCAATCAAGTTGAATCTTTCTCAACCAATTCGCTCCATCAAGCTTGCTGAGTCTTTTACATCAATCAGTGGTAACTGAACCGGCTGCTTTTCGTAAGAGCCTGGAACAAAAATTGTACTCTTAATCTGTAGGGTTTCCCCAGTATGGGTTGGAGTCCAGAGTGAATTTTGGTAAAGACTGGTTCCGCCCATATCGACCTCTGTTAGAACTGGGTGACTATTTGACTAGATTTTTATTTTTATTGGCTCTGATTTGGATGTTGCCAAGTAATACAACTGTTCCAAACCAGATGTAGGTGGATTTTCCAGGGCGTGCACCCTCCTGAATACCAGCCTATGAGTTCGCTTACTCAGATCAGGCCTAGTGGGACTCTTTTGCTGACTCAAGTCCACATACTTGCAGCAACTACAATGGGCTGCTGGTCTGGATCTTCAAGAAAATCTTAACCGATTGGCCAAGGCTTAGCTTTGTTTTGAGGTTTTGCTGTGGGCTGACTAAGGTCCCTCAGTTCAAGATATGTCCTAAGTCAGGCTATGCAACTGCCTTCACTCAAGTGCTGCTCCCCAAGCTTAGTCTAACTGGCGAGAATATCCACATCGTTCGGCGTACCCTGTAATTCATAATCGTCACTTGTTGCATTTTCTAACGACAAAGCCAGACGTAGTGCCTGTTCGAAGTTCAGTTGGGCTTCAGCTTTGCATCGTTAGCTCATTGATCCCACATACCAAATAATCGCTCAGCATCTTACTTAAGAGTTAAACCAAAATCACATGCTTCTGTCAGTCGTTCTAACTTTGGGCAGGACTTATACGCTTAGTATCTGGTGCCTCTGGAAAAGTTAGGCTCTGAATAACCGAAAAAGCTGTGGATCCACACACTGTCAGGAGAATTACTTGTTCCTTTTCACCTGCACCAATGTCATTTGCCTGGAAAAAAAACACGCATTCTTTCCACATACTGGGCCCAGTCTTTGATGGCAAGATCAAATAAGTCAAGCTTCCCAAACTGTAGTTTGATGCAGAAATGCTTACCACAATTCAAAGACCAATGAATTTTTTCAGGGGCATGTTTTTCTCTCATCAATACTGAAGTAACTCCACGAAGGCCGGTATCCCTCGTCTCCCACAGCAGCCTAGAATGCAACTCATCTGGTCCTAGCGATTTATCAACTTTTAAATCCATCAAAAATCTCCAATAGCTTCTTGCTTCTTATAACAATTTGTTCAAGAACTTCACAGTCCATCATCTCAAATTTTCTACTGACATCCCCCTCCTTCTGAATAAAACGGATGTAAAGTACACATTTTACACTCTACCAATGTCACCAGGATTCATACACACATTACCTCCTTGGTGCTAAATAAGCCATGTTTTTCTCTGGTTACTCTCTTTTCATTGTAACTCTATGAAAAATGTTCCGTCAGCCCAAAAAAATCCATTGACCACTACTCCTCATTTCTTATCAGTCAGCAAGTTTTGAATCTATGTCACTCCTGTTTCTTTTATTCTATAAGCTATAAGTTTTCTAACAAATCTGTTGTGTGCAACTGTATCGAACACCTTCCGGGAGTCCATGTACACCATCAACAGCATTACCTTCATTTATTCTTTCATTGCCTTCTTCAAAAAAATTCAGCAATTTAGATCAACAAGGTTTTGCACTTTAAAATCTGTACTGGCTCAATTTAATCAACACACTTTTTCTGTTACTAAACAAACTGTAATTAACTGGTCTGCATTTGCTGGGCTTATTCTTCCAATTTTCTTGAATAAAATGTGAAGTTTACAATTTTCCAGTCTTCTGGCACCTCCTCTTAGTCTAAGGAAGACTAGAAGATTATGGTCAGTGCTCCTGCAATTTCCACTCACTTCCTTCAATATCCTTGGGTGCATCTTATCCAGTCCAGGAAAGTAACAGTTTGCACCCCTGTCAACATGGCCTAGGCATTATCTACCTCATTGGTAACAACAGATGCAGATTATTAATTTAATATTTCAGCGATGCTTTCAAACCCCATTTTTTTTGGTCACTAATGGGCTCCACTCTTCCTTTATCAAGCTTCTACTATTTATATGTCTAAAGAAAATTTTGGGATTCCCGTTTGTGTTGGTGCCAGTATTTTGTTGCGATGCCTCTTCTTTTCTCTAATACGTTTTTCCACCTCCCCTCTGAACCTTTTGTCTTCCTGGCTTTAAGATGTATATTCTGTCTGACACCTGTCATCAGCACACTTTTTCTTCTTTACCTTATGTCTCCTTTGTCATCCAGTGAACTTTGCATTTGTTTGCCCTACTGTCCCATTTGACAGAAAATATCTTGACTGTACTAGAACCAATTTCTCTTTGAAGTGAGTCCATTGCTCAGTTATAGTTTTTCAAACCAACCTTTTATCCCAGACGATCTGGCCCAACTCTGTTCTTGTCCCATTGAAGACAGCACTCTGCCAATTTATTTTCTTGCTCTGGATTGGCCATTGACATTTTCAACCATCATTTTAAATCTTATGAGATTATTGTCATCTAAATGTTTCCCAAAGTTATCCATGCAGAATGTGGATCTTTTACAAGGTCATATTTCAGAGTCATGACGTAGAATGATGTAATGTATTATTCACAGTGTTCCAAAACATGGAAACTATAGATACCCAAAAAACTTAAAAACAAAATGCTACCGAGGCTCAAGGGTCTGAGGAATTTTCTGCAAACATTCAACAAATGTGGATAAAGCCATCAGATTTTACATAGATCGAAAAAAGACGAAAAAAAAAGAAACCTGTTAAAAGTTAAATTGTTAAAGTAAAGCCACAGACAGAGGGAATAGTGTGCTCTCGGTGTCCTTGTCCAATACTTTCTTTAAGCATCTAAATAGAGATGGGCAAAGTTCTCGGTTTCGAAGAAGAAAGTGAGGAACATGCCTCATGTAGTTTAAGTGCCACAGGTGACTGCAGAAGAGCCTGAGGTACTAAAGTTCCAGAGGACACGGAACAGAACAAGGGAAAACCACATCAGAAATACAAGAAGAAACATAGTACGAGGAAACTTCAAAGTCTCTCATGAGAACCAATAGAACATTAAAAATTAAGTTAGTGCAGATCTGTCCATTTAAAATTCAAACAAACAATTTTTGCAGTTTCCAAATCTCATGTCATCTGACCTAGTAAAATAATCTTAAAACTCAACAAAAAAAAGAGCAACTCCTCAGGTACTGAAGCAGCCCATGTCGATATGCAGCAAAAACTGGACACATCCAAGCTTGGACTGTTAAATGGCAAGTAATAGTCACACCAGGCAGATGCTGGACAATGACCATTACCGACAAGAGAGAATCAAACTATTGCCTCCTTTATGGTTATAGCATTACCTGAATCTCTCATGACCAACAGCCTGGAGGTTACCTTTGAACAGAATCTAAATTGGAATAGCCGTATAAATATAGTGAATAGAAACGGCTTTGGTATCTTAAGAAAAGGAGCCTTGGTTTTAAGCCGATTTCCCCCAACATCTGTTCATGATTCAGCTATAATGCAGTTTCACTTCTTGAATTTTGACATCCACTATACAAAACAGAGGTAAGAACTAGTCTCAGACTCACCTGCCATAGTGCATGATTGAGCCATAATCATACACTGTGCCTAGATTATTTGTCTTCAATAGATTAAAATTATGTTCTCTTCCTGTTAAAAAACATTGAGAATTGATTCAAATAAAATTATTTTCATTGACATAGAAATGTCAACTGATAAAACTGGCAGAAGCTGATGGAAAAATTGTTAAAAAGTTGGCATCACTCAAAACAATGTAACACATTAAAAATAGTGCCAGTTTTCAAACTGTTGACAGATGAAAATAAAGGGAGGATGGTATAGTGGCAATGTGATCCAGAACCCTAGGCTAATATTCTGGGAATATAGGTTCCAATCACAAAATAGAAGTGGTGGAATTTGACTTTGATAAAATTCTAGAATTTAAAAAACAAACTAGTTTAATGGTGGCCATGTATCTATGGTCAATTATGATTAAAAACCCATCTGGTTTACTAATTCCCTTAAGGGAAGGAAATCTGGCCAAAATGTGACTTCAAACACACAACAATGTGGTTATCTCTTTAGGGCTTTGTGGGAAGTTAGAGATGGTCCATAAATGCTGGTTTAGCTAGTGACGCACACATCTCATGAATTAATTTAAAAAAAAACTTACACCTCACTGAGGTACTGTGCTGAAAATCAAGCCCTTCTATTTCCAAAGTCATCACAAAAGTTAAAGATGGAAAAGTACACCTAATTCCCCAATTTGCCTGACTTTTAGACATAGGTTGACAGAAAACATAGATCAGGTTTCTGCACTTAACAAGAATTACTATTTATTACAAATAAATATACCTTAGCTACAGGTAAACAATAATGAACTATTAATATATAACTCCACTAATTAAAACACTAAAACCCTTACACACACTGACAAAGAAAACAAGATATGGATATTATAGGCAGAGGTAAAGATGAGGAAGGTAGTTCAGTGGTTCCTGTTTACAGGATTCACAGAGATAAATCTTATACTAATCAGAATACTGCTTCTCAGTCTTCCTTCTCTGGATTCTTTCACTTGTTTGCAAGAAGTACGGGGTGACTGCTTCACATTTACAATGGCTTCTAGCTTATTACTTAAAAGTCACAGCTTACAGTAACTGCTAAAGAAAGTATAAATTGATTTTCTCCAAGTTTAAAGTTTTTTTTGCTGCAGAAAACAGAAGTAGTTCTTGAGCATGCACAGAATTGATGACTTCTCTGTCTTTTGTTCAAAGCTTTCTTATGGCGACATCTTAGGTATAAGTACCTAGGTACAATTCTTGGATACAGCAAAGGAATAAAAGTAGTTGCATTACTTACAGAGTTGAAAAATAAGTTAAAAACAGGAAAATATTAAAGGGTTAAAATTACAATTAGATAGGAAATTTTAAATAGATGTTACAGTGTAGCAGCTCAGTCCAGGGCCTCTGCACACGGTCTGACTGTCTGCACCAGCCCCCAGTCCAACGCCATCCCCGTTCCGCTCTTAACACCATTCCCCTCCATACTGGCACTCAGCTGCTCTAAGGTAAGTGGCAGGAATGCCCCCTCACAACAGTCTCCAGTCAGGACTCACTGCTTGCATGCTGCTCCTCGGCTTCTTCCCTGTGCTGCTCTAGGTTTGGTGCCCACGTGCTGCTCCAGAGCAACTAAGGTAAGTGGCAAGATTACCCCCTCGCACCAGTCTCCGTACAGGACTCAATGCCTGCGCGCTGCTCCGGGCTTGCAGCCACATGCTGCTCCAGGGCTCGCTACTCGTGGTGTTCTGGGGCTCACGTGGTGTGCCTACAGGCCCCAGAGCACAAGGCCTCGCTACCCGTGCTGGTTCCACAGCAGGACCCAGCCCGTGCTCTCTCCGGTCTGTGCTCATTCCGCCACAGGACTCATCTTGCGCTTGCTCCGTTCCACCATGGAACACAGCCTGTTTGCTCTACGACTCCACTCTCCGGGGGCTAGGGGGTAAGAAAGGGAAACCTACAAAGAGGAGAGAAAAAGGAAGACGGAAAAGAGGTAAAAGGACTGGCGAGCAGAGGAGCTCCGATTAGAGCGTCCTCCTTTACTGCCATCTACTAACAAGATCGCCCAGGCATCTCCTGTCTGAAAAATGCAAATTAAATCCAATCAGACCAATTATTGCTCCATCTGTCAAATCTGGATCATCAGCTAAGAGATTAAAAGTATCACTGATACTTGGCTATGAAGCACTTACAGAGCAATACGCCACTTAGTTTGAGACGTGTCAGGAATATTCAGCTCCTAACTCATTATAGCTTTGCTCCTAACACAAGCAAAAGTAGAGTAAATCTGATTAGTAAGTTTGCAGATGACACCGAAATTGGTGGAGTTGCAGACAGTGAGGAGGATTGTCAAAGAATACAGTGGAATATTAATAGATTGCAGATTTGGGCAGAGAAATGGCAGGCTGAGTTTCATCCAGACAAACACGAGGTGATGCAGTTTAGAAGATTAAATTCAGACGCTAATTATACAATATACTGCAGAACCCTTTGGAGTATTGACATACAGAGGGATCTGGATATACAGGTCTCCAGATCCCTGAAAGTGGCAACACAGGTAAATAAGATGGTCAACAAAGCATACAGCATGCTTGCCTTCAACAGCCGGGGCATCAAATATAAAAAGATGGCAAGTTGTGTTACAACTGCATAAAACTTTAGAGACAAAAGTACTGCAGATGCTGGGATCCAAGGTAGACAAACAGGAGGCTGGAAGAACACAGCAGGCCAGGCAGCAATTGGAGGAAAGGAGCAGTCAACATTTTGGGTATTACCCTTCTTCAGGGCTTGAGTACTCCACCACCTCCAGGGCCAGTGCATCCTTTCTCAACTAAGGAGACCAAAACTGTACACAGTATTTTAGGTATGGTCTCACCAGCACCTTTTTCAGGGCTTCCTATAGCACAGCGATCAGAACAGTACATAATACTCCAAAAGTGACCTCACCAACGTCCTGTATAACTGCAACATGATGTCCAAACTCCTATACTCACTGACTGAGCAATGAAAGCAAGCATGCTGAATGTTTTCTTTATCACTCTGTCTACTTGTTATGCAACTTTCAAAGAAAGATGAACCTGAACCCCTAGGACTCTGTTTGACAACATTCCCCAGGCCCTACCATTGACTGTATAAGTCCTGCCACAGTTTTGTCTTACCAAAATGCAACAACTCACATTTATCTGAATCAAGCTATATCTGTCACCCCTCAGCACATTGGCCTAATTGATCAAGATCCCTTCGTAATCTTATATAACCTTCTTCACTGTCCACTATACCATCAATTTTGGTGTCAACCGCAAAATTCCTAACCGTGCTTCCTAAATTCTCATTCAAATCGTTTTATATCAATAACATGCAACAGTGAATCACAGAATTCCCACAGTGTGGAAACAGGTCATTTGGCCCAAGAAGACCGCACCATTTTTCCAAAGAGCATCCCAGCCAGACCCATCCCCCTACTCTTTCCCTGTAATTTCCCAAGTCTAATCCAGCTAATTTACACACCCCTGGACACTACAGACAATTTAGCCAATCCACCTAACCTTTGGACTGTGGGACGTAACCGGAGCACCCAGCAGAAACCTAAGCAGACACGGGGAGAATGTGCAAACTCCACACAGACAGTCACTCAAGGGTGAAATCGAACCCGGGTTCCTGGCGCTGTAAGGCAGCAGTGCTAACTGCCGCGTGACTGTGCCACCCCTGTAGTGGACCCTGTACTGATCGCCACAAATAAGAGGCTGAGGGGTGACTTTAAAGAAGTTTATAAAATCATGAGGGGAATAGATAAGATGAATACCAAGGTCTTTTTCCAAGGATACAAGAGTCCAAAACTAGAGAGCATAGGTTTATGGTGAGAGGAGAAAGATTTAAAAGGCACCTAAGGGGCATCTTTTTCACAAAGGGTGGCATGTGTATGGAATGAGCCAGAGGAAGTGGTAGAAGGGGTACAATTACAACATGAAAGAGAGATTTGGACACATACATCAATTGGAAAGATTTAGACTGATATGGACCAAACACAGGGAAATGGGATCATAGGAGCAGTAAAGCTTGACGTTTCGGGCCTCGACCCTTCATCAGAAGTGGGGGAGGGGAAGAGGGTTATGAAATAAATAAGGAGACAGGGGGAGGCGGACAGAAGATGGATAGAGGAGAAGATAGGTGGAGAGGAGACAGACAAGTCAAAGAGGAGGGGATGGAGCCAGTAAAGGTGAGTGTAGGTGGGGAGGTAGGGACGAGATAGGTCAGTCCAGGGAGGATGGACAGGTCAAAGGGGCAGGATGACGTTAGTAGATAGGAAATGGGGGTGAGGCTTGAGGTGGGAGGAGGGGATAGGTGAGAGGCAGAACAGGTTAGGGAGGTGGGGATGAGCTGGGCTGGTTTTAGGATGCGGTAGGGGGAGGGGAGATTTTGAAGCTTGTGAAATCATCTCATATGTCTCAGATGTCATCGTTCTTCAACGACCGCAACTTCCCCCGGCAGTGGTCGAGAATGCCCTCGACCGTGTCTCCCGCATTTCCCGCAACTCATCCCTCACACCCCGTCCCCGCAATAACAACCAAAACAGAATCCCCCTCGTCCTCACATACCACCCCACCAACCTCCGGATCCAACGCATCATCCTCCGACACTTCCGCTATCTGCAATCCAACCCCACTATCAAAGACATTTTTCCCTCCCCACCCTTGTCTGCTTTCCGGAGGGACCACTCTCTCCGTGGCTCCCTTGTCCACTCCACACTCCCCTCCAGCCCCACCACACCAGGCACTTTTCCCTGCAACCGCAGGAAGTGCGACACCTGCCCCCACACCTCCTCCCTCACCCCCATCTCAGGCCCCAAGAAGACTTTCCACATCAAGCAGATGTTCACCTGCACATCTGCCAATGTGGTATACTGCATCTGCTGTACCCGGTGTGGCCTCCTCTACATCGGGGAAACCAAGAGGAGGCTTGGGGACCGCTTTGCAGAACACCTGCGCTCGGTTCGCAATAAACAACTGCACCTCCCAGTCACGAACGTTTTCAACTCCCCCTCCCATTCCTCAGACGATATGTCCATCCTGGGCCTCCTGCAGTGCCACAACGATGCCACCCTAAGGCTGCAGGAACAGCAACTCATATTCAGCTTGGGAACCCTGCAGCCCAATGGTATCAATGTGGATTTCACAAGCTTCAAAATCTCCCCTTCCCCTACCGCATCCCAAAACTAGCCCAGCTCGTCCCCGCCTCCCTAATCTGTTCTTCCTCTCAAATATCCCCTCCTCCCACCTCAAGCCGCACCCCCATTTCCTACCTACTAACCTCATCCCGCCCCCTTGACCTGTCCGCCCTCCCTGGACTGACCTATCTCCTCCCTACCTCCTCACCTACACTCACCTTTACTGGCTTCATCCCCGCCTCTTTTGACTTGTCTGTCTCCTCTCCACCTATCTTCTCCTCTATCCATCTTCTATCCGCCTCCCCCTCTCTCCCTATTTATTTCAGAACCCTCTTCCCCTCCCCCATTTCTGATGAAGGGTCTAGGACCGAAACGTCAAGCTTTCCTGCTCCTATGATGCTGCTTGGCCTGCTGTGTTCATCCAGCTCTACACCTTGTTATCTCGGATTCTCCAGCATCTGCAGTTCCTATTATCTCAGGCAAATGGGACTGGGGGCATAGCTAGAGGATGGAGTCTCAAAAAAAGGGAGGTTATGTTGCAGTTGGATAGAATGCTGGTGAGGCCACAACTGGAATACTGTGTACAGTTTTGGTCTCTTTACTTCAGAAAGGCTGCACTGGCACTGGAGGGGGTCCAAGTTCTCCAAGTGATCTTTAGTGGTCTTCCCGGTTATCAGCACATCACTCAGATAAATGATTTAGCAGGAGTAAAAGTTACAGCTTCATCTATAATCATACGAAGTCTGAGTGACATGAAAGATAAGGAACAGTTACAGGAATCGGTTCCAGATATTTTTTCCATCAGAGAAATGGATAAACAACTACCATTATCAGAGGTCTAAGCAATACTACAAGTAGCTGTTAGAGTTACTGAAACATTGTTTAAGAATGAGGGTAATTCAAAAGAAGTGTTTGGCATGTCTTCATTAATTTTGGCTCAGAATGTACAACCATCACTGAGGCTAAAGGAGTTCTGGACTGCTACTATATTAACAATGGAATTCTGACGAAGAAGTATAGAAACCCTCACAGCCCTGCGATGAAGATGGTTGTTCATAAAATAGCAGTGCTGCCTAGATATCTTAAGGAGAAATTGCGCGTGGCACTTCAAGATTTCATGTCAGGACTCGTACGAACATGGAAACCTCAACCATGATAAATAGATGTTTTACCTGGCTAGGACTTCATTAGGACATAGTGCAATTCTGTAAAAGGGAGCGTACATTTCAGGAAGTAGGGATTCCTCAAAATGTAATTAAACCCCTACCTTTAATACCCATATCAGTTTTTGAGGAACCATTCAATTCAATGTTAGTAGATTGTGTAGAACCATTACCCAAAATGAAAGCAGGAATACCACTAAATTCTTACAATTATGGATATAACAACCTGATTTTGTGAAGCTATTCCTTTGAGGACAATTACAGCTAATGTTAGTAGGGGAAAAGTAAGCTAAGTAGTTCATCCATTTTAGCCAACCAATTGAAATATAATCTGATTAAGGCTCATACACTATGTCTAATGTTTTTGACGACATCGTCAGCAGATGAGGCGTAAAACAACATATCATTCACAAACACAGAGATAGGATGACCCTTTTTCTGAAGAAGGATCTGCTGTGTTCATCCAGATCTACACTGTATTCACAAACACAAGGAGCTTTGAAGAGATATCATCAGATGCTCCACATTATCATGAACGCATTTTGTCACAAATACCCACAGGATTTTAAAAAATAAACACATTTCTTATTCTTTGCTACTGTCAGAGATTCTCCAAATGAAGCAACTGGATTTAGTCGATTTGAACTGATCCATGAAATCAGAGGTCCACTAAAATTGATTATGGAGAAGTTCTTGAACCAAAAAGATGACTTCTCCACATTGGATTAAGTGTCCATATTTCTAGAAAGAATAATAGGACTATGTAAAGTAGCACAAAAGCACTTAAAAGTTTCACAGGTGAAAATGAAAGAATGGGCAGACAGATATGCTACACCCTAAATCATTCAAGCAAAAGACAAAGTACTAGTATAATTACATTTGGAAGATGGACCTAAGAAAGCAAAATTCAGTGGTTCGTACAAAATACTTACAAGGATTAGTAAAGTGACTTATCGGCTAAATATGAAATAACAAGGTGTAGAGCTGGATGAACACAGCAGGCCAAGCAGCATCAGAGGAGCAGGAAAGCTGACGTTTCGGGCCTAGACTCTTCTTCCTCTGATGCTGCTTGGCCTGCTGTGCTCATCCAGTTCTACACCTTGTTATCTCAGATTCTCCAGCATCTGCAGTTCCTACTATCTCTATTGAATAAATATTTCCGATTATAGGAAGATTAGTTGATTATATCAGATAAACGTGTTGAAGGAGTATCATCTCAGGGAACAGGATAAAGAGGAACAAGTGTGACAGGTGGTAAAAGCAGTGGATGGTATTGGGAGGCAATACGAGGGAGATAGAAGGAGAGGCAGGCAGCTCACTAAGAAAACCTGCTATAATTCAACAAGCCAATGTGGAAATACTGGGACAGTTAGACCTGTGTTCTCATATTTAGAGGAAGAACAATGGAAGATTTAGTAAGCTTACTTAGGGAAGAAAAGGATATATTTAAAGGTACCCCTAGGTGTATTAACTTAGCTAAGATGATATGAATGTAGGAGAATTAAACAACATTGTTATTGGCTAAGCCCAGTGAAACAAGCCCAAGTGCAAACAGAGATTCAATACATGCTGTAAAATTACTTGACTGAACTTAGCTAAAGCAGCTGGGCTTCACTGCTGGTGTTATTTCCTAAAACAGATGGATCAAGTAGATTTTGCAGAGACTACAGGAAAGTATATGCAGTTACAAAAGCAGATTTATACTCAATTCCTTGGTTAGAAGATTATATCGATAAGGTTGATAATGCTTCATTTCTTTATAAGAATGATCTGTTGAACAGATATTAGCATGCCAAAAATATCAAGAGCTGAAGAGATATCCACTTCTGTCACAACAAATGAGTTATATCAATGTTGAATCATATCAGTTGTTTTAAAAACGCCACACCTACATTTCAAAAACATATGAATTAAGTTGTAGCTTAATGTGTTAACCACACATACTTAACTGTGTGGTTCATTTAGCCAGTGACATAATATACAATACCACATAAGAAGATGTCACAGCCCTCAATGATTTTTCATTGTTTTTATTTTATTCTATTATCAAGTTTGGTTTGGAGCTATGAACTGGGAACTATGAGCAAAAGACTTTCGGTCTGTGGGTAACAACTTGTGTTAAAAGGAAAACAAACCAAACAAGCATTTAATCATGAAGCCAGGCCTGGAAGTTAATGAAGGATGGTTCCTGATCAAGGTTCTTCAAACCACAAAAGAGCATTATGTTTAAACATATAGCAAAAGTTGGCTATTAAGAAAATCACTACCTGGGAATTAGTTACAAGTCTGCAAAAGACCTTATGTTCATGCATATGCCACATGTTGAATGGTAACTGGGGCTTCATGGAGGAGACAGTCAGTCTGTCGGGCATGGTCAGAGTTTGAATTGAGTTTTAGGCTGTGTTTTCAGTGAAAATAGGAATATGGCTGTTGATACTACAGCATTAAGATTTTAAAGTTCCCTGAAACATGAAGATTTGAAAGCCTAACCGCCCTCAACAGCTTTTGGAAGTTCGAAAAATAGGAAACTAGGTTGTAAGTATTACTGTCCTTATCTCAGTGAATTGTAAAGTTGACCCTGATTGGTATCTTTAGAAAATCCACCACAAAACCATCATCTATACCTACGGAACAATGCATTGTGAAAAGCATTTAAGTAATCTGGCCAGTTTTGTTATTTTCTTTTATTTACTATTAACTATGTTTGTTTGTCTTTTGTATGAATGGGGCTGTAAACAAAGGTTGCTTAAAAAAAATTGCTGGAAAAGCTCAGCAGGTCTGGCAGCATCTGTGGAGAGAAATCAGAGTTCATGTTTTGGGTTGAGTGACCCTTCTTCAGTTCTGACCCTTCCGAGGAAGAGCCACTCAATATAAAATGTTAACTTTGATTTCTCTTCACAGATGCTGCCTGACCTGCTGAGCTTTTCCACCAATTTCTGTTTTTGTTCCTGATTTACAGCATCGGTAGTTCTTTCAGTTTTTATTTTGTAAAAACGTTTTCGGCTTTTTTGCATAGATCAATTAGATTACTTTGTTGTTTAGTTTTCCTCTACTAAAGTTACCGTATTTTTAATAAATTGCTAACTCCTTTGTTTAAACTACAAACCAATGTTGAGAATCGACTAATCCCAAGTCTGGTTAGGAACCAGTGGATCAATGTCAAGGGTTTTTTGAAGATTTTACTTTTAATATTTTGCAAGTACGGAGATAGAAAGGCTGATGTGGTTCAACAGTCTACCTGCATATTGTAACAAAGTGCATGTAATGCAATTAGAGATCCTGTTTAAGCAATTCTAGTTAGCTACTTTGTAATAAATTTGGCCAAAATTAAATTCACAGAAGCAATGGTAACTTCCTTGGAGCACATTATCAGAGAAGGCCAAGTGTTACCAAGATCAGTGAAAGTGAATGCTCCAACAGAATTCCGTGTTCTACAGCTAAATAGGAAATTATGATTTTTTCAGTATGTGTGGGTTTTACTAGAAATTTGTGCATAATTTCAGCATGATAGCTGAATCTTTAAAAAAAAGTTACTAAAACAAGCAAAAGCAGTACAGTCAGCAGAGTGCCAAGCAACCTTTGAGAAGCTAATGGGAATCCTAATAAATAAACCGATAGTGGCCACTAAACCTTGAAAATTGATTAATGCTAGTGTCTTAGAGGTAGGTACAGTCTTGTCATAAAATGATAAATTTTGAATAGGGTAATTAGTTTGGTATTTTTCAAAGAAAGTAAACCAAAATCTTAAGACATACTCTACTGTACAATAAGAAAATACAGTATTATTATTATTGGTTCTTCAACACTTTGACGTCTATGTCTGACACAACAGCAAAGAAACATTAATCTTTACTGATAATACTCCACTTGCATTTATTGAAAAGCTTAAAACTTGAAACAGAAGACTATCCAGCTGGAGATAACAAGCATGGGGCTGGATGAACACAGCAGGTCAAGCAACATT
>JAHRHZ010000062.1:44641842-44825678 GCA_024137785.1 Ginglymostoma cirratum
ATTCCTGCTCCTATGATGCTGCTTGACCTGCTGTGTTCATCCAGCCCCATGCTTGTTATCTCGGATTCTCCAGCATCTGCAGTACCTTTTATCTCTGACACTATCCAGCTGGAGTCTGTTATTTGAACATTCAACGTAAAGATTATTCACATTAGCGGAAAGGATAATGTAATTGCAAATGCACTGTCCTGAGTAGTTTAATAGGTTCTTGTAAGTTCAGAAACATGACTGTTGTTTTTTGTTAACCTGAGTTCACTGGACAGGAAAATTGGGAGCTTTAAGTAATTCAGTTAAATCTTCAACTTTTGGGATGATTCCAGCAGCAATGGGGCTTGAGAATTAGTGCACTTTCCTAAGTAGATTGTGACACAATATTGAAATCTCACTTCCATCAGGCATCTGCAAGTAAGAATTATCTTTAAAGTAAGGGTTTGCCAATAGACAGAGAAGTATTTACTATTTCCCATGTTATTTGCTCCCTTTCACGTGCTTCATTTCAGCACATTTCATCTCCCTTTTTATTTGCGTCATAATACTTTTAAATGTCATATTTTGTCATAAGGTTTTTATGCCTTAATTGTCGCAATCAATGTATCATTTTTTAATCAATTGAACTATATTCTTTGATATGTCTTCTTTTCACCCTTTCTTGCACCCTATTTGCCTTATCTTTAGAGTATTCCAATGGAAAATGTTGAATGTTTTCATGAATCTTCTGCTCAGTTAATGTGAAACAAACTTCTTAAATGGCTGCGGTGTTTCTTACATATGTTTATTTTTAATTCTATTGCTAGGTGTACAGTGACAACACATGCACAGAAACACTCTACAACACTTTACAGCAGCATTTCATCAGCTGTAGAATGCCCCAGCGTAATGAAAGGTGCTACATAAGTGCAAGTCCTTCTTTAAAGTTAATTTTTCATGCATTTGCATCAAAAAGAGCTTGCCAATTAAAATTAAAATTGTCAACTGGATACAAAATTAGCTTAATGGCTGGAGATAGAGTGGGGTGGTGGGGGGTTGTTTTAGGACTGGAGGTCTGTGACCAGCAATGTTCCAACAGGAACGGTATTGGTTCTTACTACACAGTAAAAAATTATAAAGCACAATTATCAGAGGAAAACAACAGCCAACCTTAAGTAACTCCCATTATTCAACAGCTGGAAGTGATTCAAAGGAAATTTAACTCAACATAAAGAAAATAAATTAAAGTATGTTTCAGCAATTATGAATCAATAATCAAAATGGATATTTTCAATTTTCTTACCCTTTGGAACATTTTCCCACATTATCTTGAGATATTTATCACGGTCACTTCTGGAGTGCTCATGTTGAAAACCAATTGCATGTAGAAATTCATGTGCAACCAAACCAAATTGCACACAGCTTGGAACTTTCAGTGATAATTTTCTTTTACTGGGTCTGTACCCAACATATGAATAGCATCTAACAAAGTAAGAAGTTAAAAACAAAAATGAATTTTTCTTCACCATCAAAACATTAACAATATACACACTGAGATGAATTTTATGTTTATTTATGGCTAAGTATGAGTTGTGTTGAGATTTTTTTGCAGGATTTTCACTGCGTGGCAGAGTGAGACAAACTCTGCTCATTAACCTCATTGTCCGTTACTGGGAAAACTGTCACATCCAATTCCAGACCCATCTGACTACATACAGTTCCCAAAATAATTCGCAACTCAACTGATATCTGCCAAAGGTCTGGCATCCCCTGCCCCCGTGCTATCTTAGGAAGTATGCTGTGCACCCAGACAAGCATTGGCAATCCGACATTGTCTCTCACTAGCAGTGCAATGGCAAGAAGCTGCAAAGCCATGCTCCCACCATATACAGCCCTAATCTCACACCCTAGTCGTTATTTAAACTCCACACCACACAATTTAACGGTCCTAATCTACATCCCATCTGAAGACAAATGCCGCGTCCTGCATACTCTTTCCTCAATGCCCAGTAGTCGCCAACATCTTGTCACTGTCCAGAACAAGAATATCACTTATGGGCAAGCATTTGAATTACTCCAAACATGAGCTGCTGTTCGCATTCAAAATATGAATTAAATGTTGGCATCATCACCATAACAGTCCACAGTCTTCTGCACCCACTAGCGTTTACTGGAACCGTGTGTCAATCGGGTTCTGTCTCTCTTGTGGCGACCAATGCAACTGAGTTTTGTTCTCCACAAGGACAGCTTCTTCTTTCACAACATCCTCACCCTTCTTCTTAAAAGACTACTCCCATTCCCCCAACTCAGAACGCCTGCTGCACTCTAATCCCCTTTCCATCCAGACCTATCTGAACCATTCCACTTTCCATTGCATTCAGCAGACTAGCTGTAGAGAGGGCCACAAAAAGGAACACACAGAGCACAGGCATTCCTTAAAGATCAAGTTTGTTAAAAGCCGGGTACATGTACGAGAATCCCTTAATTCCTTTAGTACCCAAAAAGCTCTCAAATTCTGACTTATTCATATTCAATGGCTGAGCATTCTAACCATTCACAACACCTTGACTTTCTCTACAACTCAAAGTTTCAACTATTTCCCACATTATCCAATACCCAGACTCAAATCCAGACAACACATGCTGCCCTACAACAGCTAATATCCTCTCAGACACATTCTCCAAAAAATTACAAAGCTTTTCTGCGTGAACTGGCTCAGGCCTCAAGTTACATCTGGTGCAGAGTATTTTAGAATACAAACTCCAGTCTGACATATCTGGCCACAATGTGCTTTTACTTTGTTCATGGGATGTGGGGATTGTTGGCTAGGCCAGCATTTATTGTCCAGCCCAAATTGCCCTTGAGAAAGTGATGTTGAGTTTTCTTTCTGAACCGCTGCAGTCCTCGGCAAGTTCGTACACTCAGTGCCGTTTGGTAAGGAGTTCAAGGATTTTAACCTACAGATAGCAAAGGAATAGTGATATAATTCCAAGTCATGATGGTGAGTGGCTTGGAGAGGAACTTGGTGAAATTCTCATGCATCTGCTGCCCTTATCTTTCTAGGCCTTCCCTCAAGAAAAGCACTTTGATGAAATACCACCACACTGTTTCAAGGAAGAGAGGAGGAGATCGTTGACGTTTTTCGTAAGTGGACCAAGCCTTACTTGGAAAACATGTTGCTAACTTCTACTTCAATGTCCATGAAGGCTGCTCTGGTCAGACGGGAGCCTCTATACATCTCAAGGCCGGGGAACAGTATTTCTTGTCTATAAAACACTCTGCTGATCGGAATCACACTGAGCATAACAATCGCTGAATACTCCAGGATTCTGGGGGTTACCACTGACCAGAAACAAAACTGAACCAGCCAAATAAACTCTGCGGCTTCAAGAGCAGGTCAAAGGTCTGGAATTCTGCGGCGAGTAACTCATCTCCTGAGTGCCAACTGTCTGCCCATCAACTACAAGGCACAAGTTAGAAGTGTAATGGAATGACGTCAACTTTCCTGAATGGTGCCATTCCAAGAAAACTGAAAAAGCTTAACACCATTCAAATAAAACCTACGTACTTGATTAGCACCCTATCCATAAACTTGCACATTCACTCCTTCCACCAATCCACACTGGCAGCAGTGTGAACCATCTACAAGGTGCGCTGCAGCAACTCACCAAGGCTTCTTTGACAGAACCTTCTAACCCATGATCTTTACCACCCAGAAGGACAAGGTCAACAGATGCAAGGGAACACAACCACTTGTAAATTCTCTTCAAGGCACACCATCCTCACTTCAAACTCTACGGTTGTTCCCTCATTGTCATTGGGTCAAAATCATGGAACTCCCTCCCTAACAGCATTGTGCGTTTATCAAAGACTGAAGTGATTTAAGAAGTCACCTCACCTTGACCTTCTAAAGGGCAACTGGGAACAGGAATAAATTCTGGCCTAACCCACAACCCATGAATGATTTCTAAAAAAGACCAATGGGACTACAGGCTGATAGCTGCATCCCAGTACCTTAAAAGAAGTAGCTACAGAGATAATGGATGGATTGGGTATATTTTTCCAAATTTCTCTAGAATGAGGAAATATCCCAGTAAATTGCGATTGCACACATGCAGCACTTCTGTTCAAAAAACGATGAAAGAAAACAAGAAAGTATAGACCTGGCTGTCTAATGTATATTATTTGGAAAAGAGCTAGAATCCATTATTAGACGGACAAGAGTAGCAAATACATGGGAACACTGCCTCCTGCATGGTCTGTACATTCTCAATTCGGACAATATTTTCATTCCTTCATTGTCACGGAATCAAAATCCTGCAACGCCCTCCCTAGCAGTACTGTGATTGTATCTACAACCCAGAGAATACAGTCCCAGAAGGAAGTTTATCATCACCGTGTAAAGGGTGATTAAGGGATGGGCAACAAATGGAGGCTTGGATGCCGACATCCGATGAATAAATTAAAATAAATGTATTGTTTGCCCTGAGAACCGTCTTATTGTTTTTACAGTGTGAAAATGTTTCTGAAGTCCAAGGCAGCACACACTGCAAAAGGTGATGTTGCTATCTTGCGAGTGAATTTATACTGATTGCCACTGAGAGCAATTTATTCTAATTGAAAAAGCTATCTTGCATTTAATCATTAAAGTCATCATTCACACTGCTATTTTGAATTTGGTTTACCCAGTCTATAAAACGTTAAAGCCCTCCATAATTACATGATAAATATTTATCTCTAATTTCCTTAAATAATAATTGGCTCTATGCAACATCTAGTATTTATTATCCATAATCAGCTCCCACTAAATTTTTCTGCCCCTCCCTTTACACCCAAAATGACTCTCCTTCTTGATTTTGTGAGCTGAGATTCTTGCTCTTCAGGATTTTGAAATAATGAGAATAATTGGCAGCACAGTGGCTCAATGGATAGCAATGCTGCCTCATAATATCAGGGACTTGGGTTTGATTCCATCCTCAGACTTTACACATTCTCGCTGTGTCTGCGTGGGTTTCCTCCCACAGTCCAATAACATGCAAGTTAGGTTGATTGGCCATGGGAAATGCAGGGTTACAAGGTGGGGGGGGGTGGGATGTTCTTCAGAGGGTCAGTGTGCACTTGATGGGCCAAATGGCCTGCTTTCACACTGTAGGGATTCTATGATTCGAGGAAAGAATCACCATTGTATTTCCAAGCCACAATAATGTGCCAGGAATAAAAACTGTAAGAACTGTGGATGCTGGAACTCAGAAACAAAAGCAGAAAGCTCAGCACATCTGGCAGCATGTGTGCGGAGAAATCAGAGTTAACGCTTGAGGTCCAGTGACTGCTCCTGAGAACTGGTGAAAAGGAAACTAGGGAAATTTTTTTTATGCAGAAGATAGCATGGAGAGGAGGGGTAAGCAGTAAATGATAGGTGGAGATTGAGCCTAAAGAGAAAGAGGACAGTTGGAGAGATAAAGGTCTGAAAAATGATCAGGTTATCCTCTCCAGTAAGCCTAAGCATGCTTTAGGGCTAGACAATCGAAGGAATAGTAACATCTATACCACTTTAAACTATTATTCATATATGTTATTTCGGTGAATATATGAGCAACTTCACAATACTCCTGTATCTTTCAACTTACCCATTTTCTGATTGAACAGAAATATAACCAGGTTCATTACTTCGCCTGTAATAAAACTTCACACAAGTAAGGGAACTAATCTCATGCAGAGATTTCCATATTACTTTTGTCTGATCTTCAGCTACAACAAAAGACAAAAAGAAAAACGAGTGCATTAAACTTGGCAGCGTGACAATAAAAGTGATTAAACAGTCATATTACAATGGGAAAAATAATTATCAAGTATAAAATCATATAACCTATAACAACCTTGAGGAAATGCAAGGTTTTGAAGCTTTTATGGAGTTACTGATGGAGTGCTGTACTTTCAGACTAGAGGCAAAAATCAGGAGGCTGGAAAGCAAAAGAACCCTCAAACCAGTACAGTACAGGTTGCGGCAGCAATTATGCCAATTGTGAAGCCTGACAGGTCGGTTCGGCTTTGTGGGGATTTCAAACAGTGGACCACTTTTCGCAGCTGGATAAATACCCAATCCCTCACAGAGGACTTACACGCAAAATGGTGGGGGGTGTCTGTCCTTCACGAAGCCAGGCATGAGCCATGTATACTTGTAATTGCAATTACATGAGGATTCCCAAGGTATGTTACAATTAATACTCCTAAGGATTTGTACCAATATACAAGACTGCCTTTTGGGGTATCATCAGCCTGTGCCATTTTCCAGTGGACTATTGACATCTTACAAAGTCTACCTCTAATCATTTATTTGGATTACATACCAACAATTGGGAAGATCATTAAAGAGCATGTAGAGAACTTGGACCAAATGTTTAAACATTTCTCCAGGTTCACCTTAGAAGGGAAAAATGTCTTCCAAGTGATCTACTTGGGGTACAGAGTCAACAAGACCAGATTACACCCGTTGGAAGATAAAGTAAGGATGATCAAAGATGCCTTGGCTCCCAAGTCTGTATTGGAGCTTGGGTGTTTCCTTGAGTTGGTGAATTATTACAGAAAATTCATGTGTAACCTGGTATCCATCCTGGCACCTGTACACTTGCTATTGACAAAGGGTCAGCCTTGGAAACGGTCTTGTAGCCAAGATGTAGCCTTTAGGGAAGTGAAGAAGCAGGTTTCGCTGTCTAAGGTTAGCACATACAATCCTAAGCGATGTGGTGCTGACTTGTGATGCCTCTCCGTATGGTATCAGGGTAGTGTTGGCTCACTGGTGGTCCAGTGGAGGGGAATGCCCAATGGTGTACGCTAGTCGGACTTTGACTGATGTCGAACAAAAATACGCCCAGATAGAGAAGGAAGATTTGGCAGTCATCTTTGGTGTGAGAAAGTTCCACCAATACCATTATGGACAGAAATTTGTAATAGTGACATACCATAAACACCTGCTAGGGCTAATTAAAGAGGACAGGGTCATACCGCCCATAGCTTCAGGTTGAAATCAGTTCTAATTCTGAGTACGTACAATTACAAGTTGGAACACCATCCAGGAGGCCAAGTGACAAATGCCTTGAGCCACCTCCCATTGGTGGATACATCACAATAGTACTGCCACTGGAAATGTCCATTCTAGTTTTAAACTTCCTGGACACCCTCCCGGTCACCTCTGACAATGTCAAGCTGTGGACACAAAAAGATCCCGTTCTGGCAGTACTAAAACAGCTGTTGGTGATGGGAGAAACAAAAGGGCCACCACAACCTGAAACCTTTCTCCACCTGGTGAGACAAAATCACCATTGAGGACGGTAAATTATTATGGGGAGCAAGAGTGATTGTCCCAAGCAAAGGTTGCTGCCAGATACTGGCTGAACTCCACCAAGGTCACCCTGGAGTTCCAAAATGAAACTGTTAGTGAGAAATTATGTCTGAGGGCTAGGACTGAATGCCAGCATAACGCATTGGTGGAGCAGTGCTCACAGTGCCAACAAGGACAAAAATTACTGCCAGCTGCTCCTTTACATTCTTGGAAATGGCTGGGTAAACCCTAGATTTGTTAACACATTGAATATACCAATCTTTTCATTGGCTCTATGCTTTTAGCATTGTAGATGCCCAAACAAAGTGGTTGGATATGCATAGTGTTCTTTTGTCAAACACTGGGATGGCGATTGAAAAGTGGCGAGCATTTTTTGCAATACACAGACTCCGAAAGGTGTTAGTCACAGACAATGGGCCATCATTTACCAGCAGAGAATTTGAGTGTTTCCAAAGTCAAATGGCATTTGGCGTGTAATAACAGCTCCATATCATCCATCTTCCCATAGTCTGGCAGAAAGAGTAGTCCAAATTTTGCAGGCAGGCTTAAAGAATCAGCCTACAGCTTCACTTGACACCAAACAGTCTCAGTTCCTGTTTGGTTATAGATGCATCGCTCACGCAGCTACAAGCAGTTGCTAATGGAAAGAAGACTCCACACTAAGTTAAGTCTGATCTTCCCAGACCTTGCAAGGGGGAGGTGGAACAGCATCAGGAATGACAGATGCAAGACTCCTCTAAGCAAGACAGGCAGTTTACTTCAGGGAACAAAGTTTGGTGTTGAAATCACAGGATTGGCCCTGCATGAGTAAAAGGCCTGATCAACATGAGGGCAGATCCCAGACACACTAAGTAAGTGTAAGTGAGAGTGTCGTGAACTATCACTTCAACCTCGTGAAAGGTGCAACCTCGCAAATGGTGCAGGAGCAAAACATACCCAGCCCCTCAGAACATCCGGCAAGGCTGCAAAAACCTGTGGGTTCTCCCCTTCTGCTTAGAAACCTCTGAAGACGAGGTGAACAAGGCAGATGTTGCACCCTCGACACCATTACCAGCTGAAGAAGATGTTTGCCAAGACATTCCAGGCACAAGAGGCAGGCTACAGTCGGTACACATTGTCAGTATCTGAGTCGGAGGAACTGGACCTGATGTGAAAACGAATGAATGGTGGAGCAGACTTGATGGGCTGAATGGCCTACTTCTGCTCCTATACCTTATGGTCATATGGTAACTTGTCACATTCCACTGTATCTCATATACTTAACTGTTTTCATTGTGAAGATAAAAGCTAAATACCAGCAATAGAAAGTAATATATCTGTTAAAAATGTGAAGAAATTTAGGTAATTGATATCAGTACACAAGAAATGATTGAAGCAACCTGAGAAACTAAAATCAAGCAAGTCCCCAAGACTTGACGGCTGACATCTTAGGACTTTTGAAAGAGACAATTTTAAAGACAGTGGCTGTGAACTTCACTAAATTTTGAAATTGTCTCATCAGATTAGAATTTAGCAAATGTAACGTCCATTCAAAAATAAAAGGATCAGACAAAGGCAACACAGTTTTATGAAAGGAAATTATGTTTGACTGACCTACTTGGGTTCTTTGAGAACGTAGCAAGTAGGGTGAATAAAAAGGAACCAACGGTTGTGGTAAAACTGGATTTCCAAAAAACTTTAGATAAGGTTGTCATACAAAAGGCTAATAGACAAAAGAAAGGTTCATGGAGTTGAGGTAATATATCGTCACAGATACAGGATTCATTTAATGAACAGGAATGATTGGTAGGTCCCATCTGGATGAGTACTTAAAATTCCAGGGCGTAGTATGCTATGGAACAAGTGCACGTAAATGGGATTAGTATAGTTTGGCTGATGAAGGGTCTAGGCCCGAAATGTCAAGTTTTCCTGCTCCTATGATGCTGCTTGACCTGCTGTGTTCATCCAGCCCCATGCTTGTTATCTTAGTATAGTTTGGTGTTTGTTGGTTGGCATAGACATGGTGGGCCGACGGGCCTGTTTCTATGCTGTATGACATCTACAACTTATTGAGGAAGAAAAGATGAAGCATAAATTAGCCATTTTCAAGTTGGCAGGCTGTGACCAGTACAGGGGCACGAGGATCAGTTCTTATATTAATGAACTAGACAAAGAGACAGAGGCTAATGCACCTAAATTTACTAACAAAATAAAGCAAATTAGAAATATAAATTGTGAGTACAGAAATATGCTAGAAAAGACATAGAAAGTTTTAAGTAGGCGGAATTAAAAAATTGAATTAGGTTTTATTGTCACATGTACTTAAGTTCTACCATTGCAGTTCTTCACAGTATAAGTTAGGAAAATAAAGTTAAAAAATAGACATTACAGTCCTTCTATAACCTGCAGTCACTCCATGCTGGGGGCTTTCCACACGTGGCATCACTTTCCCCCGCACTGGGTGACCTCAATTGGATTCGCTGGCTACCATCTGTGATAGGCTGACTGCAACCGGCCCCAGTCCACCAACCATCAGTCTCCCTGCTCTGGGCCTGCCAACTACCCCACTCCACCATGGCCTGCCAACGGCCGGCTATCCCACTCCACCCTGGCCCACTAGCTCTGCTCCAGCCTACCAACCGCTAGCCATCCTGTTCCACGTTGGCTCACTGACTGCTGGCTGTCCACTCTGCTCCAGGCCCTCAGCTGCTGCAATGATCCAATGCCGTCACCATTGGTCTCCCACATGGTAAGTTCTTAAAAAACTAAAGAATTACAAAAGAGAAGAGTGAGAAAAAGGAAAGAAAGAGAAGCGGGCAATAGGGACAAGTCCTGGGCGGAGCCAAGAAGCAAGATGGTAAATGGAGTAGAATGTGTGGAGATGTGGTGCTATTCACTCTGGTTGTAATAGAAAAGTATTTTTAAAAAATCACCTAACATGACATTTCAAGAAACTCTGGTGTGCTTATACAAGGAAGGAGCTCAGAAAATTAGCATGAAAGAACAGGAAGATATTATTAGGCAAATTAGAAGGCAAGGTTTGCCTTTTTGCACATTGATTAGAAATAAAGAAGTCTTACTGGTGAACTCTGGTGTGACCAATCCTAGAATTCTGTGTGCAGAAGGATTTACACTGGAGCCAATACAGTGGAGAAACTCAAATTGCTTGGTGAAAGGGTTAGCCTGTGATGAGAGGCTCAGTTAATTGCACCTGTATACCCTGGAATTTAGAAAAATTAAAGATTCTGAAAGGGCTTGACAGGACAGATATTGACAGTGCATTTAAACTGTCCGGAAACCTTGAACATGAGACCATAATTTCACAATGAGGGGGGCAATCACTTAGACCGTGATGAGGAAAATGTTCTTCATTCTAAGGGTTAGGGACTTCTGAAAATTCCTATCCCAGCGGATTGTGGAGTGACCATCATTGATTATACTTATACCTAGGATATACAGATTTTTGTTCTCTCAGGAAATCAGTGGATATGTGGAACTGGCAAGAAGGTGGAGTTAAAGTCCCATGATTGGCCATAATCATATTCAGCACCATTTGCAACACCTAGGTACTGAAGCTGTTTCTCTACACAATCAGCCAAACTTGATAACCATCTAGATTTGGTCAGATAAGTGGCATGTAACATTTACATCACACAAGTGCCAGGTAATGAATATCTCCAACAGGACAGCGTCTAACCATCACCCCCTCGTGTTCAATAACTTCACCACCATCAACAGTCTGGGGGTTACCATTGATCAGAAATTGAAAATTGGCTATATAAACACTGTGGCCACTAGAGGAGGTCAGAGGTTAGAAATGCTGTGATGGTAAATCACTTTCTGTCTCTCTAACGCGCATCCATCATCTGCATGGTACAAGTCACTTGCCTGGATGAGTGCAGCTCTAACAACACTCAAGAAGGTCGAAATCACCCAAGTGCTACCTTAAACTCTGCTTCAGAACAGAAAAGGCAAGAAAAGTTTTATTATTTACCTTTGCTCTTTGATTCTTTTTAAGTAATCAAGTATTCACTTAGGAGTAATTAGTTTCTTTATTGTTGTGGCAAGTTTTACCTTTCTGAAATTTGCTTACCAATCCCCTAACACAAAGTAAAAATTGAAATATCCTCCACTTCATCCCCAGAAACAGATCCACAGTCACTGGTCACCATCAGTGTCTCATTAATTCTTGAACTGCACAATATTTGTCTCCAGAAAAAAGGGCATCACAGCCAAAACTGATGTCCTCATATTCAGCATCCACACTTTATGCAAAAGTTACCGGAACAGAAGATGCTGCTGAAAAGCTTTCTGGGAGGAATTATCTCAGTCACTGTGACCAAGGAGGGGAGCTCAGAAGACTGGTGTCAGCAAACAGCGCAAATGCATCCAACAGAGGGCCTGCTCAGAAGGATCCTGGGAAGAGTTGAAACCAGCCTCGGAAGCCAAGGTAAATCGAGGCAAGAGTGAGACCATGTTCCTTAGGAACTCAGACGACCATTCCTTCATTCCGTTCACTAAAAGGACAGATTGCTTGAAGGTGCTAGGAATATGGTTTAGAGGAGCTGGGGGTGTGCACAAAATCCTTGGAGGAGCACATTGCCAAAGTAAAGCGGAAACTAGTCTTTTGAGAGCACCACTCTCTCCATTGCGGGTAAAAACCTGGTCATCAAATGTGAGGCACTCTCTCCTATTGCTGTATGTGGCACAGGTCTGGCCATTCCCTCAAACTGCGCTGTTTCAGTCACCTGAGCCATCTTCCAGCCTAAGACAGACCAAGTCTGCAGGAATTCCATGCACAAAACTCTGGATAAAGGGGGATGAAAACATACCCAAAACTGCTCTGATCTTGATAGCCACCTTTGTCAAGTTGTGTGTAGACCTTTGGTACACAAACGCTAAGTGTCACTATGTTCTAGCTGTCGAGGGTGTTGCGAAGGATAGGACTGGCCTCACTGCTGCTGAATGCTCCAAGTAGTTGGACCATCCCTATCACCTGTTGTTCATCGAGAAATTTGCAAAGAGAAACACCTTTGACCACCAGTCCATCAGGAAGTGGTCAGCACACAGTAGTCTCAAGACCCTGAGGGAAAAAGAGAAAGTGGACTCTGTTGCGTGTTTCCCTGAATAGAGTGTCAAAGTCATTTGGCAGAATACTTCGTCACCAGAACTTTCAAACTAGCACCAAGACATCGCTTAGCTGGTGATGAAACCTGTGAGATCTTTTATGGATGCCTGGTCGGTCTGTGCCACTGCATGCTGCCCTTGAAGTGTCTGCAGGTGGGGTTAAGACTGTCATACACCTCCTTCTGGAATATGCCTTTGCAAAGGAAGTCTGAAGAAAGATGCAGTGGTTTGTTTCAAGGTTCGTCCTGAGCAGTTCCATGACACGAAGCTCTGTGCTGTACAGTCTGTTCCCCGGGACACGCACCAAAGCAAATATCAATGCGCTTGGAGGACCATCAACTCAGTGAAGGACATCTTCAGTCTGCCCGAAATTGTTGTTGGTCCTCCAGAACAAGGATATGACCCCAACTGAGTGTTGCAGACTGGCACATTCCAAGGTCCAGGACTAAATGCTGAGGGATGCACCAAAGCTTGGGGCAGCTGCTGCCAAGATGCAGTGGGGAAGTACCATTGTCTGAGGTCTTCCTGCTGAAAGTAAATGGGGGTCCGTTCAGTTATTGGAGCCTCCTAAGTGCCTCAAATATATATAAATACTAGTAAGAGAGGTCTTTGGTTTTTTGGATAGAGTCAAATTCCAATGTTTCGTTTGTTTACTTGATATGCCAATGTACAGAACCAAACTGCTTTTGTGGCAATGTACATGTTAAAAGAGAATTTTTTATGAATGAAATATATTTTTGAAATAAAACAAAGAATTGTCTCAGTCACTGCCCAGGAGCAAATAGGAGAAAGGCAAGCTATATCAAAGTGGCTAGTTTTGAGAAGAACCGCTTTGTGGTGGAGGTTAAGGTGTAGGCTTCAGTGAATAACAGGCTTTGGTGAGAGGGCGATCAGCTGCAAGATAAGCCAGTCGGAAGAGGAACAAACTACTGCACCTGTTGAAGGCACAAGGGTAAAGGTGAAGTAGAAGGAAGTTTAACTGTGAAGTCACAGGCAACAGGTGAATGAGTGGCTGGCGACTGGTGAGTAGTTTTTCTTCTCTCTTTTTTACTTCACTTTGCTACTGTTGTTGTTAACTTAAGGCTTAAGTCATGGCAGAAGATCCCAGACCTACGTCATGCTCTTTCTGTGCGTTGTGGGAATTCAGGGACCTTTCCGATCTCCCTAATTCCTTCACATGCAGGAAATGAGTCCAGCTGCAGCTCCTGTCAGACCGCTTGACAGCTCTGGAGATACGGTTGGATTCACTCTGGAGCATCTGTGAGGCTGACGGAATCATGGTTAGCATGTTCAGTAAACTGGTTACATGACAGATAAAAATTACTGAGGAAGATAGGGAATGGGTGACCAACAGACAGTGGAAGAGTATGGTTAGCATGTTCAGTAAACTGGTTACATGACAGATAAAAATTACTGAGGAAGATAGGAAATGGGTGACCAACAGACAGTGGAAGAGTAGTAAGGTAGTGTAGGGGTCCCCTGTGGTCATCTCCCTCAAAAACAGATAAAACGTTTTGGATACCGCTGGGGGAGGTGGCTCACCAGGGGAAGGCAGCAACAGGCAGGTTCATGGAACTATGGCCGGCTCTGCTACACAGGAGGGATCAAACCAGCTGGATCTGTCTTCATTAAGGAGGACATGTATAACCTTCAGGAAATATATGGAACAGAGGGTCAAACATCAAGGAGGAACTGAAGAAAATCCTTATTAGTCAGGAAATGGTATTGGGGATGGGATTAAAACCCGTTAAGTCCCCAGGGCCTAATGCTCTGCATCCCAGAGTACTTAAGAAAGTGGCCCTAGAAATAGCAGACATATTGGTGTTCATTTTCCAACATTCTGTAGACTCTGGAAGAGTAGCAATGCACTGGAGGGTAGATAATGTAACCCCTCTGTTTGAAAAAGGAGGGAGAGAGAAAACGGGGAATTATAGGCCAGTTAGCCTAACATCAGTGGTGGGGAAAATGTTGCAGTCAATTATTAAGGATGCAACAACTGAGCTTTTAGAAAGCGGTGACAGAATCGGTCCTGATCAGCATGGAATTGCTAAAGGGAAATCATGCTTGATAATTTTTTTGGAATTTTTTGAAGATGTGACCAGTAGTGTAGACTAGGGTGAATCAGTAAATGCTGTGGTATCTGGACTTACAAAAGGCATAGTAAGGAAACTTAGAGCTCATGGTATAGGAGATCATGTATTGACATGGACAGAGAACTGGTTAGCAGGCAGGAAGCAGAGAGTTGGAACAAACGGGTCCTTTTCAGAGTGACAGGCAGTGATGAGTGACATGCCGCAGGGATCAGTACTGGGACCCCAGCTGTTCACAATATACAGTAACGATTCAGGAAGTGGAATTAAATGCAATATCTCCAAATTTGCAGATGACACTAAGGTGGGTGGCAGTGTGCTGTCAGGAGGATGCTAAGAGGCCGCAGGGTGACTTGGACAGGCTGGCTGAGTGGGCAAATACTTGGCAAATGCAATATAATGTGGATAAATGTGATATTATTGACTTTGTGCCTTCCTGTTTTTATGACTATTATTATCATTTGAATGGTGGCAGTTTAAGAAAATGTGGAGGTGCAACGAGACCTGGATGTCATGGTGGAACAGTCGCTGAAGGCTGGCATGCTGGTGCAGCAGGCAGTCAGGAAAGCTAATGGCATGCTGGCATTCATAGCAAGTATTGGAGTAAGGATGTCTTGCTGCAGTTATACAGGGCCCTGGTGAGGCCATACCTTGATTATTATGTGCAGTTTTGGTCTCCTTGTCTAAGGAAGGACGTTCTTGCTAGTAGGGAGTCCAGTGAAAGTTCACCAGACTGATTCCCAGGTGGCAGGACTAACATATTAGGAAAGCCTGAATCAACTGGGCTTGTATTCACTGGAATTTAGAAGGATGAGGGGGCTATCACAGAAACATATAAAATCCTGATGGGATTGGACAGGCTAGATGCAGGAAGTATGTTCCCGATGTTGGGGAAGTCCAGAACTAGGGGTCACAGTGTAAGAATAAGGGGTAAGCCATTCAGGAATGAAATGAGGCAGAATTTCTCCACTTAGAGAGTTGTAAAATTGTGGAATTCTCTCTCCGACAGGAAGCTGTTGGAGCCAGTTCATCTGATATATTCAAGAGGGAGCTGGACATGGCCCTTGTGGCTAAACAGATCAAGGCATATGGACAGAAAGCAGGAATGGAATACTGAAATTGCATGATCACACTGATTAATGGCGCAGGTTTGAAGGGCTAAATGGCCTACTTCTGCACCTATTTTCTATGTTTCAGGAAAAGTGCCACTTTTATTTCTTCATTACTTGAATTAAGGCTACAGAGGGAATGCATAAACTCTCTGCCACAGTTCTCGCTGAAATTATCTATTTCACATAGATTAGAGGTTAAGTCTGTGATTTTTCTTGTTCTGCATGGTCTAATTACTAATTAACATTATTGTATTTGTCAACAAGTACTTTATTTGACTTGTAAATTAAGGCACATAAATAGCTACGAATGTACTATGATCTGCCAATAATGAAAGCAACTTACTGTATATTTTATCAATCACATATGGTACATAGACGTTCCCATCTTGTGAAGTAGGCCATAGGCAGCTTTTTGGACTTTTTGAGCACACAACAGCATTTCTGGTGGTATCTACCAGAACGTCACCATATTGAATTATTTTACTTCCGGTACGTTTTGCTGCAAAACAAGAAATACAAAATCTTAAGTAGAAAGTGTCTACAATTGATAAATTCACACTAAACATTCAATTTTTCTTAACCATGGCAAAAATGATAATTAGCTATATCTTCAATTACACCATCTAATTATCAAGTACATCTGACTTTCTAAGCATGTCATCTTAATGTGGCAAATATCAAGCATGTGTTTGACATTTCTCTGAAATGTAAAGATTTTACACGATAGAGCTACTTAGTTTCCAGTTTAAAATCATTGAATCATAAAATGATTACAGGACAGAAAGACGCCATTCAGCCCATGTCTGTGCTGGTTCTTCATGAGACCAATTCAGTGCCATAAAGCCTGCATTTTATCTTCCTTTTCAGAATCAGGTGGTTTGCTAAAATGGGATTTATCAAGGTAAAGCTGCAAATGAAAAGTTACACATTAACTATTTGAAATCCAAGTTAATAGCTCCCATTCTTCAGTCTGAACACGATATGTTTATTCAAATACAATTCCCACCACAGTTGACAGGGCCCTCAGATAAGTCCAGTACATCTCCCACACTTCAACCCTCATCCCCTCTATCCCCTCCCACACCAGCAATAAGAGCCCCCCCGTCCTCACCTACCATCCCACCAGTATCCACACCTAGAGAATCATTAGCCGTCACCTCCAGCGGGATGCCACTCGCTGACACACACTCCCTACCCCTCCCTTGTCAGCTTTCCGCAAGGACCATTCCCTCTGGGCTGCACTTGTCCACTCCCTCTTTACTACCATCAGCACCCCACAGCACCTTCCCCTGCAACCACAGAAGGTGCAACACTCGCCCGTTTACTTCCTCCCTCATAAGTATTCAAACACACCTTCCAGGTGAAGCAGCACTTCAGCTGTACTCCACTCAATCTATTCTACTGCATTCACTGCTCACATTGTGGTCACCTCTACATTCAGGAAATACCTATATTCTGTCCACAAAAACAACCCTGAGCTTCCTTTTGCCCATAGCTTCAATACACAACCTGCTCCCTGGCCAACATTTCCATCTCAGGCTTGCTGCAGTGCTCCAGTGAAGCTCAGCATAAGCTGGAAGAACAGCACCTCATTTTCCGCTTGGGAACTCTAGAGCCTTCTGGACTCAATATTGAGTTCAACAATTTCAGGGCGTGAGCAATTTCTCCACGCCTTACCCCAACCCCCACACAGTAGGCCTTGTTCTCGTATGGTCTGACATTACACAGAACCTGTTGTTAGCTGCTAATAGTTGCCATTAGCAGCTATTCATTCTTGTGGCTGACCATTATCCACTCCTTTGTCCAACTGTGTTTCTCTCTCTTTGGGCTCTATCTCCACCCATCGTTTACTCCTGAATCCCCATCTTTTGCATAAAAAAACCTTTTCCTTGTTACTATCAGTTTTGAAGAAGGGTCACCAGAGCTGAAACGTTAACTCTTATTTCTCTCCACAGATGCTGCCCCACCTGCTGAGTTTTTCCAGCAATTTCTGATTTTGTTGTTTATGATTCCTGGAATCCTTAGTTAGTAGCTATTTTTCAGTCCACAGCATGGTTCAGGAAACCATGTAAACTGTTAGTTTGTGTCAACTGTGTTGCCAAAGATGTAACCCAATCATTTGCAAATTTACTCATCAATAAATGCATTGTAATGTAGATGCAGATTTTGGCCTTGCAACGTAAAATCAAATATTCTAAAAGCAAGAGAATTCCTGGCCTATGATTTTCTTTTACAGCCACAGGATTAATATGACTACTCCAATTAAATTTTTGGTCATGGGTAACTTTTAAGATGTTAATGGTGGGATGCTTAGGCATGATATCGCTACTGAGGACAAGGGCAATGGTTAGATCCTCTATTATTGATAATGGTTAGTGGCTGGCACTTGAGTGCTACCTTCTACTTACCAGCTCAATTCTGATTGTTATCCAAAACATTTTCAATTTGGGCATGGATTGCTATATCAATTGAGCAGTTTTGAATGCTACTGAATTCCATGCACCTACCAGTGACCATCTCCACTTCTTACCTCAAGGAAGCTTGTTAATAAAATAACTAGTGATGTTTGGGGATAGGGCACAAATTTCAGTAACGCCTGCAGCTATGCGCTGTGCAGAGAATGCTGGAGAAACTCAGCAGGTCTGACAACATCTGTGGAGAAATATAACATTTGTTGTAGTTAATGTGTTGAGATCAATATGACTTCTTCAGAACTGAAAGGTATTGGAAATTTATTTTTATACTTTTTGACAGCGACGGAGGAGGAGCAATGGGGCAGATTGTATAGAGACACAGTGGAAAAAAACAAAAGGTGGTAAAAACAATGTTGATGAAGGAGAGAAAGAAAAATTAAATGGGGTAGATAAAGATGTGAATGGGAGAGAATGGGTCCTTTCTACTGAAAGCAAAGTAAACAAGACATAAACAAGACATGGTAGAGGGTGGGAGAGGCACAAGATAATGTGAAAAATGGAGAACAGACCTCATGCGGGAGGCAGGCCTGTGGCGGAACTCAGAAAAGCTCAGCATCATTGGAGAAGTTGAGGGACTTGGTTAAGAACTTTACCTTAGTAGACACCTGGCGAATTCTCCATTTTGATTCCATTGCCTTCATCTTGTGAAGCCTGGGATTGGAGTGTCCAAAATTGACTGACTCTACATTTCCAGGCATACACCTCCTGTGTTCCAAAGGCCAATGTTGAGTTCTTCTGAGTACTGCCACAGTCTCACCTCTTGAGGGCGCAACTGAAATCTCCCCCAAGAAGAATGAGTTTGCCCTCACCGATGGAGTTAATAAGAGTAGACACTTCCTGAAAGAAGCATGTCTGCTCAAGTCCCATCCAAAACACATTAC
The DNA here is from genome assembly GCA_024137785.1 of Ginglymostoma cirratum. NCBI lineage: Eukaryota > Metazoa > Chordata > Chondrichthyes > Orectolobiformes > Ginglymostomatidae > Ginglymostoma > Ginglymostoma cirratum. The sequence goes on from JAHRHZ010000062.1 coordinate 44,660,812, forward strand.
ATTCACGAAGTGAAGCACCATGGCTCCAAATGAACCATGAATTGGAGCAGACAACCTGACACATGCTCCTTTATCCTCAAGATCTCAGGCTGAAAAAAAGGGGACAACAAGATAGTTACCCCGCCAGAACTGGAGGCCAGGTGACTCATGAAGACCTGTCCCTGCTGCTGCAGGAGCCACATAGCTTCATCTCCTGAAAAGGTATGGGTTTCGTGCGGGAAGCTCACCGTGTACTTCCGTTCCCTGAGGAGCAAGGGAATATGAAATCTATCCTGGGCCTTCCCACTGCTGTTGATGTTGAGACTAGGTATCCTGGTGTGGGAGGAGCTCGCTTCATTCAGCACCAGGGCGAGATTGGCATACTGGCACTTTAACAACCTGCTGCTGGAGGATGAGAGGTTCTGGGACTTATTTAATCATTTCTGGACCAGCTGGAGAAGGAAGCAGGGGGGGCTTCCCTCTTTGAGGTTATGGTGAGCTGTGGACAAGACTCACATCCATGACTTCTGTCAGCAGTACGTGTTCAGTTGATAAAGAGGTGGAAATCCAGGATCAAGAGGGTGGAAAGGAGGTGCATGACCTGGAGTCATGTCTCAGTCAGTCCAATTTGGACCTGGCCCTGCAGGAGATGTACAAAGAGAAGGCCACACTCCAGGATCTGCATCTCTGTGGGTCTCAGGGTGCTTACGTGAGATTGTGGGTCCAATTCCTTCAGGATCTCTGCTGCAGCTCCCTCTTCTTCTACTCTCTGGATAAAAGGCAGAGGCTCCTTGTGCTGCTAGCTGATGACTGTTCATTCGTCTTGGATCTGAAAGGTATCAGGGCCCAAGTGAGGGACTATTATATGGTTCTCTTCTTTCTCGATACATCCTGTAAAGAAGCTTGCAAAGTTCTGTGGGAGGACCTGCTGCAAGTCAGCCATCATGGTGCCGAGGGGTTTGATGCTCCTCTGAGTTTGGAGGAGCTGACTGGTGGCCTTGACCTAGTTTCCAGGGGCAAGTCCCTGAGACGGGATGGTCTGACCGTGGAATTCGTCAGGGCATTCTGGGACATCATGGGGGGGCAGCTCTGCGCAGTTCCTGGAGGAATATCTCACAATCAGAGAGATGCCCATTTCTTGGTGCAGGACAGTCATCACTCTGCCGATGAAGGGGTTCTCCGTTTGTTAAAGAAATGGCATCCGATCTCTCTCCTCAGCATGAACTACAAAATCTTTGCCAGGGCATTTTCAAGTTGCCTCAGCACCAGTTCTACACCATCCTGAGCCGGAGCATCCACAAGAACATCCACCTGGTCCAGATCATGACGCATTATTGCCAGAGGGCTGTCCTGTCGTGTTCCACTCTCTGGATCAGAAAAAAGCATTCAATAGAGTGGATCACAAGTTGCAAGCTTTTGGGTTCAGGATGCAGACTGTTGCCCAGATCCAACTTTTGTACACTGCCATGGAGTGTCTAATGAAGGTTAATGAGTCCTTGACAGCGTCCCTATAATTTGGGAGAGGAGTACGTCAGAGCTGCCCCCGTCCAGCCAGCTTTATTCTGTCTGCATGGAGTCATTCTTGAGCCTCTTGCACAAGCAGCTTTTGGGTTTTGCTCTGAGTGGGACATGGCTGATGGTGGTTGTTTTGGCATATGTCAATGACATGCTCCTCATGTTCACAGACCGAGCTGGCCTGCAGAGGATGTGCGAGTGCCAAGCCGTCTACTCTGCGGTGTCCTCCACAAGGAACAACTGGAGCAAGTGTCCAGGACTTCTGGTCAGTCCATAGCACATGGAACCCCAACCGGAGGAGCTCCAGTGCTTACCTCCTCTACCTGGGATTCCATCTTTACCCTGGCGTGTAGAGTGCTGCACGCAGTGGTTCCATGCAACCAGCAACCGAGCAAATTTGCCTGGTGCCAGACCTTATGCATGTTCTATAGCCTGAAGGAGACAATCTCCTACTTATATGTTGAGTGCATTCATCTGCAGCCCCTTTTTAGTTTTTTGAAGGGGCTGCTGTTGAAATTTCGATTGCACTTCAGCACCACATTCCTAATCCATGGTCATCTAGTGCTGGGAAACTTGGATAAGTCTACAAGTCTTCTTGCGGCTTTGCTCCCAGGCCTGGAAAAGATGGCCATTAACAGGTCCAGGCAGCAGGCCGTGCAGGGGCTTGTCGTTCTTGAATGGTTGCCCCTCTTACAGTTACATCCATGATCGGTTTTCCCTGGAGTGGGAGCACACAGTGCTTACCGGTACAGTCAAGGCCTTTTGAGATCAAAAGGCACTGTGGAGTCTGGAGGGCATCATAAACCTGAATTTTGATTTAGTAAAACTTCTTGTTTCTGCAGTATAAGTTTCCATTTCGCATTTTGAGTTGTGTTTGATTTCAGTTTGGTGCCTACGGAAAAGGACTGTCTTATTTTCCCTTTGTTTCAATTTTTGACCCTCGTAAGGACCATGAGGGCCGTTATTCTATCAAGAAATATTTATTTTGCATTTTGACCCTTGTTGTCCCTACCCCATGAGTGGTTGGTGGGCCAGTGTTGAGGAAAGGCAGTTTTTGTTTGTTTATTTTGTTTTCCTTTTTCCGGAGTCACTGGGGTTTCATTTTGGCTCAAACGTCAGGGAAACTTTTCCTTTCCTGTTTTAAATGTGTAGAGTAAGTTTTGTATTGGGCTTAACTAAGTGCTATCCTCATCCCAGGAGTATCTGATGTTGGTTGGGGTGGGGGGAGGACCTTTTACGTTTGAGTGGAGGGTTGATTTTGGAGTGGAGACCTGTGATCAGTGGTGTACCACAACGACTGGTGCTGGGTCCACTGCTTTTCGCCATTTATATAAATAATTTGGATGTGAATATAGGAGATATGGTTAGTAAATTTACAGAGGACACCAAAATTGATGGTGTAGTGGACAGTGAAGGTTATCTCAGCGTACAACGGGACCTTGATTAGATGGGTCAATGAGCTTAGGTTTGGCAGGTAGAATATAATTTAGATAAATGTGAGGTGTTGCATTTTGGGAAGGCAAATCAGAACAGAACTGATACAGTTAATGGTAGGGCCCTGAGGAGCATTGCCGAACAAAGAGACAGAGAGGTCTAGGCTCATAGTACTTTGAAAGTGGAGTCGCTGGTAGATAGGGTGGTGAAGACAACGTGTGGCACAACTGCCTTCATTGGTCAGTGCACTGAGCACAGGAATTGGGATACCATGTTACAGCTGTACAGGACATCAGTTAGGCCACTTTTAGGATTCTGCATTCAATTCTGGTCTCCCTGCTAATAGGAAAGACGCAGTTAAACATGAAGAGTTCAGGAAAGACTTACAAGGCAGTTGCTGGAATTGGAAGGTTTGAGCTATATGGAGAGGCTGAAAAGGCTGGGCTTTTCTCCTTGGAGCATTGGAGGCTGAGGGGTGACCTTATAGGGGCTTTTAAAATCATGAGGGGCATGGATAGGTGAATAACCAAGGTCTTTTTCCCAGGGCAGGTGAGCCCAAACCTGGAGGAAAGAAGCTCAAGATGAGAGGAAAAGATTTAAAAGGGACCTGAGGGACAACATTTTCACACAGAGGGTGATGCGTGTATGGAACTTCTTCAGCCAGAGAGTGGTGAATCTATGGAATTCACTGCTGCAGAAGGCTGTGGAAGCCAGGTCATTGAGTACATTTAAGCCTGCGATAGATAGGTTCTTAATTATCAAGGGGATCAAGAGTTATGGGGAGAAAGTGGAAGAATAAACTTATCAGCCATGATTAAATGGCGGAGCAGACTCAATGGGCCAAATGGCCTAATATCTGCTCCTCTGTCTTATGATCTTATGGAATGAGTTGCCAGAGGAAATGTTGGAGGCAAGCATAAAGATGCTGTCACTTTAAAAAGGTTATTTTGTCCTGGGTTTTTTTTGATGAGAGGTTGTAAAGGCAGAGGATATGAACTGGCTACTGGAGATGGCCTAATAAAACAACTTATGAGGCCTTTAGGTTTTTTTAAAAAAGTTGGAACAATAGAAGAGGCTTATATGGCAGTGGCTAATCCTCACAGACCAAGCTTTTTTTTAAGCTTTAGAAGTCAGAAGCTGTTTGGTGTCCCAGAGGAGTTGGAAACTTCAGTGAATGATTACCAGCTGTTACTTTCTCTGAAATCTCTCTTGATATTTCCTCCTGGATTGGAGAATTGCATGTAAGAATCTGCGTTTGAATTTGCCTTTTTGCCAAGGGGTGCATTTGTGGGATATTACTCTATTGGAACAGTTAATTAGTAATGGGTACTGTATTTATTATCCATTTAAGTTTTCCAATAGTTAAATTAATCCAAATTCCTTTCTTTTGTTTGTATTTTAATTATAGTGTTTAAATAAATTGTGTTTTGCGTAATGTCAAGTAGTTTTACCAGTTGCATCGCAACTGGAACATGGAACTTCTCATCTACTTTTAAAATAAGAAAAAGTTAGGGTCCAGGCTACATTCTTAAAATATTTTGAGGGGGGCTGGTTTGGTTCATAACAGCAGGTACAATGACAGTATTTAAAAGGTATCTGGATGAGGCCATGAATATGAAAGTTTCAAGGGATAGGTACCAAATGTTCGTAAATGGGACTAGATCAGTTTAGGATATCTGGTTGGCAAGGATGAGTTGGACCAAAGGGTCTATTTCTGCGCTGTATAATTCTGAGTTTATGACCATTATCACTTGCTTATTGTCACTGAGACCATTTTAGATCCAACATGCCACTTGTCTTTGGACCTTTTGCAGTTTAGCTTTTTCTGGCAAGATTGCCACATGGGACAGGACCATGTCATGAGTGTACTAAAATTTATTTAACTATATCAAATGCACTGCCCGCATCAAACTTCCTTTTACCTGCTCAAATGATTTAATCAAATTAGTCCACCTTAAAAAAAATGTTGATTATCTTTGAATAATTCACTTTTCTAAATGGTGATTTAACATATCTCGGTGGTGGCTACGTTATTAGAAAAGTTGAGTTTAAATTACCTGTAATTACTTAGGCTATCCCTTTCTTCCTTTTAAGCAATGGTACAAGTTAGCAGTCCTGCAGACTCTGGCATCTGCCCTCAGCCAGAGAGAACTGGAAAATCTACAATTTCTTTCCTTGCTTCTTTTAGCTGCCTAGTCTACATTTAAATGTACAAAGACTGTTTCGGCCCTTCAAACCTGCTCTACCATTCAGTTAGATCACAACTGACCTGACTGTGGTCTCAGCTTCATTTTCATATTTGTGCCCCACAACCCATTACTACCCCAATATATCAAAAATCCATCTAACATAACGTTGAATAAATTTTAATAAAACAGCCTCCACTGCCTTTTGGGAAAGAAAATTCCACACTCTTATAACAGCTCTCTAAGGGGAAAAGAATCCTCATCTTTATCTGAAAAGGAAGACCTCTTCTAGTCAAGCTGTGCCCTAGTTCTGGTCTCTCGCACAAGATGAAGCAAGAAAATTGCCTCCCATTTTTCTAAGCTCAAATGGATATAGACCTAAACTGTTCAGACTTCCTTCGTAATATAACCCCTTCATCCCAGGAATGTCGAGTGAACCTTTTCGGAACTGCTTTCAAAGCAGTTGGCTAGAAAGCTGGTTTGTGATGCAGAGTAATGCCAACAATTCCTGTACTGCTGAAGTTACTATGAAGGTCCCGCCTTCTGAACTTTGCACCTCACCTGAACTGTGGTGATCCTCAGGTTCAAATGATGACTAGTTATCTCTCTCCAATGAGCAAGCAGCCCAATGGTGCTTTGAACTGTGGTGACTTGTAAGCTAATTAATCCTTTATCCATCCTATTATGTTACTCCCTACATAATGTGCCCTTAGTTTGTGTAGCAAACTTTGATATGGCACTTTATAGTAATCCAAGTACATCAACCAGTTCCCCTCTATCCACCATGAATGGTCTTTATTCAAAAAATTTCTGATAGATGAGTTCAATACAATTTTTCTTCCACAAAAGTTATGTAGGCTCTGCCTGATCATTTGTATTATGTCACTAGTTTGCTTGCTCTTATATACCGTTTTCTGCCTCTGTTATCTTTTTTAGCCATTCTTTGCTGGTTCTTTAACTTTGTCCAACCTTCTGACTTGCCCTTAAAAACTTTGTAGATTTGTACAGTGTTTCTTTCAATTTGATCCAACTGCTAATTTCCTTTTTAGCATCGGGGTGGTCTCTCCTCAAAGATTTTCCTTCTCACTGAGCTAAAACATTGATAAACATTATTAAACATTTCCTCAAAAGATTACAACAGCACAACTATTGACAAAAGATTTAACCTTGTCTCCTGGTTTGCCTTAATTTACCTGAAGCTCTTAACTAGGACATAATTTTCACACCCACTTCAAGGAGAAATGGGCATTGAACAAATAAGATGCCTGGCACAGGATACAATGAAATCAACTTATCCTGGAATCAAAACTGATACAGAGAAGACAGTGAAGATTTGCAAGGTATACCAGTCATCAAGCACTATAACACAAAGAACCACTACATCTCAGTGAGATTCCATCAGTGTCTTGGGCCAAAGTTGCTACGTACTTATTTATCATACATGGTAATGATTATTTCCTAGTCACTATCTACATGTTCAAATTTCCTAATGTCGGTTAAAGGGCACTTAAAGTGCATCCCCGACAGACATAATGAGTAAAATATTCAATTTGTTTGTTGCACCTGAAGAAGTCATATCTGACAGTGTGCCACACCATACAGGAAGATATTTCAGGGATAGGTGCGCCAAATGTGGCGTAAACCATGTGACAGCCTGACCACATTATCCTAGATCTAATTATCTCAATAAAACAATGGTTCACACCATCAAAGCACATAATCTCAGGATAAGGAATAAGCCATTTAAGTCTGAGATAGGGAGGATTTCTCTATTGAGAGGGTGATGAATCTTCAGAATTCTGTAATCTAGATGCTGTAAAGTTTGTCATTGAGCATATTCAAGACAGAAATTGACTAGTTTCTAGAAACTAATTACATCAAGGTATATGTATCTGGCAAGGAAAACAGCATTTAGGTGGATGCCATAATATAACTGGATGGTGCAGCAGGCGCAATAGACTGAACAACCTATTCCTGTTTCCATGGTATCTTTCTTCAGCTCGTGTCTCTTCCTGAGACACTCAAGACAAATTGAAAACTAAACTCCCTACTACTTTAACTTCAGAGCAAACAATAAGGTTCCCAAATGCAATTGGAAGCAGTTTTCTTGTGGGATTTCCCATGAGAAAGGTTAACACTTCAGCCTTCAGTCCTTTGCAGATCCGTACATAGACTGCCTCAACTCACCTCTGGAGTTCACAATTTTAATGCACCATTGGACCAAGGCTGTAAATAGGTCAGGGGTTGAGTTGTGCCAAATTAAGTGTCAATGAACAGAATATTGTTGATAAAATTTAACTTGATAGCACTATTGATTACATTTTTTTTCCATCATTCTGCTGATGATCTAGCTTAGGTGGTATGATAACTGACCAGTTTGAATCTGTCCTTTATCTGAACAGATCTGGACTATTTTCTACAATTCTGGTAGGTGCCAATTTTATAACTTTGCTGGAACAGCTTGTTGTGGAAGTTGTCTTCAGTGCTGCTATCAAGATGTGGTCAGGGCAACTAGCCTTGACAGTATCCAATGCCTTCAGCCTTCCTTGCTGTCAGGTGAAGTGGTTCAAATTGGCCGAAGACTGGCATCAATGATGTGAGACATATCAGGAGATGAATCACTTATTCAGTGCTTCTGGATGAAGACAGCAGCAAATACTTTGATCTCGTGCTTTAGGTATGCCGTGTTCTGCTTCTGGCATGTTCTCCTGCATTCTTCATGGAAGCAGAGAGAAAAAAAACCGTAGAATGTTCCAGAAGAGAGAAATCTGGATACTCTCCTACAAGAATTACAAAAAGATAGCATGCACATGCAGCAGTTCTGAATCTCCCATATTCACAATAATTATGAAGACAAAAATGTCAGCCTTCATTGTGAGATCAGTGGAATATAAGAGCACGCAGTAGTAGAAGTTTTATTACAATCTTGGAATTTAGTGAAAACATACTTGGATGACTACATGTAGTCTGGTCTCCTTATTTAGACAAGGGTATATTTGCATTGGAGGTAGCTCATAGAAGATACTCTAGATTGATACTATAAGACATGGGAGCATGAATTAGACCATTCGGCCCATCGGGTCTGCTCCACCATTCAATCATGGCTGATAAGTTTCTTAATCCCAATTTCCCGCTTTCCCCCTGTAACCCTTGACAATGAAGAACTTACTCAATGACCTGGCCTCCACAGCCTTCTGTGGAAGTGAATCCATAGATTCACCACTCTCTGGCTGAAGATGCTTCTCCTTGTCTCCATTCTAATGGGACTTTCCTTTACTCTAAGGCTGTGCCCTCGGTTCCTAGTTTCTACTACCAATGGAAACATCTTCCCAACATCCACTCTGTTCAGACCAGTATTCTGTAAGTTTCAATTAGATGCCCCCCCCCATCCTTCCAAACGCTATCGGGTATAGACCCAGAGTCATCAAAAGTACCTCGTGTTAAAACTTTCATTCCTGGGTTCATTCTCGTGAACCTCCTCTAGACCCACTACAGAGCCAGTACATCCTTCCTGAGGTATGGGGCCCAAAATTACGCACAATACTCTAAATGTGATCTGATCTGAGCTTTATAAAGCCTCAGAAGTACATCCCTGCTTTTAGATTCTAGTCCTCTCGAAATAAATGCCAACATTGTATTTGCCTTCCTAACTACTGACAAACTACAAATTTACCTTAAGAGAATCCTGGATTAGAACTCCAAAGTCCTTTTGCACTTCAGATTTCTGAATTTTGTCCCCATTTAGAATATAGTCCATGCCTCTATTCTTCCTATCAAAGCGCACGACCCCACACTTTCCTATGTTAATACCTAGGATGAAATCAACTGCCCTTAAAGAAGTCTAATCAACTGGGCAAAGGGTACTGGATAGTTGGTCAGTCAGTGAAGTCTATCTGCTAGATAACTCCCTGCTAGAGGAGGTACAGTCATCCTCCTCTACTTGTTAATCTATCTTAGCTGATCGGAGGAATCCCGGCCAGCAAATTAGCAAGAATTGGAGGTCAAAGCTGCCACTCAGATGATGGACAGGACATGCTCCAAGTGGTGTTCTACAGGAGTTGCCTGTTGGTCATTAATCTACCGATGGCTGGCATGGTGCACTTTGGTCACCTTGACCCTTTCCCTTAGGTTTGTCATTGAATTAGAGAAGGAGTCAGTAAAGTTATTCTGAGACAAACAGGTGCATTGGGTCCCTGCTGCAATGCTGGGTCTCCTATTTAGGGAAAGTGGTAAAATGTTGGAGTGAAGTGGCAACTTTCCATCCTCAAATCCTGCAGACATACCTGTATGTAGAGCCTCCAAGATAGTGTGCACTAGTAACATATTTCTTCTGCCAGGTGCGTGGCCTCAACAACACCATGCAGCTCCAGTACATAGATCCTTTTAGGAGCTGCCTGTCTTTTACCAGCAGCTAATCAAGATCTGGAACATTGTTGCTTCCAACCAGAGCATCTATGAGGAAGTCAAAAATTATGGATAGCAGGCAGGAATGATGGAACGATAGTTAAGGCCATAATCAGATCAGCCATGATCATACTGAATGGCGGAGCCAGTTTGATGGGGTCAAATGACCAATTGTGGCTTCTACGTCATATATAAAAATTATTGAAGCATATGATGGTGACCCAGGACCTCTAAAAATGTCAATACAGTGTATTATCTTCTGAAACTTTTGAAGGACTACTGGCAGACTAAAACTAATTTGTATATTTTTACTCTGAATAATCTACATTTAACTGGAGAATAACAGAATGTAGTATCTTGAATGCTGCAGCATTGAAAGTAGTCACTTTGTTTAGCATCTCATGCGAACTCTCCAGACAAGATGGTCATCTAGTCCTGTTCCTCTGTATTTATCATGTCTCTACAATTTAATTCACTACTTATATACTTCAGGGTACAAAATATTACAGGTTCTGTTTCATCACCATTTCTGGTGAAACCTAATGCATCAGATTTTTACTGAGTCAGAATTGACCGAAGTAGTTTAAAAATAATCCCCAGACTTGATAACTGGTTTGGGTTTCCCAAATCCTTTCCCAAGCTTTTCAATTTTTACCGGTGCCTTTCAAAGGAGCAGGCTGCTCGAGTTGTGCGCTCACACCCAGTACTCCCAACCTAGCTGTGGCCATCATGAGATATGCAGTCCTTGGCAATTTTCATTGAGTCAGATCTGGATTTTATACATTTGTGGTTAATAGCATCTCCAGTGGCATTAAGAAACCACAGTTTGCTTGATGGAAACTTTTGAAACATAAATTTGAAAAAGCTGCCAATGCTTCTCCTGCAAAGTTATGTCTCCAAAAACCCCACATAGTCCCTCATGCCCCTATGCTATATATTCCTTGTCTCACTCTTGGTGGCTCTGTATGCTGCCATGCTACAGTTCTTTCCTACACCCACTCTCACAGCTTATGCCCCCAAGTAAAGGTATACCATTCCATGCTGTTTCACCCACCATACACCGTATTGAACCCAGTAGTGGTAATATCTAGATAAAAGAAAGTTTTACAAAGTAATTATAGTCATAGAGTTGTACAGCACAGAAACAGACCCTTCAGTCCTACTTGTCCGTGCCAACCACATGTCGTACATAAATCTAGTCCCATTCACCAGCATTTGGCAACAGGTCAACAGGTGATGGTCAAGTGGTATTATCGCTAGACTGTTAATCCAGAGACCTGGATAATATTCTGGGGATCCAGGTTCGAATCCTGCCACAGCAGATGGTAGAATTTGAATTCAATAAAAATATCTGGAATTAAGAGTCTAATGATGACCATGAATCCATTGCTGATTGTCGGGAAAACCCATCTGGTTCACCAATGTCCTTTATGGAAGGAAACTGCCATTGTCACCTGGTCTGGCCTACATGTGACTCCAGACCCACAGCAATGGACTCTTAACTGTTCTTTGGGCAATTAGGGATGAGCAATAAATGCTGCCTGGTCAGTGATGCCCTCATCCTGTGAATGAATAAAGAACAAAAAAATCCTTCCAATTCATATACCCATCTAGATGCCTTTTAAATGTAATTGTACCAATCTCCATCACGTCCTCTGGCAGCTTGTTCCACATACGCATCACCCTCAGTGTGAACAAGCTGCTCCTGTGTTCCCTTTTGAATGTTTCCCCTCTCACCTTAAACCTATGCCCTCTAGTTTTGGACTCTCTCACACCCCGGAAAAGACCTTGGCTATTCACCCTAAGGATACCCCTCATGATTTTATAAGCCTCTATAAAGTCATCCCTCAGCCTCCGATGCTCCAGGGAAAATAGCCACAGCCTATTCAGCCTCTCCTTATAGCTCAAACTCTCCAACCCTGGCAACATTCTTTTAAAACTTTTCTGAACCCTTTCAAGTTTCACAACATTTCTTCCTATAGCAGGGAGACCAGACTGAGCACAGTATTCCAAAAATGGCCTAACCAATGTCCTGTACAGCTGCAACATGACCACCCAACTCCTATACTCAATGTACTGACCAATAAAGACAAGCATACCTTCTTCAATTTCCTATCTACCTGCAACCTCACTGTCAAGGAACTATGAACTTACACTCCAAGGTCTCTTTGTTCAGCAACGCTCCTCAGCACCTTACCATTAAGGTGTATCAGTCCTGCCCTGATTTGCCTTTCCAAAATGCAGCACCTCACATTTATCTAAATTAAATTCCATCTGCCACTCCTTGGCCCATATGACCAAAATCCCATTATACTCTGTGGTAACTTTCTTTGCTGTTCTCTACACCTCCAATTTTGGCGTCATTTGCAAACTTCCTAACCATATCACCTGTGTTCACATCCAAATCATTGATATAAATGACAAAAAGCAGTGGATCCAGCACTGATCCTTATGGCACGCCACTAGTCATATGCGTCCAATCTGAAAAGCAACCTTCCACCACCAGCCTCTGTCTTCTACCTTCAAGTCAGTTCTGTATCCAAAAAGCTAGGTCTCCCTGTATTCCATGTGATCTAACCTTGCTAACTGGTCTACCATAAGCAATCTTGTCAAACGCCTTACTGAAGTCCATATGGATCACATCCACCACTCTGCCCTCATCAATCCTCTTTGTTACTTTTTTATAAAAGTCAATCAAGTTAGTGAGACATGATTTCCCAAACACAAAGTCATGTTGACTATTCCTGATTAGTCTGTGCCTTTCCAAATACATGTAAATCCTGTCCCTCAGGATTTCCTCCAATAACTTGCCCACCACCGATGTCAGGCTCACCAGTTTATAGTTCCCTGGCGTTTTCTTACCACCTTTCTTAAATAGTGGCACAACGTTAGCCAACCTCTACTCTTTTGGCACCTCACCTATGGCTATCAATGAGACAAATATCTCAGCAAGGAGCCCAGGAATCACTTCCCTAGCTTCCCGCAGACTTCTGGCGTACACGTGATCAGGTCATGGCGCTTTATCAACCCATATGTTTTAAGTCATCCAGCATCCCCTCCTCTGTATGGATATTTTAAGATGTCGCTAATTATTTCCCCACGTTCTCTATCTTCCATAAGCTTCTCCACAGTAAACACGGATGCAAAATACTCGTTCAGTATTTCCCCCATTTCCTGAGGTTCCACACACAGACAGCCTTGCTGATCTTTAAGCGGCCCTGTTCTCTCCCTAGTTACTCTTTTGTCCTTTAATGAATTTGTAGAATCCCTATGGAGTTTCCTTAACGCTATTTTCCAAAGCTATCTTATGTCCCCTTTTTGCCCTCCTGATTTCCTTTTTAAGTATACTCCTACTGCCTTTACACTTTAAGGATTCACTTGATCTCTGCTATCTATACCTGACATACGCTTCCTTCTAATTCTTGATCAAAACCTCAATTTCTCTAGTCATCCTGCATTCCCTCTCTCCACCAGCCTTGCCCTTCACCCTAACAGGAAACTACTGTCACTGAACTCTCATTATGTCATTTTTGAAGGCTTCCCATTTTCCAGTCGTCCCTTTCCCTGCAAACATCTGCCTCCAATTAACTTTTGAAAGTTCTCGCCTAATACTGTCAAAATTGGCTTTCCTCCAAATTAGAACTTTAACTTTTAGATCCGGGCTATCCTTTTCCATCACTATTTTAAAACAAACGGATTTATGGTCACTGGCCCCAAAGTGCACGCCCACCCCCCGCAACTGACACCTCAGTCATCTGCCCTACCTTATTTCCCAAGGGTAGGTCAAGTTTTGCATCTTCTCTAGTCGGTACATTCACATTCTAAATCAGAAAATTTTCTTGTGCACACTTAAATTCCTCTCCATCCAAGCTTTTAACACAATGGCAGTCCCAGTCTATGTTTGGAAAGTTAAAATTCCCTACCATAGCCACCCTATTATTCTGACAGATTACGGAGATCTCCTTACAAATTTGTTTCTCAATTTCCTGCTGACTATTGGGGCATCTATAGTACAATCCCAGTAAGGTGATCATTCCTTTCTTATTTCTCAATTCCACCCAAATAACTTCCCTGGACATACTCCCAGAATATCCCCCCTTAATACAGCCATAAATGTTATTCCTAATCAAAAAAGCCATTCCATCTCCTCTCTTGCACCCCTTCCTACAGCCTTGAACATTAAGCTGCCAGTCCTGTCCATCCCTAAGCCATGTCTCTGTAATTGCTATGATATCCCAGTCCCATGTTTCTGACTATGCTGAGTTCACCTGCCTTACCTGCTTGTTACATTGAAATAAATGCAGTTTAATTTATCAGTCCGACCTCATTCTCTGTCTTGTTCCTGCCTGCCCTGACTGTTTGACTTGCCCCTTTTCCCAACTGTACTAGTCACAGACTGATCTCTTTCCTCACTATCTCCCTGGCTTCCACCCACAACACCCCACCCCCTGCTTTTACTAGTTTAAATCCTCCCAAGCAGATCTAGCAAATCTCCCTGCCAGCATATTAGTCTCCTTCCAATTCGAGTGCAATTTATCCTTCTTATACAGGTCACTTCTACCCGAGAAGAGATTCCAATGATCTAAAAAAGTGAATTTTCTCCCGTGCACCAGCTCCTCAGCCTCACATTCATCTGCTCTATCTTCCTATTCCTACCCTCACGAGCTTGTGGCTCTGGGAGTATTCCAGATACTACCCTAGAGGACTTCCTTTTTAAATTGTTGCCTAACTTCCTATATTCTTTCCTCAGAATCTCATCCTATGTCATTAGTTCCAATGTGTACAACGACCTTCTACTGGTTCCTCTCCCCTTTGAGAATATTCTGCACCTTCTGCGAGATATCCCTTGAATCTGCTACCCAGAGAGGCAGCATTCCGTTCTGATGCCTCGCTGCTGGCCACAGAAATGTCTGTCTGTGTCTCTGACAGTTCCCTATCACAATCAATTGTTTGGAACCTGGCGTATCCCTCAATATATTAGAGACATTCTTAGTACCAGAAGCCTGGCTGTCAGTGCTACATTCCCCTGAGAGTCTATCACCCCCTACACTTTCCAAAACAGCATACTTGTTTGAAGTGGGGATAGCCACAGGAGACTCCTACACTACCTGTCTCCCTCCCCTACCTTTCATGGAGGTAAACCATCTACCTGACTGTATCACAGTTATTTTCCTTCCTGCAACTACCTTCCATCTCACCCTCTAGCTCCTGTAAATTCTTCTTTGCCTTTATCTGCCGCTCCAACTGATCCATGCAATCTGATAGGATTCACAACAAAACACATTTCCTGCTGACATAATCATCAGTAATGTGGAAACTCTACCTAATCTCCCACATCCAACAGGAAGTTTACATCACTTTACTAAAGGCCATCTTTGCACTTTAACAATCTACAGACCCAGATAATAGCGCAGTCTTACTACTACAAACATTTCACTATATTTTAAAAAAAACTTTATACTTCAAAGCAATAAAAGTGTCAATCATCTAGATGCTTTAAAGCTGCAGTACCTGAAGCTGAAAGATACTTGAAGCAATATTAATATATTAATGATATAGATGGAGGCATTGACAGTAATAATATTAGCAAATTTGCTGATGACACAAGGCTGGGTGGCAGTGTGAAATGTGAGGAGGATGTTATGAGAATACAGGGTGACTTGGACAGGCTAGGTGAGTGGGTGGATGCATGGCAGATGCAGTTTAATGTGGACAAACGTGAGGTTATCCACTTTGGTGGCAAGAACAGGAAGGCAGATTACTACCTAAATGGAGTCAAGTTAGGTAAAGGGGAAGTACAACGAGATCTAGGTGTTCTTGTACATCAGTCAATGAAAGCAAGCATGCAGGTACAGCAGGCAGTGAAGAAAGCTAATGGCATGCTGGCCTTCATAACAAGAGGAATTGAGTATAGGAGCAAAGAGGTCTTTCTGCAGCTCTACTGGGCCCTGGTGAGACCGCACCTGGAGTATTGTATGTAGTTTTGGTCTCCAAATTTGAGGAAGGACATTCTTGCTATTGAGGGAGTGCAGCGTAGGTTCACGAGGTTAATTCCCGGAATGGCGGGACAATCATATGTTGAAAGACTGGAGCGACTGGGCTTGCATACACTTGAGTTTAGAAGGATGAGAGGGGATCTGATTGAGAAGTATAAGATTATTAAGGGATTGGACACTCTGGAGGCAGGGAGCATGTTTCTGCTGATGGGTGAGTCCAGAACCAGAGGACACAGTTTAAAATAAAGGGGTAGGCCATTTAGAACAGAGTTGAGGAAAAACTTCTTCACCCAGAGAGTGGTGGATATATGGAATGCTCTGCCCCAGAAGGCAGTGGAGGCCAAGTCTCTGGATACTTTCAAGAAAGAGATGGATAGAGCTCTTATAGATAATGGAATCAAAGGGTTATGGGGCTAAGGCAGGAACAGGATACTGATTGTGCATGATCAGCCATGATCATAATGAATGGTGGTGCTGGCTCGAAGAGCCGAATGGCCTACTCCTGCACCTATTGTCTATTGTCTACATTGTCAATATAACTGCTTGTAATCAAACACTGTAAAATTGATAGTGATTGGACAGCTAGGCCTGTCAATCAAGTTGGAAAATAGCTGTTAACAATCTCATAGTTATCTGGGTTCTTAGCCAAGAATATACAAAGAAGTTTGGGTAAGTGCCCATACAATTATTACAGAGTTGTCAAACCAAAGCCCAAGTTTGATTGAGGGCCTGTTATTTTGAGCTGGAACTATCATAAAGTCTCACAGCATGAGGTGAGCCTTTTAAACAGCCTATCACTGCATCAGCAGCCACGATAGCCTTGCCTAAATTTCCTTTGGAGTTGACTGGTCCAAGTGTGGCTGGCACCTGCCCCAGAAATTCCACACCTCCTAATTGGGCATTTCCCAAGGCAGCCAGGCAAAATCAGGAATTTTTTTTGACTCTCATTACCTATCTCAAGGACAAAAGATTAGCCCTATAAATCTAAAAATTCTTCTCTATGAGATATTCCTCTCACCTCGCCTTTTATTTTTTTTTTAAAACAATTTTTAAAAATTCACTCACAGTGTGAGGGCATTGCTGGCTAGGCCAGCATTTATTGACCATCCCTAATTGCCCAGAGGGCAGTTAAGACTTACACATATTGCTGTGGGTCTGGAGACACATTTAGTCCAGACGAGGTAAGGATGGCAGTTTTCTTCCTTAAAAGGACATTAGTGAACCAGATGGGCTTTTGCGCCAATCAACAATGGATTCATCATCATAGTTAGTTTTTTTTATTATTGAGTTCAAATTCCACCACGTCAGGATTTGAACCCAGGTCCCGGGAACATCACCTAAATCTCTGGATTAATAGTCCAGTGCTAATGCTACCACTCGCCTTTAATGATAATGTTAACCATATACACTTACCTTGTGATACAATACAATTCAAATTATTGGGTTACTGAAATAGCATAATTTCGATATCTACTTTAGAAATTGCTAAAACATGTTATGGAAAACTTTTCTTACACAGTTCTGTGTTGGCTTCCGAAATTATACTAAACACATCTGGTTCACTCATACCCCTTTGTGCTTTGTTCAAGCCATCTGAAAATGAATTGAAAATGTAATTTAGTTTCTTAATTACAGGGTAATTTCAATCTATCTTTGTCTTAAAGACATTCAATGAGGCAGCCTCAACTGCTTCACTGGGCAATTGCAGCATGGGTTCATGACAGGCAGGTCATGTTTAACCAATTTACTGGAATTCTTTAAGTACATTACAACCGCGGTGGACAAGGGGGAGCTGGTGGATGTGGTGTATCTGGATTTCAAGAAGACTTTCGATAAGGTGCCACACAAAAGGTTGCTACATAAGATAAATTGAATTGAATTAGCTTTATTGTCATAATGCATGGTGTTACGGATAAGGTATTAGCATGGATGCAGGATTGGTTAACTACTAGAATGCAAATAGTTGGGATAAATATGTATTTTTCTGGTTGGTGATCAGTGGCTAGTGGTGTGCCTCAGGGATCAATGTTTGGACCACATTTGTTTACCATTTACGTAGATGATTTGGAGTTAGGGACCAAGTATAGTGTGCCAAAGCATGTAGGTGGTACTAAGAGGAGTGGTAGAGCAAAGTCTGCAGAGGGGTGTAGATAGATTAAGTGAGTGGGCAAGGGTCTGGCAGATAGGGTACAATGTTGGTAAATGTAATGTCATCCAGTTTAGTAGGAAGAGCAAATGGATGATTATTTAAATAGTGAAAAATTGCAGCATACTAATGTGAAGAGGGACTATGATGTCCTTGCCCATGAATCACAAAAAGTTGGTTTGCAGATGCAGCGGGTAGATAGAGTCTAAAAACAGGGAGGTTATGTTGCAGCTGCTTAGGGTGCTGGTGAGGCCACACCTGGAGTATTGTGTACAGTTTTGGTCTCCTCACTTGAAAAGGAACGTACTGGCACTGGAGGGGGTGCAGAGGAGGTTGATTCTGGCATTGCAAGAGTTAGCTTATGAGGAGAGATTGAGTAGACTTTTGAATTTAGAAGAATGGGGGGAGAAAAAAGAAGAGTGGTGGTGGTGGAGAGATCTTACAGAAAGATAAAATTATGAAGGGAAGCAAGGAGGTTGTTTCCACTGGTGGGTGAAACTACAATTACGGGGCATTGCCTCAAAATACAGGGGAGTGGATTGAGGACTGAGTTGAGGAAGAATTTCTTCACCTAAAGGGTTGAGAATCTGTGGAACTCCCTGCATAGTGAAGCAATTGAGGCTACCTCATTGAATGTTTTTAAAGCCAAGATAGATTTTTGAACAGTAAAGGAAATAGGAACAGGAGTAGACCATCTGGCCCCTCAATCCTGTTCTGCCATTCAATAAGATCATGACTATTCTTTTTCGTACACTCAACTCCACTTACCCGCACGCTCACCAAAACCCTTAATTCCTTCGCTGTTCAAAAATCTATCTTAACTGTTGAATATGGTAGATTTGCTGTGGTTTTGTTCACCCTCTGAGCTAAAGTTTAGATTCTATCTGTTGCCCTTCCTTCCAACATGCTTGACACAAATTCTTCAAAACAAATTAGAATATTAAAACATAACAAGCATGGGGCTGGATGAACACAGCAGGTCAAGCAGCATCATAGGAGCAGGAAAACTTGACGTTTCGGGCCTAAACCCTTCATCAGAAATGGGGGAGGGGAAGAGGGTTCTGAAATAAATAGGGAGAGAGGGGGAGGCGGATAGAGGATGGATAGAGGAGAGGATAGGTGGAGAGGAGGCAGACAAGTCGAAGAGGCGGGGATGGAGCCAGTAAAGGTGAGTGTAGGTAGGGGGGTAGGGAGGAGATAGGTCAGTCCAGGGAGGACGGACAGGTCAAGGGGGCGGGATGATGTTAGTAGATAGGAGATGGGGGTGTGGCTTGAGGTGAGAGGAAAAACAGGTTAGGGAGGTGGAGATGAGCTGGGCTGGTTTTGGGATGCGGTTGGGGGAGGGGAGATTTTGAAGCTTGTGAAATCCACATTGATGCCATTGGGCTGCAGGGTTCCCAGGCTGAATATGATTTGCTGTTCCTGCAGCCTTCGGGTGGCATCACTGTGGCATTGCAGGAGGCCAAGGATGGACATGTCATCTGAGGAATGGGAGGGGGAGTTAAAATGGTTCGCGACTGGGAGGTGCAGTTGTTTGTTGCGAACTGAGCGCAGGTGTTCTGCAAAGCGGTCCCCAAGCCTCCGCTTGGTTTCCCCGATGTAGAGGAAGCCACAACGGGTACAGCGGATGCAGTATACCACATTGGCAGATGTGCAGGTGAACCTCTGCCTGATGTGGAATGTCTTCTTGGGGCCTGGGATTGGGGTGAGGGAGGAGGTGTGGGGGCAGGTGTAGCACTTCCTGCGGTTACAAGGAAAAGTGCCGGGTGTGGTGGGGCTGGAGGGGAGTGTGGCGCGGACAAGGGAGTCGCGGAGGGAGTGGTCCCTCCGGAAGGCAGATAAGGGTGGGGAGGGAAAGATGTCTTTGGTGGTGGGGTCTGACTGTAGATGGCGGAAGTGTCGGAGGATGATGCGTTGGATCCGGAGGTTGGTAGGGTGGTATGTGAGGACGAGGGGGATTCTTTTTTGATTATTGTTGCGGGGACGGGGCGTGAGGGATGTGTTCCGGGAAATGCGGGAGACACGGTCGAGGGCGTTCTCGACCACTGTGGGGGGGAAGTTGCGGTCCTTGAAGAATGAGGACATTTGAGATGTGCGGGATTGGAATGTCTCATCCTGGGAACAGATGCGGCGGAGGCGAAGGAATTGGGAATAGGGGATGGCATTTTTGCAGGAGGGTGGGTGGGAGGAGGTGTATTCCAGGTAGCTGTGGGAGTCAGTGGGCTTGAAATGGACATTTGTCTCTAGGTGGTTGCCCGAGATGGAGACAGAGAGGTCCAGGAAGGAGAGAGAAGTGTTGGAGATGGTCCAGGTGAACTTCAGGTTGGGGTGGAAGGTGTTGGTGAATTGGATGAACTGTTCGAGCACCTCGTGGGAGCACGAGGCGGCGCCGATGCAGTCTTCAATGTAACAGAGGAAGAGGTGGGGTTTAGGGCCAGTGTAGGTACGGAAGAGGGATTGTTCCACATAACCTACAAAGAGGCAGGCATAGCTTGGGCCCATGCGGGTACCCATGGCCACCCCCTTTGTCTGTAGGAAGTGGGAGGAATTGAAAGAAAAGTTGTTGAGGGTGAGGACAAGTTCGGCAACTTCATTTTAATGTTTCTATTAAGATATTTCTAATTATATATATAAAATTTATTTTCTTTAATGGAATAAAGTTATGTTCGGTCATTGAAGAACATCTGCAGCCGTGATTGAATATATTTCAATAATAAACATTAACCAACTGCAAAAAATTCAATGTATGAATGATCAAGCCAGGTTTCATTTTGCAATCTGTTTTGTCCAGTATTACCATCAGTTGGAATGACAACATTAGCCACGACATTATTCAATGCCAAACCTGGCTTAACGGGTTAAATGATCTATTTCTGATCCCAATTCTATGTTTGTTAATTCATATGTTTGTGTGTGTGTGTAATAACCACGGTTTCAGGAAAAACACAAGCAGGTCTGACCTTTCTGTTCTAAGTACTGACAACATTCAAGCTCTGCTAATGTAGACTTGGCCATCACTACATAAGACAACCCAGGGGCTCATGACTGATACTTTGCCATACAAGGACAGCTACAAATCAAAAAAAAAAAAATTTAGAGACAAACAACCAGTTGATTGCAGTTTAGCATTGTCTTCGAGTTTAAGATGGAATTCGAAGTCCAAAACAAGAGTTAGCAGTCTGGAATTCATTTTTGGAGGTGGTGAATCAGCTCGCTGTAGAGTTTCCTTCTCTTTGAAATTCCTTCAAAAGGTCATCTGAGGAATATTGCTTTATTGTAATTTCTGCTTCATTGTATTGACAGAAGTTCAATTACTTCCAAGGAGTCAAAAACAGGTTTTTGGCCGTTTTATTAAAGACCAGAGGCTTCTCCTTTATAGCATAGAGACAGGGGTTGTGACATTATAGAATTCAGAATTTTGATTCATTCAATCTATTAATAGTTATTAAAGATAAAATGTTACACATGGAAAAAAAAATCAGTAATAAATCTGTCTGAAATAAATTATTAAAAACAAGGACAAACTCATACAAGAATTGAAAGCAGTTAACCATGTCTGGGAAAGGAGGGCGTTGAGATTACATAGGCAAAACTGCTTTAACGCCTGCTCAATAAAATGGATGCTTTATTGTCACAAAGAACAACTGATTTCCTGCAAAAGAATTTAACTACAGGAAAGCTGTGTCTTCGATCAGACAGTTAAGGCCAAATGTAACAAGGAACAAAGAAGCTACTTCCGACAAGGTGGCAAGTGCAGACTTGCAATATTTGGATGAAAGGACTTCAAGAAATCATCAATAATATCACAAATAGACAGAAGGATGAAAAATCTGTATAAGAATCAAACACCTGAACTCCCTCTTTAGCACAACTTCGAAGAACAACACTGTACAAGGATTGAATCCTGGACACTTCCAGAGGCAGACGTTTTGGTTGGAATCCTGACCAGATTCCACCGTTAATCAGCTGTGAGATTTTACTTACTTAGGTTGCTATGTGCAATAAAGTTTCAATCATTGTTTCAGTACTTGATTGTCAACGAGATTTCTTAATAAGTAGCCGAATTAAAGATACCCTGCGGTGATTTACCCACAAGAGTTTTGATACTGTCAGTAGATGTGCGTGACTATTTAACTCAATGGAATTTCAAGAGTATATGACTCGAAAGCAACTCAATGCTGCACTATGGCAGTCATTTAAACAAGCCTATTCATGATGGGGCAGGCACTGTTGACAGTATGGCTCAATGCAGAAATAATGTGGAAAGCCATTAACTCATTTCTTGGAGATACGGGTAATTTGCAATTCTTCGTTAGAAATTTCCTCAGAGACATTTTATCTCTGGACATCTCTTGTTTGAAAAACAGTAGCTAGCATTCCAGTGCCTCTGGAGGTACATAAGGTATTGACCGTCTGGTTGATTGACTCAAGGAAGCTTCCAGAGGATTGCTACTATGTTGAGCCATGTGATCATACCAGCCTTATCAACTTCTTGGGTTGTTTATGGGCTTTTTAAAACAGTCAGAGTACAGAAATGTATTAAACTTGCATTTTTAAAAAATCAGTCCGTGACATTTCATCTTCAGAGATGCATTCTACTTAAAAGGGGTGAATAAGCATTCACTCATTCCCCAATTTACATCAAAAGATCACACACATTGGGTTAAACGACACAAACTCAGCTTCCTGTTGCATTCCTTCATTTAATGTCTTTGAATTAGGCTTTCGTGGGTAAAAGGGTTCATGATGGCACAAAAAATTCCTAGCTTGGACTCTGCACAAAACACAGACTACAATATAGTGTAGTTTTAGGAATATACCTAGATTCATGCTATCTGGAGAACATTAATTTCTACTAAAGGGTGCTTTAAGGAACAACTTTTAATATGTAACTTTCCCTGACTGCTTGTCAGGAAAAAACTATAAATCGCTTAACTCTTAAGGCTGATTCTACAATATCTGTATTAATAAACTAATGTTGGAATCTCTGATGAGGTTTATTTTTGAAGTATTGGTGGGCTAGGTTAGCTGTTGGTTTCAGGACCGGATAGACAAGTATAAATAAAACAACGAACTGCAGATGCACAAACAAAAACAGAAATTGCTGGAGAAACTCAGCAGGTCTGACTGGTTTTGCTGAAGAGTCACCGGACTTGAAACAATAACTCTTGCTTTCTTCCCAGAGATGCCGAGTTTCTCCAGCCGTTTTTATTCTGGATAGACTGGGATTGTTTTCCTTGGAGCAATGACTGAAGGGAGGTATAATAAAACAAAGAATTCCAGATGCTGGAAATCTGAAACAGAAACAGTTGGAGAAACTCAGGAGGTCTGGTAACATCTGTGGAGAGAAAGTAGAGTTCATGTTTTGATTCCAGTGACCCTTCTTCAGAACTGATGGTAGCTAGGAAAAGGTGGTATTTATACTGATGACAGGGAGTGGGGGAAAAAAGAGTGAGCAGATAGGTGGAAACAGAGCCCCGAAAACAGAAAGAAAATTAAGCAGGCAAAGGAATGGTTGATAAATAAGCCAGGGAAGGCGAAAAGCTGATAATGGGGACAACGAGTCAGTGAAAATGGGTCTTCTGTGTTGAAATAGGCCCACTGTCAAGTTTTTCTCTTTCCCTGACTTACTATCAATCATCTAGGAAATATCCTTCTTCATCCTTCCATACTTCTTTTTGGTCTTTCTCACACTCTCACTATGTCAAAGTGCACTCCTTGATTCTAGAGCTGGGGTGGATGGAGCCGCTCTGATATACAGGCTCTGACGCTGCGGTGGTGCAACCTGAGAACTTTTGTCTCAACAGGTGAGACATGCCAAGAGTATTCTTGCCAGAGGCGAACTGACCGTCCTCAACCTGAACTCCCAAGGGTCGAACAGGGTGAAGGTGGAGGGCCTTGCCACCTCTTACAGTTATGAGTGGAAACTGCTAAGAAGTCGGTGTCTTCCCTCTGGCTGTAAGCCTCCTGGTACTGTTCTATCTCCTTATGAGGAGGGGACAGCTGGATCTGGCTCAAAGCTACCTGTCTGCTTGTGTCCATGCCTTTGGTCCTGGGACAAATAGGTGAGGCAAAGGAGTGCAGATGTGTGCAGTTTTCAGATGTCATTGAGGTTGCTGGGCCTAGCTCCCAATGACAATTTCCAATCTGTCAAAGAAGACATATAGACGATTGCTTGACCCATGCCACTGATGTAGCTTCTGGGCAAGGAGGGCCCGAGCCTCTCATATGCATGACTACCACTGCTGTTCCTCCTGTGCAGTCGGATGAAGTCTCTAATTGCTGCCGCAGAGTCATCTCCTTCCTGGGCCTGAGTAGATGACTGGTATCCAACAGTACTCCAAGTACCAGCACCTTGGGTTGTTTCTTCCATGGTCAGCTGGAGAGATGTTATATCAAGTGCTCACCAGATTGTTGTACCCTCACTCTCTATCACAACAGTTCCCCAAAAGTTGTCAGTATCTGGTCTGTTGGGAATGCAGAAGGTAGCTTTGATGCTGCTTCCTCTGATGGCTTTGTACTTTCATCCTCAGAGGTCGAGAATGGGGCTTCTGGTAGAGCCAGGTGTGATAATGTTGAGCTCAAGGATAGGCTTGTGCAAGCTGCAAGATAAAAGAAACAGAAAGGACATCATGACCGCTGGTTCGAAGTAATGTTCAATGATTGAGAATGATAATGGATTTACTGGAGGGATGGCATTACCATTCAGTGTGCTATTTACTCATTTGGCAAGACATGAAGGTTTCTTCATCCGCACAGGTACAGTATGAGCCTTCACGGCAGATACATGTGCTGGCACTGATACAGTGCATGTGATGTGGCAGAAAGAAGAACATGACACTTAGACTGGCAAATCTTCAAGTCCTCTTGTGGCACAGCTGGCTGTATCTTTGCACCCTGGAGACATCACTGACCAGAAAACCACCTCAGGTCAGGCTAACAGACTTTGCTGGCGTGGCCTCCTCTGGCAGCCCTCTGGGAAGAGAACAGCCTTCATCTGCACCACCCCATCCACCAGGATTTCCAGATCCCTATCAGTGAAAGATTCAGCCCCAAATCTGTGTGGCGATTTATTACATAATAAGTAGCATTCCAGACCTATCAGGAGGTACATGAAATATTGATTATCTGGCTGATTTCTGAAGCAGCTTCTGGAAGGTCATGGCTATGTCCAGTCACATGATTACAGCAACCATATTTGTTAGGCTGTGTGTTTTACAAACAATTACTTAATAAATATATAAAGTTTTTTTTTAAAAAGTTTATGACGCAACACGAGACACTATTCAGCCTCTTGACCATACTCCATCATTGGCAAAGTTTTCCAATTAATTACACTCCTCTTTGTGAACAGGGTTGTACATTTACTTAATTTTATCCAATATTCATAATGAATGTTTCCACCACATTTGCAGTCTGTAACAAAAAAAGTTTCCACATAACAGCTTTAAAGTGACTGGCAAAAGAATCAGCTTTCTCTTACTAACAGACCATCTGTCATAGGAAATAGTTTCTCCTTAGATATTCTATTAAAACCCACATGATTTTGAAGACTATCAGATCTCTTCTTAATCCCTACTGAAATCCAGTCCAAGTTCTTGCGCTTAATGCAAATCCCTTATCTCTCATTCCCAATTATCTTTCTGCATCCTTAAAGGCTTTGACATAATTTCTGAACTGTCATGTTCATAATAATATCCAGTTTTCAATTCTCTCCCACATTGTGCTGGTTTTGTTTATTAACTAAATACACGTCAGTGAAAATTTATGCATGAAACAAACCTTGTGCAGTTGAATTCATATTATCTACCTGTGGGAAAAGGAAAAGGAAATGTGTTATAAAGGTAAGTAAATAAATACATACAAATTAACAACATTTAATCTTGCTTGTCTCTTACCAATATTAAATTGATGCATATAAGGAATAAAATTAACAGGACTGTCATAGTGAAGTCCATCTTCCGCTGTAAGTGCTACATAAAGTCTAGCGTACCTGAATACAGAAAAAGATGGAGTTTCTTAAGTGTTGTACTGCAGACGGCATAATGCTTACTTCTTTCATTACTTAAATATCAATGAATCACATGAACACCTACAACCATATTTGTGTGTTGCAGCAGGCAGTTGGATGAGAAAGAGAACAGGGATGGGTACAGGTACAATGAGAAGAAAAAACCCAGTGTTTTAGCAGCAATGTCACTACAGCAGTGCTCCAGAGGCCCAAGATAATGATCTAGGAACACAATTTCAAATATCACCATTGCAGCTAGTGGAATTTAAATGTGAATAGTTCTCAATTCCAGATTTATTGGTATCAGGGATAGTCCTGGGAAGTGTTGCTGAACAAAGTGACCTTGGAGTGCAGGTTCATAATTCCTTGAAAATGGAGTCACAGGTAGATAGGATAGTGAAGAAGGCGTTTGATATGTTTGCCTTTATTGGTCAGTGTATTGAGTACAGGAGTTGGAAGGTCATGTTGCGGTTGTACAGGACATTGTTTAGGTCACTTTTGCAATACTGCATGCAGTTCTGGCCTCCCTGTTATAGGAAGGATGCTGTGAAACTTGAAAAGGGTTCAGAAAAGATTTACAAGGATATTGACAGGGTTGAAGGGTTTGAGCTATAGAAAGGGACTAAAAGGATATCATCTAGTCTTCTTTCCTGGTGTCCTTGATGTTGAGGAATTCTTGGGAGGAGTGGATCGTGTTGTCAACTAAGTATTTCAATTTCTGTTGTAGTTCTTTGGCAAACTCTTCTGTTGGTGTGCCTGGTAGCGAGACAATGGGTCTGAGGGGGACCCCAGTTTGCGTACCTTGGGGAGTCCCTAGAGGCAGGTGTGTTGGATCCCTCTGGTTTCATTTTCTGGTAGTGTGTTTTGCAGATGTCCCCTGTTTTGTGTAATTTCTTCAGGGTCGTTCAGTTAAAGAACTGGATTACAACGACGCTGAAGAAATTATGCAACTCAGGAGACACGCGCAAGACACACTACCGGAAAATGAAGCCAAAGGGATCCAACACACTCCACTTCTAGGCAAATCCCCAAGGTACGCATATCGGGGCCCCCCCTCAGACCCAATGTCTCACTGCCAGGCACGCCAACATATAGATTAGCCAAAGAACTACAACAGAAATTGAAATACTTAGTTGACAACACTACTGACTCCATCCACTCCTCCCAAGAATTCCTCAACATCAAGGACCCAGGATAGAAGAGGACTAGATAATGATATCCTTCGATGTAACAGTACTATTTACATCTATAAGCATCGATCTAGCCAAACAGACAATTGCTACGCTGCTGGATGAATCAAGTTGGTACGCATCCCAGGACGCCAACATCAATAAAGGACACCACCATGAAACTACTAGATCTGTGCCTCACAAACCACTTCACCCTCAATGACAGCATATACAAACAAATTAACAGAACACCAATGGGATCCCCAATATCAGGACTGATTGCAGAAGCGGTAATGCTAAGGTTAGAATGGACATCGCTCTCCACTATACAATCCAAACTTTGGGTCTGCTTTGTAAATGACACCTTCCTGATAATCAAACACACAAAACTAGCAGAAACCCACCGACACATAAACAACATCCTCACCGGGATAAAATTTACAAAAGAAGCAGCAAACAACAATCGACTACCCTTCCTGGACATAATGGCAGAACGCAAAAACAATGGGGAACTCCAGACTAGCATATATAGAAAGACCACACATACTGACCAGATACTTAATTACATTAGCAACCAACCCAATGCCCACAAATGGAGCTGCATCAGGACCCTATTTAAACGAGCCACAACACGTTGCAGCAACCCAGAACTACACAAAGCAGAACAGCAGCACCTACACAGAGTCTTCAAAAAGGAATGGATACCCAAAAAGCACAATCATTACCTCTGAGACAGGCCACAACAGGAAGTCACAACACAACCAGACTCACTAGTCACCCTACCGTCCATCAAGGACATTTCAGAGATGACCACAGGACTACGCAGACCCCTAGGCATCAGGGTAGCCCACAAACCAACAACCACCCTACGACAGCTACTGACGAATGTAAAGGATCCCATACCCAAAACCAGCAAAACAGGTCTATTATGCAAAATACCTACTGTACTCTAAGAAACACTACATAGGCCAAACTGGAAGAAAACTGACAATACGAACACCAATTAACCATGAAGAGACATGACCAATTCTCGCTCGTCTCACAACACATGGACAAAGAGGGACACAAATTTGAATGGGATACCACATCCATAATCGCACAAGCCAAACACAGACATGCCAGGGAATTCCTGGAGGCCTAGTATTCTAACTGGAACTCCATCAACAAACACACTGAATTAGACCCTGTGTACAAACTACTGAGAAACAGAACCAGAAGTGGAACCAAACACCCCAACAAACCAAGGTATATAAACAATAAGCCAGACAGAACACAGATGCTTCACTGGGAGGTGCACTGATGATGTTACCTAGCAGGGTGACAAAACTTTTGCAACCAAACCCACTGGCTCGGCGAGCATGTCTACATCCTGATCCACAACCTGAGCTACAAATCTTCATGAAAACTTTCCTTCACATTGTTGGTAATATAGCCAGGTATGAAAAATTGAGGAATTTTTAAAATTCATTCATGAGAGGGTGTCGCTAGCCAGGCAGCATTTATTGCCCATCCCTAATTGCCCAGAGGGCAGTTAAAAGTCAGCCACATTGCTGTGGGTCTGGAGTCACATGTAGGCCAGACCAGGTAAGGATGGCAGTTTCCTTCCCCAAAGGACATTAGTGAACTGGATGGATCTTTCCTGACAATTGACACTGGATTAACAGTCATCATTAGACTCTTAATTCCAGATATTTATTGAATTCAAATTCCACCATCTGCCATAGCTGGATTTGAACCCAGATCCCCAGAACATTATTTGGGTCTCTGGGTTAACAGTTCACTGTTCAGTGACAGTACCACTAGGCCACTGCCTCCCCACTCCTGGGTATGGGCCAGGATCTGGCAGGTGGGATTAGATTAGTTTGGGATTAATGTCAGCATAGACTAGTTGGACTGAAGGGTCTGTTTCTGTGCTATATGACTGTATATTTCAAAATGATATAGATTCAATGCAAAACTCAATGTCGTCTTCTCCACCGTCTATTATTTCTATTGATACATGGTCAGATTTATTGAAACCTAACAGGCCATTCAATCCCATCTTGTGGTAAGTCATCAATCACACCAACGTTGCTAGGATCAACAGCCAGTTTGAATTACTTCTCATAATTCAGTGTTGCTAAAACTGGTGCAATTGTCAGCACAGCTTTCAAGTTGTCAAAGATATACTAACATTCTTATGACCATTCAAATTTTTTGCCTTCCTTTAAAAAATGTAATAAGATACGCCGCTACAGTGTCAAAATTTAGAACATTCCTTCCAGTAAAATCCACTCATGCCAATATATTACAAAATTAGATGGTTTGTCCTAGGTATGGAAATATCCAAATGAACCAGACCTTTCATTTCCCTTGGGGCCAATTGGCCTTGCTCCAGTGTCCAAATAATTTACCAAAGTGAAAGTTAGTTAAGTACTTGGAGCCAACAAGCAGCTATAAGCACGAACTTCAAAGTTTGGCACCAACTTTCCAATGCACTTGAGTATGTGGTTGATAAGCAGAAGGCGTAAATCGTCTTATTTCCAAATTAGTCAGAGGGCAAATCAGAGGGCAACTGAGAGTCATCACAGCAGATTTCTGGGAGACTTTGCCACAGTCGTCGCAAGTGTACAGCAGGTCAGAGAGAACCTTGTGTCAAGGTATGGTTAAACCCGAAACACTACATTGCTATTTCCTACCCATCCTCCTCCTCTGACCAATAAAAAAAGCAGCTCTGTGAAGATGATGACTGGCAAGGTAAAAGTGTACAAGGGAGCAGCCATTGAGAGTTAGCCAGTGTTAGAGTGCAAGTGCTGAGGCCTTTGGTCGAGAAGTCTTGCCATGAGAAGGCTGAGCAGGTAAGGGCTCTTTGACTCTACTTTCTTTCTGCCCAGGTTGAAGGCAGTGAGGGCAGTGCCATGTTCCTGTTGCAGGATGTGCGAGATCAGGGAGATTTCCAGTGTCCCTGGTGGCTACACTTGTGAGAAGAACACCCAGCTGCAGCTGATGACAGACCGTGCTAGGGAACTGCAGCTGGAACTAGATGCACTCAGGATCATCCAGGGTGCAGAGAACATCATTGGTAAGAGCTATAGTTAAGTGGCACTCCGAAGGTGCAGGCTGCAGGTAGCTGGGTGACCAAAGAGGTAAGGGGGAAGGCAGATAGTGCAGGGTTCCCCTGTGGCCATACCCCTCAAGAAAAGTTATACCGCCATGGATACTGAGATAACAAGGTGTAGAGCTGGATGAACACACCAGGCCAAGCAGCATCAGAGGAGCAGGAAAGCTGACGTTTCGGTTATGGACCCTTCTTCAGAAATGGGGGAGGGAAAGGGGATTCTGAATTAAATAGAGAGAGAGGAGGAGGCGGATGGAAGATGGATAAAAGGAGCAGATAGGTGGAGAGGAGACAGACAGGTCAAAGAGGCGGGGATGGAGCCAGTAAAGGTAAGTGTAGGTGGGGATAGGTCAGTCCAGGAGGACGGACAGGTCAAGGAGGTGGGATGAGGCCGATAGGTAGGAGGAGATGGGGCTGGGGCTTGAGGTGGGAGGAAGGACGGACAGGTTAGGTGGGGACGAACTGGGCTGGTTTTGGGATGCAGTCGGGGGAGGGGAGACTTTGAAGCTTGTGAAGTCCACATCGATACGATTGGGCTGCAAAGTTCCCAAGTGAAATATGAGGTTCTGTTCCTGTAGCCTTCGGGTGGCATCATTGTGGCACTGCAGGAAGCCCAGGATGGACATGTCTTCCAAGGAGTGGGAGGGAGAGGTGAAATGGTTCACGACTGGGAGGTGCAGTTGTTTGTTGCGAACCGAACGTAGGTGTTCCAGAAAGCAGTCCCCAAGCCTCTGCTTGGTTTCCCCAGTGTAGAGGAGGCCACATTAGGAACAGCGGATACAGTATACCACATTAGCAGATGTGCAGGTGAACATCTGCTTGATGTGAAAGGTCTTCTTGGGGCCTGGGACAGGGGCGAGGCGGGAGGTGTAAGGGCAGGTGTAGCACCTCCTGTGGTTGCAGGGAAAAGTGCCGGGGTGGTGGGGAGTGTGGAGTAGACAAGGGACTCACGGAGAGAGTGGTCCCTCCAGAAGGCAGATAAGGGTGGGGAGGGAAAAAACTGTCTTTGTCTTTGGAATCAGATTGCAGATGGCAGAAGTGCTGGAGGATGATGTGTTGGGTCTGGAGGTTGGTGGGGCAGTACGTGAGGACAAGGGGGATTCTGTTTTGATTATTATTGCGGGAAGGGGGTGAGAGTGATGAGTTGCAGGAAACGTGGTCAAGGGGAAGTTGCGGTCCTTGAAAAATGAGGACATCTGGGATGTCCGGGAGTGAAAAGCCTCATCTTAGGAGCAGATGCGGCAGAGGCGAAGGAATTGGGAATAGGGGATGGCATTTTTGCAGCAGGGTGGGTGGAGGTGTATTCTAGGTAGCTGTGGGAGACGGTGGGCTTGAAATGGATATCGGTTTCTAGGTGGTTACCCGAGATGGCGACAGACAGGTCCAGGAAGGAGAGAGAGGTATCGGAGTTGGTCCAGGTGAACTTCAGGTTGGGGTGGAAGGTGTTAATGAAGTGGATGAACTGTTCGAGCTCCTCGTGGGAGCACGAGGTTCCGCCAATACAGTCATCCATGTAACAGAGGAAGAGGTGGGGGACAGGGCCAGTGTAGCTTCGGAAGAGGGATTGTTCCACGTATCCTACAAAAAAAGAGACAGGCATACCTTGGGCCCATGCGGTTACCATGGCCACCCTCTGTCTGTAGTAAGTGGGAGAAATTGAAGAAGTTGTTAAGGGTGAGGACAAGTTTAGCTAAGCGGATGAGGGTGTTAGTGGAGGGGGACTGGTCAGGCCTGCGGGACAGGAAGAAGTGGAGGGCCTTTAGGCCATCTGCATGGGGAATGCAAGTGTTCAGGACTGGACATCCATGGTAAAGATGAGGTGTTGGGGACCAGGGAATCGGAAGTTTTGGAGGAGGTGGATGGTGTGGGTGGTGTCACGGACATAGGTGGGGAGTTCCTTGACCAAGGGGAGAAAACGGAGTCAAGATAAGTGGAGATACGTTCGGTGGGGCAGGAGCAGACGGAGACAATGGGTCGACCAGGGCAGTCAGGTTTATGGATTTTGGGAAGGAGATAGAAACAGGCGGTGCGGGGTTGGGGAACAATGAGGTTGGAGGCTGTGGGTGGGAGGTCACCTGAAGTGATGAGGTGGTTGATGGCTTGGGAGATGATGTTTTGGTGGTCGGGGGCGGGGTCATGATCAAGGGTGTGGTAGGAGGTGGTGTCAGACAGCTGGCGTCTGGCCTCGGCAACGTAGAGGTCAGTGCGTCATACTACAACTGTGCCTCCCTTTTCCGCGGGTTTTATGGTGAGGTTGGGGTTGGAGCGGAAGGCTGCATGCTCTGTGGGGGAAGAGGTTAGAGTGGGTGAGAGGGGTGGAGAGGTTGAGGCGATTGATGTGTTGAGGCAGTTGGAGATGAAGAGGTCAAGGGAGGTTAGGAGGCCTTGGGAAGTTTCGAGGAGGAGGGGGTGTGTTGGAGTTGGGAGAAGGGGTCAGTAGAGGGAGGGCTTGGCTCACAATTAAAGTAGTAAGCGCGGAGGCAGAGGAAAGATTGTTCAACGTCCAAGCATAAGCGGTATTCACTGATGTTAGGGTGGAGGGGGATAAAGGTGAGCCCTTTACTGAGGACTGACCATTCGTCCTCAGTGAGGGAGAGGTCTGGGGGGATAGCGAAGACCCAGCAGGGCTGGGTGCTGCTGTCTCCTCTGAAGCTGCGGGCTGTGGAGGCGGTGGGCGGAGCGACGGTGTCAGTGGTGGGCGGAGTGGAGTTGGGCCTCTTTGGATACTGTTGTGGAGGAGGAATGACTTTTCAGGGACTAGCAACAGCAGTCAGGTCAGTGGCATATGACTTCTCTGGGCCTCAGAACCAAAGAGGTGCAGTCAGACGGAAAGATACTGATTGGAGACTCAATTCTGAGGAGATTCTGTGGCCGCAGAAGAGACACCATAATGGTGTGCTGCCTCCCACATGCCAGGGTCAAGGATGTCTCCGAGTGGTTGCAGAACATTCTGAAGGGGAGAGTGCACTGCCAGAGGTCACTGTGCACATCGGTACAAATGACATTGGTGGACAAAGGGGTGAGGTCCTGCAAAATGAGTACAGAGAGTTAGCTAAGAAGTTAAAAAGCAGGATCTCAAGCGCAGTGATCTCTGGATTACTCCCAGTTCCACGTGCCAGTAAGGACAGAAATAGAAAGACAGGCCAGACAAATGCTGAGGAGATGGTGAAGCGGGCAGGGTTTTCAATCCTTCATTTATTGGGATCTTGTCTGGGGTAGAGGTGACCTGTACAAGAGAAAAAGGTTGCACTTGAACCAGACTGCGTCCAATATCCTCATGGGGAGATTTGCTAGTCTTACCCAGGAGGGTTTAAACTAGTTTGGCAGGCCTGACTGGTAAGGCGGGCGAGCTCAGAGCATGGACTGGCTCTGGGGGATGGGATGGTATAGCCATAACAGAAGGGCAGGACTGGCAGCTCAATGTTCCAGGATACAGAAGCTACAAGCATGACATAAGCAAGCAGGCAGGGAGAGTTGCCCTTTTGACAAGGGAGGACATAACAACAGTGCTTAAAGAGGATATTCTTAAGGAGTCATCAAATGAGGTCATATGGTTAGAACTTAGAAACAAGAAGGGGATGGTCACTCTGTTGGGACTGTATTATAGACCCCCACATAGTCAGTGGGTACTAAAGGAGCAGATATGTAGAGCAATTGCAGATACCTGTAGGAATAATGGAGTAGTACTGGTTGGAGATTTTGATTTCCCCTGTATTGACTGGGTCATGCAGAGTGTGAAAGTCCCAAACATGGTGGAAGTTGTCAAATGTGTCCAAGAGAGTCTCCTAAATCAACACGTTGAGGGCCCTACTCGGGAGGGTGCAATACTGGACCTTCTCTTAGGAAGGAAGATTGGGCAAGTGACTGAAGTGTCAGTCAGAGAGCACTTTGGGTCCAGTGACCATAACTCTCTGATTTAACATAGTTATGGAAAAAGATAGGACAGGTCCACAAGTTAAGGTGCTAAAATGGAGCAGAGCCAATTTTCGGGCCATTAGGCAAGATCTAGAAGAAGTTGACTAGGTGAGTATGTTTGAAGGAAAAGGGACGACTGGCAAATGGAAACCATTTAAAAGTGCAATATCAAGAGTCCAGGGACATTATGTCCCTGTTAGGGTGACGGGAAAAGCTGGCAGGGTTAGGGATATTGAGGCTTTGGTCAGGGAAAAGAAGGAGGCATACCTTGATTTTAAGCTATCAGGCTCAAGTAATCACTAGACGACAAGAGACAAAATCAGAAAAGCAAAAACAGGCTACGAGACAGATCTGACAGATAAGGCTAAACATAATCCCATGACGTTTTATATTAAGAGTAAAAGGATGGCTAGGGAGACAACAGGTCCCCTTAAAGATCAGCATGGCCGTCTGTATGTGGAGCACATGAAATGGGGGTGATTTTACCAAATATTTCTCCTCAGTGTTTACTGAGGAGAGAATCATGGATGCTAAAGAAATAAAGGAAACAAGTGGGGATATCTAGGACCACATACATATTACCAGAGTGGAGGTGTTTGCAGCCTTAAAGCACATTAGAGGTGGACAAATCCCCCAAGTCTGATCAAGTCCATCCTCGGACGTTGTGGGATGCTAGGGAAGAAATTGCAGAGGCCCTTACGGAGAATCTTGCTTCATCTTTGGCCACTGGTGAAGTTCCAGAAGACTGGAGGGTGGTTAATGTTGCTCCATTGTTTAAGAATTGTAGCAAAGACAAGCTAGGGAACTACAGGCCAGTGAACCTGACAGCAGTGGTAAGCAAGTTATTGGAGAGACATTGAGTGACACGATTAACCAACATTTGAATAGTCGAGATTTGATTACAGATAGTCAGCGTGGATTCGTGTGCAGGAAGTCATGTCTGAGAAATCGTTTAGAGTTTTTCAGAGATAACCAAAAGGATAGATGAGTGTAGTGCAGTGGTGTTGTCTTTGGATTTTAGTGAGGCCTTTGACAAGGTCCCACAGGGCAGGCTAGTCATGAATGTTAGGTAACATGGGACCCAGGGAGAGTTAACTAATTGGATGCAAAATTGGCTCAATGGTAGGAAGCAGAGGGTGATGGTTGCTTCTCGGCTGGAGGCCTGTGAATCTTTGTTATTTACATTGATGATCTGGATGTGAATGTACAAGGCATGATTAGTAAGTTTGCGGATGATACAAAATTAGGAGGTATCGTTGATACCGAAGGTTATCAAAAATTAGAGGGATCTTGATCAGATGGGGAAGTGGGTTGAGGAATGGCAAATGCAATTCAATACAGATAAGGTGCGAGGTGTTGCACTTGGAAAATCAGAACAAAGTAGGACTTGTACAGTAAATGGTATGGTTCTGAGCAGTGTTGTGGAACAGAGGGACCTATGAGTACAAGTACAGAGTTTGTTGAAAGCAGTGTCACACGTAGACAGGGTGGTGAAGAAGGCATCTAGCATGCTGGCCTTCGTTGGTCAAGGCATTGAGTATAGGAGTTGGGACGTTATGCTACAGTTGTATAAGTCATTGGTGAGGCAGCACTTGGAGTACTGTGTACAGTTTTGGTCGCCCTGTTACAGGAAAGACATAGTTAAACTGGAAAGTATGCAAAGAAGATTTACAGGGATGTTGCCACGATTAGATGGCCTGAGTTATAGCAGAAGTTGGCCATCCTTGGAACATAGGAGAATGAGGGGTGACCTTATTGAGGTGTATAAAATGAGGGGCATAGATAGGATGAATGCACAGTCTTTTTTCCAGGGATGGGGAATTGAAAACTAGAGGGCATAAGTTTAAGGTGAAAGGGAAAGATTTAAGGAGGACCTGAGGGGCAGCTTCTTCATGCAGGGAGTGGTGCATTTGTGGAATAGGCTGCCAGAGAAAGTGATTGTGGCAGGTACAATAGCAACATTTAAAAAGCATTTGGATAGGTACGTGGATGGGAAGAGTTGAGAGAGATAAGGACCAAATGCCAGCAATTGGAACTAGCTCAGTGGGCACTATGGTCAGCATAGACCAGTTTGGGCCAAAGGGCCTGTTTCCATGCTGTATTACTCTATGAATCTAATTTTTTTGAATATTTGCAACATTAAATTTGAACCTCGATCAGAGTATATTACTTGGGATTTGCAGTATTTTCTTCCTATGAGCAAGCTGGAGAAAATTCTGTTGAATAATTGTTAAAAGCTACTGTTCTCCATTGCTGGTTTTAGACAGGAGTCCCACACAACTTTCAAAAGCTGGTATCAGAATTAAAGACACAGGTTTAATTAATGATTGAGGCTTCTGCGCTACCTGACATGCATGGCATCCCCGGCAAATTGAGATCACATCATCATGTAATCGTGGCCAGCAAAAATTTCTTAATATATTAGTGTGTGTTTTTTTAAACATCTAAACAGACCTGCTCTTTTATTTTTTGAGCAACTCTTGAAACGTCATGGCAACATCTGCTGACACTGGCACATGCACGCTATGCATTAATTAAAATTCCACATCCGCAGATTTCGGGGGAATGTGACTGGGGTGGGAGTGGGGTGAGATCAGGAGGAGCTGGACGTGATAAAGAGAGAGAGAGATTGGGATTAGGGAAAGAACTGGAGGGAGGGATTGAGTCTTGGGCTCTACTTGTCACCACTACTGGCTTCTGGGCTCTCTTCTCACTGCAGGAGTCACCCCCATCACACATCTGACATCCCTCTCCCAACCACTGAAGACCAGTTCAAAATCACTCTGAATTCCCTGAGCATGCAGAGTAAGGCATTTGAACATGATGTTACACAAAGTCAATGTAATGATGTCAGTGCTTGGAACTGTGTATTCCCCAATATGCATAGCTGCCGGTGTAAGCAAATACTGCCAAATTTCATCACAATACTTAGATGGGACTGATGACCTCTTGCCCATTCCTGAAAGGCTGATATGTAAGGTGATCTCCACATTCTCATTTGTACTATGCTTTCAAGTAATAACACTCAAGTATTCATGGCTAAGCTGCTTCATTCAACTCCTTCAATTATTTCAGAGATAGCAGGAACTGCAGATGCTGGAGAAACTGAGATAACAAGGTGTAGAGCTGGATGAACACAGCAGGCCAAGCAGCAGAGGGGCAGGAAAGCTGACATTTCGGGCCTAGAAGGGTCTAGGCCTGAAACGTCAGCCTTCCTGCTCCTCTGATGCTGCTTGGCCTGCTGTGTTCCTCCAGCTCTACACAATGTTATCTCTCTTCCTTCAATTATTTATTGCATTTCTATGAAGGAAGATGGACTAAACATATCAGCATCATTCTGTTTACTTTCATTCAGTTCACTTAAATTTGGAAAATTGAATTGGATAACTGAATTTCTCAGTCAGACCCTTCTTTTTGTCTAATTTTATGGGCCTGCAGTCCAATCACAGCCCAGTCTAGGATGTTTCTTCTTTAATATGTCAGTTTGTTTCATTTCCACAGGTTGATTCATGACCGCTCATGAAACCAATATTTTTGCAACAGCCAAGCCATTCCCCAAGTTAAAATCAATTCCTTCTTATATGCATTTTCTCCACGACTTCAACTCTTCTCTATTTACCAAGTCAGTCTTTAATTCCACTCTGTATAATAAGATTGGTTTGTGGTCTCCTTGCAAAACTCTAATATTTTCTCCTTCATTTACCCTTCGCAAGACAAATAGTACCATCAGCTAGCAGATTTGCTCTCTCAATGTCTTTATTAGTTTAGCTCTTGGATTCAAAGTGAAAATTATGGATACTTATCCCAAGCATGAGAGGTTTTGAGTACAGGAGCAGGGCCATGTTGTTGCAGTTATACAGGGACTCGGTAAGGCCACAGCTAGAATGTTGTGCGCAGTTTTAGTCTCCTTTTCTGAGGGAGGATGCTCTTCCTCTTGAGGGAGTGCAGCGAAGCTTCACCAGGCTGTTTCTGGGGATGGCAGGACTGACATATGAGGAGAGACTGACTAGGTTAGGATTGTTTTCGCTGGAGTTCAGACGAATGAGGTGGGGGGGATCTCATAGAGACTTATAAAATTTTAACAGGACTAGACAGGAAAAGAGATGCACTGTCTGTCAGGGAGTGCTGGCACAGTCACAAGTACAGTTTGCACACAATCCAGGAGCTTGTCCACGGTCAGTTGTTCACTCAGGCCAATCATGGTGAGGGTACATGTCTGGCTACAATTCGGAGTGTGGACAACAGTCAGACCTGTAAGGCCATCACAAGCAGTCAGAGAATCATGTACTATTAATCGGGGAGCTGCAAACATAGCGATCAGTTGTATGCTCAGTCATGTTTAGGGCTGTTCGAAGTTGGTCAGAGTTCCGGGTCATCACTGTCCTGAGGTCCATATGTTGATTTTTCAGGAAGGTGTAAGGGGGAACTATATGGACAAAGGGTCAGTGGGCAGGGCTCATTGCCAAAAGGTTGTGGGGCAGTGATAGCTGGGAAGGGCAGCTGAGACACATGTTGAGGTGTGGAGGAGGACAGTGATGGAGGAGAAAGGTATGACAGGGTTGTGGGGGCCAGGTGGTAGTGACCATTATGATGGTCTCCATGTGGAGGCACGGAGGACCATATAGGGGATCATTAATGTGATATCAGGGCATGGAGGCAGGGAGGGCAGGTGGAACCAAAGTTCAATGTGTGGTGGGTCACCAATGAGGACAACAGTGGATGTGGGTTGTCATGGTTTTGCAAGTAAAAGGGGACATACAGGCTCTGGGGCGGGGAAATAATATCTGGTGATATGCAGGACCTGATGCTGATACAGTATCTCACACTGCCATCACTTGCTGTTCATTAAATGTTAACTGCAAATAGAAATTGGCTGAAATTAGAAATTCTGTTCTTTCATTGCAATTGTTTAATTTAAGGCTAAAACAGAAAATAGAGTTAATTTTTATTATTACAGAAATAACCTGGTGTGATTTGCTTTTATTCTGGCTAGCAGTAAGTCAGAGGCAAACTGGAAGTTTCTAAAGATTGTGATGGTGGAAAACGTGCAATTCCTGGCTGCATATGAGTTAGTTCCTGAAACATTCTGGCAGATGTTTCAGAGGTAAGGAAACAGTCTGGACAAACTTATACTGAAATTGAAAGGGTTAAACAAAGTAACTTTGATACATGGATACAGGCACTCAGCGTAAATACCATATGAAGCTCTCAGATAAATCAATCATTCTCCTAACAAAAATCACTACCTGTTCTATTAAGGTCCCATAGTGAAGGGGCACCCTCAACAACTTCTGGCAAGGAATGGATGGTTGTTCATCAGACAGTGGTACCACCCCGACATCGTGAGGGGATATTGTGAACAGCATATGAAATTCTAATGGCAGAACATATAGGAATAAAGAAAACTGAAGGACTGATAAAGTGAGCATTTTACATTGCCAAGGCTCCTTATGGATGTACTGCAGGACCATAAAACATCTGTTAGGTATTAGGGAGACATCAAAATGGTATTTTTAATACCCCTGCCAGTTTTTGAAGGACTAATTAGGTACCATGAGTTTGTAGAACTATTACAAAACAAAAGCAGGACACTAAAAATGAACAAGAAAACCTGATTTCCAGAAGGTTTTCCACTTATGAAAACTAAAGCCGTAATATAAAATTCGGTCATGATCTCTGGAAGAAATTTCTGATGCAGAGGAAATGTTGATCAATTCAGAGTAAAACTTGAACAGTGATAAAGAAAGCACTGCTTTTTTTAAACAAGGGATAAAAAGTGCTGAATATAAATCCGGAATCAAAGAATGTGGAATGTATAACCTATAAAAAAAAACACAACAAAATTTCTGTTCAGTTAAAAGAGACTCCTCAATACTGTCAGGTTACAACTTGAGTTCTATGCTTAAGAAATAAAAATTTTGCACAATGTGTAGCAGAAAAAGGAAATGCAGACAATCTCTGTGCAATGAAATTAATATAATATTACTGAACATCTTTTAACAGTCTCCACAGTAGCATCATTTTGGCAAATAACACAAAAATAGGTGTGAAGTAAAGCAAAGCAGTGAGGATACTGAAAGAGTCTGCAGAGGGATATAGACAAGTTAATCGAATTGGCAAAAACTTGGCAGATAGAATATGCTGGGGGAAAAATGTGTCTATACATTTTGCCAATAAGAATAGAGAAGCTGTGTATTATATAGAAAGACTGCAGAAAGACACAACACAGAGGAATTTCAAAGTCCTCAGACATAAATCACAGAAACCTAGCATCCAAGTTCAGCAAGTAATAAAGGAGCCAGACGGAACGGTTCAAAGGGAATAAAGTATAAAAGTAGGAAAGAAACTTAGGAGAACCCAGATTTGGAGGGACTGTCTTCTGAGGAGACGTTGAGTAGGTTAGGCTTGTATTCATTGGAGTTTAGATGAATGAATGGGACGTTATTGAAACAGACAAGATTGTTAGTGGACTTGAGAGGGTAGATGCAGAAAAGTTGCTTCTCCTTTGGGACAGTCAAGGAGCAGAAAGCATAACCTCAGAATAAGGTGTTGCCCATTTACAGCAGAGATGAAGAGGATTTCTTCTCTCATAGCAAATTTATGGACTTCATACCACAGCAGTATGTTGAGGCTAGATTTTAAGTACAGTCACGGCTGAAATAAAGAGATTTCTAATCAGGAAGGGAATCAAGTGTTAATGAATAAGGCAGGAAAGTGGAGTTGAGGATTATCAGATCAACCATGATTTCATTCAATGACAGAGCACACTCAATGGACTAAATAGCCTACTTCTGCTCTGTGCTCTGAATATAGTGATATTTCACCAGTGAGGCAGGGACTAAAGACGTGCAGACATTCTTTGTAGAGTTAGAAGAATGCAAAATAGTTGTCAAATCCCATGCTCCAAATTCTCCTTTAAAGTCCACGTAGATCTGTCAAACTATAGTCAGGAAGTATCAATACTTCCAAAAGTGTTTGATGAAGGCTTTGAAGTGGAGAAATCCCTTGGTGGTTCATTAAGGGAGCAGAACCCACATTCAGACAGAGAAAATAGGAAATACATTGAATTTAAGGTGCAAAAATTAACATTACATTAGAATCAAACTTGGAACTGGAACCTGAAGCAATGAGATTCAAATTCCTTATCCAATTGTTGCACTGATGTTCATTGAAATGAGCAAAACAATCTAATATATTTCAACGAAATAAAATGGTCAGGAAGTTTAGATGCTGCTGCTGCTTCAGCCACAATGAACATATGCAGCTTAAAACAGTCAGAAAGTGAGCATCTGAAAATAGATTTTCAATCTGATTTGATCATTCAAATAACAGATGTTCCAGTGAAGTACTATTGTTTGACATGAAGTTATTGGAATTCTTTGAGGACATTATGAGTGCAGTGGACAACGGCGCACAAGTGGATGTGGTGTATCTGGATTTTCACGAGGCATTTGACAGGGTGCTGTGCAAAATAAAAGGTGCATTGTGTTATGGGTAATGTATTAGCATGGATAGAAGATTGGTTAACTAACAGAAGGCAAAGAGTGGGGATAAATGGGTGTTTTTCTGGTTGGCAATCAGTGGGTAGTAGTATGCCTCAGGGATCAGTGTTGGGACCGCAATGGTTTACAATTCATATAGATGATTTAAGAGTTGGGGACCAAACATAGAGTATCAATTATTTATTT
Source organism: Ginglymostoma cirratum (assembly GCA_024137785.1). NCBI lineage: Eukaryota > Metazoa > Chordata > Chondrichthyes > Orectolobiformes > Ginglymostomatidae > Ginglymostoma > Ginglymostoma cirratum. The sequence goes on from JAHRHZ010000062.1 coordinate 44,702,352, forward strand.
ACATTATTACTACATATTTACTATTATTTACATGGCGAAAAATTGCAGCATGCTACTCTGCACAGGCACCTGGGTCTCCTTGTGTACGAATGAAAGAAAAAGTTGGTTTGCAAGTACAGCAGGTAACCAAGACAGCAAATGTCCTTCATTGCTAGAGGGACGGAGTTTAAAAATAGAGAGGTTAAGCTGCAGCCGGTGAGGCCAAGCCTGGAGTACTGTGTACAGTTTTGGTCTCCTTACTTGAAAAAGGATGTACCGCACTGTAGGGGGTGCAGAGGAGATCTCTAGGTTGATTCTGGAGTTAAAAGGGCTGGCTTATGAGAGATTGAGTAGACTGGCACTATACTCACTGGAATTTAGAAGAATGAGGGGGGGATCTTATAGTAACATATAAAATTATGTAGGATATAGATAAGATTGAAGTAGGGAGGTTGTTTCCATTGGCAGGTGAAACTCGAACTACGAGGCATAGCTTCAAAATAAGGGGAGCAGATTTAGGACTGCATGGAGAAAGAAGTTCTTCACCCAAAGGGTTGTGAATCTGTGGAATTCCCTGCCCAGTAAAGCAGTTGAGGCTACCTCATTGTCTTTCCTTTAAAAACATTCAGATAGATTTTTGTACAGTAAAGGGCAAGTAGGTGCAGCTTGAATCCACGAAAAGATCCTATTGAATGGCAGAACAGGCTCAGTGGGCCAAATTGCTTACTCCTGCTCCTAGTTCTTACATTCTTATGACACAAATACTGATTAGCTGATTGCTTCAATCAGGCTTCTCTTCCAATCGGAGGACATGGATGTAAGTGAAGCAACTGTGACAAAACATGCAACTGTAGCATAGTAGGGAAATGGACCTGAAAGCAAATATGGGGGAAACATTTCTAGTTTACACCTCAAGGATGACTTTGTTGAAGCAGAAAAGCTGATGAGTTATTTAAGTTAGAATCACAACAGAATCCAATTACTCTGATTCAAGGGCACCCATAATCTAGGGGTGACCAAACAAAACTATTAACATGAACACTAATGCAGGGAATTCACAGTGACACCAACAGAAATTGATTCACCTGTCTCAAGTGAAGATTTGAATACAGATCTCGGGGCTCTCTCAACTTTTTTGATAGGTCTGAGTTGCATTGGATTCTTGGTGGGATTCCTGCCTCAAATCTTGGCATGTTTTCTCACTGTATCACTTCATTAACTACTTACCCCAACCCTCTGGCATCTCTCATGTCAAATTTCAGACCCATCTGCTACAAGCCATTCTCAGAACAATTTAACACTCATTGGATATCCAGGAATTCACCAGCATCCCTTGCACTCGTGCAATCTTTAAAAGGTCATTATCCATCTGGACAAGAACCATTGGTATAAGCTGTCTTGCACAGTTCCTAACATTTGCCACTAACATGGCAGAAAGGGGGAAAATCAGCACCCTGCTGAACAAGGTGGTGCAGAGGAACTTCCTTTTGCCCCAGGTCAAGCAGTGGATGCAACAACACCAAATCATGCTAGCCTGGGCCACCGTTGCCATTTGGGTCAGTATAGTCTCAGCCATCTGGAGGAATGTACAGCACCATACGAAGTAGGTCAATGACCTTCTACACTCTGCCAGAGTGAGTGCCACAGTCTTTCCACCATCATAGTGTTTCCATCCTTCCCTCCCTCCTCTAACCAAAAAAAAAGAGACTGAGACAGGTTGTTAGGAAGTTTGTTGTAGCCTAGAGGGTATTCAGTCTGTTTGTAAAGATTGCATTGTAATTTAAGTAACCAGTTAGTACTGCTAGTTGGTATAAGTGCGGGCTTAGGCGAATACTGGGCTCCAGTGAGTAAGATGAACAAGGTAAAGGCAAGATAAGATTCTTCTATGTTTCTTACTGTAAAGGGGCAGAGACAGCAGTTAGGACAGTGGTGTGCTCCTTCTGCCAGATGTGGGATATCAGGAAGCAGTCTAGTGTCCCTGACGACTATGTCTGCAGGAAGTGTGGCCGGCTGCAGCTCCACACAGACTGTGTTGTTCAGTTGGAGTGGCAGTTGGACACACTGAGGATCATACAGGGATCAGAGAGTGTGATGGGCACTAGTTACAGTGAGGTGGTCACGTCACTGGTTGAATGAGGTAGATGGGTGACTCCCAGGAGAGGTAGGCAGGTACTGCAAGAGTCTGCTGTGGCTATTCATGTCTCTAACAGGTATACTGTTTTGGGGAGGGGAGGAAAAAAAACAAAGTCTCTCAGGGGACTATAACGGCAGCAGCCAGACCTGTGGCACCACAAATGGTTCTGCTGTACAGCAGGGTCAGGCAAGATCCAAGCGAGCAATAGTGTTAGGAAACTCGCTAGTAAGGGGCACAGACAGGCATTTTTGTAATTGGATTCGAGACTCAGGATGGTGTGTTGCCTCCCTGCTGCCAGGGTCAAGGACACCTCCGAGTGGTTGCACGAAATTCTTAAGGGGGAGGGTGAGCAACTAGAGGTCATTGGTACCAATGTGCACAACGGCATAGGTTGAAAGAGGGATAATATCCTGCGGAGTGAGCACAAGTAGTTAGGAAAGAAGCTGAAAAGCATGACCTCGAGGGCAGTTATCTCTGGGTTATGACCAGTGTTACGTGCTAGTAAGGCAAGAAATAGAAAGGTAGGAGAGATGAATGCATGGCTAAGAAGCTAGTGCAGGAGACAGGGTTTTAGGTTCTTGGATCACTGGGACCTCTTCTGGGGCAGGGGTGGCCTGTACAAGAGTCACAGGTTGCTCCTAAGCTGGAGGGAAACAAATATCCTTGCAGGGGTTTCGATAATGCTACAAGAAAGGGTATAAACTAGAGTGGCAGGGGCTGGGAACCAGACAGTAGGTCAGCAAGTGGAGGGATTAAGGGAAAAGTAAATGTTAGAACAGGTAAGTCAGAAAGTAAGGACACAAAACAACGGGTAAAGGAACACAATGGTACCAACGGGCTGAAGTGTGTTTATTTCAACGCAAGAAGTATTTTGGTAAGGCAGATGAGCTTAGAACCTGGATCATTACATGGTACTACAATGTTGTGGCCATTACAGAGAGGGGGACAGGACTGACTGCCTGCCCAACGTTCCAGGGGTTTGTTGTTTCAGACAAGATACAGAGGAAGGTAAAATAGGTGGAGGAGTTATATTACTAATCAGGGAGCATGTCAATCTGACACTCAGAGGGAGCATACTGGAGAGCTCATCCACCGAGGCAATATGGGTTTAGCTCAAAATTACAATGGGTGCAATTACGCCAATAGTATAATCCTATAGGCGCCCAAACAGCCACCAAGACATTGAGGAACAAATATGTAGACAGATTATGGAAAAATGCAATAAAAACAGTGTTGTCATAGTGGGTGACTTTAACTTCCCAGTATTGACTGGGACTCCCTTACAGCAAGAGGCTTTGATGGGGCAGAATTTGTAAAATGCATTCAAGAGGGTTTCTTGAAACAGAAATGTGGATAGTCCAACCAGAGGAGGGGTCATACTGAACTTTTGTATTGGGTATTAAGCCTGGCCAGGTGACTGACCTTTCAATAGGAGAGCAGTTTGGAAACAGATGACAACTCCTAAAGTTTTAAGACAGCTATGAATAAAGATAAGTTAGGACCTTGTGGCAAGTATTAAATTGGGGGAGAGCAAATTTCATCAGTATTAGGCAGGAGCTGTTATCAGACAAGTCCACATTTGACATGTGGGAATTGCTTAAAGACCTGCTGTGAGAATTCAAGACCGGCATTTTCCAGTAAGGAGGAAGGACAAGGATGGAAAGGTAAGAGACCCTTGGATAATGAGGGAGGTTGTGAATTTAGTCAGAAAAGGAAAAAAGAAGTATATGTATGGTTTAGGACGCTAAAATTGGACAGGGCCCACGAGGAATATAAAGAAAGCAGCAAAGAACTCAAGCAGGGAATTAGGAAAAAATGAAGGGGCCATTCTAGAGAATCCCAAGGCATTCTATATATACACATTAAAAACAAGAGGATAACTAGAGAGAAGGTAGGACCGCAAGGATAAAGGAGAGAGCTTGTGCATGGAGCAGAGGATGTGGGTGAGATCCTAAAAGAGCACTTTCTCTCAGTACTCATCCAAGAGAAGGATATAGAGGACTGTGAGATTTGTGTGGGGCATGGTAATATGCTAAAGCATTTTCAGATCAAGAAAGAAGTGGTGTTGGGTCTCTTGAAGAGCATTAAGATGGATAAGTCCCCAGGGCCCAATGTTATTTACCCCAGGTTATTGAGAGAAGCAAGACAGGAGATTGCTGGGGCCTTGACCATGATCTTTATATCCTCTTTAGCCATTGAGGAGGTCCAGAGGACTGGCAAGTAGCTAATGTTGTTCCTCTGATCAAGAAAGGAAGTAGGGATAATCCAGGAAACTATAGACCAGTGAGACTCACATCAGTGATTGGAAAACTATTGGACAGAATTTTTAGGGATAAGATTTACGCACATTTGGAAAAGCATGGCCTAATTAGGGACAGTCAGCATGGCTTTGTGCAGGGCAGGTAGTGTCTTGCTAACTTGATTGAAGTTTTTGAGGAAGTGACACTGGTGATCGATGAAGGTAGGGCAGTGGATGTTGTCTACGTGGAGTTTTGTAAGGCTTTCAACAAGGTCCCTCATGGTAGACTCTTCCAGAAGATTAGGATACATGGGCTTCACGGTGACTTGGCCGCATGGATTCACAATTGGCTTACCCATAGAAGGCAGACGTTATTGGTGGAAGGGTGCTTTTTAGGCTGAAGGTCCATGACCCGTGGTGCTCCGCAGGGTCCCGTACTGGGACCCCAGCTGTTTGTGATATACATGAATGACTTGAATGAAAATGTAGATTAAATGGGTTAGTGAGAATGCAGACTACGTAAAAATCAGTGGAGCTGTGGATAGTGTAAGAGGTTGTCAAAGGATACAGCAGCATATGGAACAATCGCAGATACAGGTGGAGAAACGGCAAACGGTGTTTAATCCAGGTAAATGTGAGGCACTGCGCTTTGGGAGATCAAAGTATACAGTTAATGGCAGGTCCTTGAACAGCATTGATATACAGAGGGATCTTGGGGTTCAAGTCCATAGCTCCCTGAAAGTGACCACACAACTGATAGGGTGGTAAAGAAACACATGGCATGCTTGTCTTTATTGGTTGGGTAATTGAGTACAAGAGTTAGGATGTCATGCTGCAGCTTTAAAATACTTCAGTTAGGCATACTTATAGTACTGCATTCAATTTGGTCACCACATGAAGAAAGGATGTGGAGGCTTTGGAGAGGGTGCAGAAGAGGTTTACTAGGATGTTACCTGGATTAGAGGGTATGAATTATGAGAGGCTAGAAAAACACAGGTTGTTTTCTCTGGAGCAGCAGAGGCTAAGGGGAGACTTGACAGATGTCTATAAAACGGTGAGATGCATAGATAGGGTTGACGGTCAGAATCTTTCTCCCCAGAGTTGAAATGTATAAAATTAGGGGGCATGCATTTAAGGCAAGAGGGGGAATGTTAAAAGGAGATGTGAGGGGCAGGTTTATTTTTTATACACAGAGTAGCAGCAGTCGGGAACACGCTGCTGGGTGGGGGGCGGTGGTGGTGGTAGTGGCAGTGGCAGATACGATAGTGGCATATAAAAGAGACTTCTAGATAAGCACATAAATGTGCAAGAAATGAAGGGATATGGACCAAGGCAGGCGGAAGGGATTTGTTTAATTTAGCGTCATGTTTGGCACAAAGTTGTGGGCTACAGGACCCATTTCTGTGCTGTATTGTTCTATGTTCTACCTTCACTCCAACACCTCACTATCTCTACGACTGTACCACTTTCCACAAAGGATCATGCTGTATCACTCTCAATAACGACCTCAACATCCTCCCTCATTTGCTGTCAACCTCTCAATCCCCAACACCTCTAACCTTGCAAGCCGTCAGCACTGCCAAATCCTTGCTCCTTGCTCCTCACCTCCTGCACAGAAAATAACAAGCGCTGCCAACCGCTTTGGCCTTCCTAATTACTGGTCTTTCATTCCAGGAGGAAAACAGTCCCCAGTAGGCAAAAAGAGTCAAGAAGGGTGGCGGGCTGTCCAACATTCTGTTCCGCTGAATCAATTAAAGAGTCTGTAATTAAAACTGTGGTTTTTAGGTTGTAATAGTGTTTAATCAAGCGAATAGTGTATTTAATAGTCTTACTGTCCCCTGTATAGTTGATTGTGTCAATTTCCCTGTTTATCGCCTTTACCTTTATTTCTTGTATTATACTTACATTTGTATTTTAAATAAACTCAGATTCTTCTGCCCTAAAACACCTGTCTACTGCCCTCTTCATTTCACATTCCCTAAATAAGTCCAGTGTTTAGAGCCAGGGGTCTGGGGGTGATTGGAACTACTTAAAAATCAGAACAAAAAACTGATTGCAAACCAGAACCCTACAAGAGTTTAACAGTCAAACTATTACTTGGATAATTTGAAAGCATTTTTTTATGCAGTGGTACATTTTACATATGACACATATATGTTTACGTAAAATTGAAAAAAGAACCACACCAGATACATTATCCAGAATCGAAATTTATAGAATGAGTAGAATGACAAGAAATTGTTTAAATAAATAATGAATAGAAAAGGAAGAATCGTTTACAGTAATTCTTGTATTTTGCTGTCTATGTACCATATCGTTAAAGGGGTATGTAAAAAAATAACCCACTCTTATTTTTTGGACTATGGAATGAAAATGAGAAAACATGGGCACTGCTTCAAACAAAAAAAAAGTAGGGGCTCGAGGACTTGTTTGCAGTTTTTGAAAGGCAAGTGAAACTAACTGATTACATATGCAACAAAGTTACTTTTGGAGGTAGTGTGTTCAGACAAAGCAGCAGTGCTCTGGGCAACTCTGCCTAGAGAAAGCCCATAAACAAAACTTGATGGCAAACTTAGAGGACTCCAAGTCTGTCTGATGCCCTTCTGATAGCCAATGTGTATGAGTGAGGTGAGGATCAGCCAGGCAGCTCAATGCATTGTAAACCTTAGCAGATGTATCATGAGGTGCAGGTAATGTGTGCCAGAATTTGCAAAGTTGTCCATGGAGCATTAAAGTGTACTTCTTTCATTCTTTTCACAGGACATGGGCAAAGGCCCCTTCAACTGTCACAGTGCTGAGTGCCTATATCAGGGCTGGTTGTCCACTGACTTGAGACTAAGTCACCTCCTCTGTCTTTAGGAGGTAATGGCATGTAACACTGAGGAACAGGCAACAAAGGATGGAGGAGTTTCTGACATGGGGACACTCACACCTGTAAAAGGAAAAGGTAGTGAAAAATTACTGGAGAGCAGTGGACCTGAATAATCCCAGGTGGCAACTGAGGACTACAAAGAAAATCAAGTGATGAGGGCTCTAAACAGGTGTCAATCACTGGGCAGAAGGAAGATACATGGGTCTGAACAATCAGAAATGGGATTGCAATTAACGTAGAGTCATAGAGACGTACAGCATAGAAACAGATCCTTCAGTCCAACTTGTTCACGCTGACCAGATATCGTAAATTAATCTAGTCCCATTTGCCAGCATTTGGCCCATATCCCCCTAAACCCTTCCTATTCATGTACCCATGAAGATGCCTCTTAAATGTTGTAATTGTACCAGCATTCGCCACCTCCTCTGGCAGCTCATTCCATACACACACCACCCTGTGCATGAAAAAGTTGCCCCTCGGGTCCCTTATAAATCATTCCCCTCTCATCTTAAACCTACAACCCTCTAATTTTGGACTCGCCTATTCTGGGGAAAAGACCTTTGCTTTTCCCCCATCCATGCCCCTCATGGTTTTATAAACCTCTATTATGTCACCCTCTCAGCTTCCAACGCTCCAGGGAAAATAGCCCGAGCCTATTCAGTCTCTCCCTACAGTTCAAACTCTTCAACCCTGGCAACATCCTTGTCAGTCTTTTCTGAACCCTTTCAAGTTTCACAACATCCTTTCTTTATGAACTGAATACTTTATATTTTCCAGTGTAGATCCTCGTATTTCAGCAGAAGGCCTTATCACCGGAACTTTCCAACAAGCATCAAGACATTGCTTGGTTGGTGGTGAGAAGGGAACTACCTGTGATATTCTTCTTGTACACCCGATCCATCTGCACAACAGCATACTGCCCTCAAAGTGGCTGCAGGGGTAATAAGATTGTCATACATCTCCTGCTGGAATGTGCCTTTGCAGGGGAAGTCTGGAGGAAGATGCAGTGGTTTCTGTCAAGGTTACGGTCTGTTCCCCGGAGGCACACCAAGATAAACATCGACTGCACCTGGAGGAGCATCAAGTTGGTCAAAGACGTTCTTTGGTCTGCCAGAAGAAGGAGCCGACCCTGAACAAATGTTGCAGACTGGAACCTTCCAAAGTCAAGGGCTATGTGCTAAGGGACACACTAAAGCTTGGGGCAGCTACCACCAAGATGCAGTGGGGAAAGATCACTGTCCGAGATCTTTCTGCTGAAAGTAAATGTTGGTCTGTTCAGTCATCCTGGTGCATCAAATACATGTAAGTTTAATCTAGTACAAGTAAGAGATGCCTTTGGTTTGTTTGTTGGTTACAGTCAAACTCCAAAGTTTGCTTGTTTCCTCATATGCTTCTGTACAGAACTGAACTGCATTTGTGACAATATGTCTACACACACTCACACGATTTTATGAATAAAAGAATATTTTTAAATCAAAAATTGACCAGAATGCGAACTAGTCATATAAATACTGCGGTTCAAAATCAGAGGCGAAGAAAACTGCAGGGAGCAACACCTGACTCCCCAAAGCCTGTCCACCATTTACACGGACAAGTTAGGAATAGCCACCATTTATCTGGGTACATGACATTTCGATAACACAAAAGCTTGACACCATCCAGGAAAAAGCAGCCCATTCGATTGGAATCACATTCACAAACATCCACTCCCTCCAGCACCAACATTCAGTAGCAAGAATGTGAACTATCTACAAGATACACTGAAGAAATTCACCCAAGCTCCTCAGACAACACCATCCAAACTCACAACCACTTCCTTCAAGAAGGACAAGAGCAGCAGATACAAGTGAACACCACCACTGCAACAGTGTTCTGAGGAAAGGTCACCGGACCCGAAACATTAACTCTGATATTTTTCTTCACAGACGCTGCCAGACCTGCTGAGCTTTTCCAGCAACCTCTGTTTTTGTACCACCACCTGCAAGTTTGTCTCCAAGCCACCTACTGGGGAGGCAATAGCCTAGTGGTATTCTTGGTGGACTGTTAATCCAGAGTAATTCTGGAGTCCAAGGTTCAAATCCCACCATAGCAGACAGTGGAATTTGAATTCAGTTTAAAAAAAAAAATCTGGAATTAAGAGTCTACCATGAATCCATTGCTGATTGTCAGGGCAAAAATCCAGCTGGAACAGAAACAAAGCTGAGCTTTTCCAGCAACTTTGTTTTTGTTCCCGATTTATAGCATCCACAGTTCTTTCGGTTTTTAAAAACCCAGCTGGATTCACTAATGTCTTTTAGGGAAGGAACCGTCATCCTTACCTGGTCTGGCCTACATGTGACTCCAGGCCCACAGCAATGTGGTTGACTCTGAACTGCCCTCTGGGAATCAGGGATGGGCAATAAATGCTGGCAAAGTCAGCGATGGCCTCATCCCATGAACGAATGAAAAAAAAAATCCTAATTTGGAAATATGTGACAAATGACAACACCTTCCAGTTGTGATCAGAGATAAAAGGTACTGCAGATGCTGGAGAATCCGAGATAACAAGCATGGGGCTGGATGAACACAGCAGGCCAAGCAGCATCATAGGAGCAGGAAAACTTGACGTTTCGGGCCTAGACCCTTCATCAGAAATGGGGGAGGGGAAGAGGGTTCTGAAATAAATAGGGAGAGAGGGGGAGGTGGATAGAGGATGGATAGTGGAGAGGATAGGTGGAGTGGAGGCAGACAAGTCGAAGAGGCGGGGATGGAGCCAGTAAAGGTGAGTGTAGGTAGGGGGGTAGGGAGGAGATAGGTCAGTCCAGGGAGGACAGACAGGTCAAGGGGGTGGGATTACGTTAGTAAATAGGAGATGGGGGTGTGGCTTGAGGTGAGAGGAAAAACAGGTGAACTATTTTAACTCCCCGCCCCACTCCCTGGTAAACACGTCCATCCTGGGCCTCCCTCCAGTGTCACAATGACACCGCCCACAAACTAAAGGAGCAGCACCTCATATTCCACCTCCGGAGCCTAAACAGCCTGACGACTTAAACACTGAATTCACCAGTATTAAAATCTTCCCACCCCCAGCCTCATCCCATGTCCAACTCTCCCTCTCATCCCCACCTCCTTGACTTGGTTGGTCCATCTTCTCTCCCAACTATCCACCCCACCCATCCCACTGACCACTCCCTACCTCCACTAAGCTATCACCATCCCACTAACCTTCCCCAGCCCCACCCCTTCTCTCTATTTTATTTCTCAGCTCCCTTCTCCGTCCCTATTTATGAAGAAGGATCCCGACCTGAAGCGTCAACTTTCCTCTCCTCTGATTCCAGCTGGCCTGCTGTGATTCTCCTGCTCCACACTGTGTTATCTCTGACTCCAGTATCTGCAGTTCTTGCTATCTCTGATTTGGAAATATATCGCTTTTCCTTCACTGTCACTGATTCAAAGTTCTGGAATTCCCTCCCTAACGACATTGTGTATCTACCTACACTGGCATTGACTATTAACGGTTCAAAGAAACAGCCTCATCACCACCTTTTCAAGGGCAACTAGGGACGGGCGACAAATGCTCTTACTATAGCTTCTGCTATGTGAATGAATAAACAAAAACATCTATTCAGTTTATAAATTTAAATAGGTATCTGTGGCAGACAGTTTAAAACAGAAAGCAGAGACTGGTCAATAGTCGAACTGGAAAACGGAAGGGCAGATGAAGGAGAAACTGAAACATGTTAACCGAAGAAATTGTGACCGTGTCCGGGGTTTTGTTTTATTTGGACATGGGGAAAGCGGAGAAACGATCCAAACAGTTAAAACCACACAGCGCTAAGAAAAACAAACATCCGTTACTGCTGGCTCTATACAGCTGAGAAAAAATCCACCACAACCCGAGTTTTTCCATTCACTGGGACAGGACTCACTTTCCTCACCGTCCTCCTCCTCTTCTCAAACTCGCGCTTCCCGCCATCTCGCTCACGGCCGTTTACCGTTTTTTTTCGAAATGAAACTGCCACTGGCGCGTGGGCTTAGCAGCTCCCACCTCTATCGGCCCGAAAATAGCGGCCACCGCCAGATTCCTACTGCCCAGAGAATGGGCGGGGGGAGGCTGCGATTCTGAATCTACCAATGCAGTAAACAGACTTCGGATGCACAGTTAAAATATCTAATAAACAAGTAACTGGCACCACAAGTTCGGAAAACATCGATACGAACACACCCCAGAGTTCATGTAACACACGATGCTACTAACACTCGAGTGCGAATGACAAAGACAAAATTACAACCTCACAAGTCCGATAGGCAAAATAGTATTTGAAGTAGCAGTTGCAACATTTTTGCGTCCAGAATCCTCCGAGGAAAGCCCTTGAAGTCAGAGAATTCAGACTCAACACTCTTCTAAGCTTAGCCAAGAAATGATTCGAATTGTCCTGTCTTAAATGAATAAGATCCCCGAGAACGATGAAAACATTACATCGCAGAAAGTGGTCATTCAAACCATCATGTCTGCGCCACTGAATAAACTACCTGCCCATTCCAATCCCTCGTTCCGGTATCTAGTCCGTACCCTCACAGGTTACGGCACTCCAGGTTCCAAGTTGAGAGTTTCCGCCTCATCCATCAAACTGGCCAGCAAATTCCAGGCGGTCATCACCCTCTTGGTGAAAACATATTTTCCTCGTGTCCCTTCTAATTCTTCTCGTAATGACCTTAAATCTGTGCATTCAAACAGTTCTCCTCTCCACTGGAGGAAACAACTCTTCCCTGTCCACCGTATCCATGTCCTCATTACCTTGTCACCCCTCAGTTTGCAAGTTTCAATTTTTCCCCATATCTGCAATTTTCAAGCCCTGGTAACATTATTGTAAATCTTCTCGTACACTCTGTCTCTCTGTTGCATGGACATGATGGTTGTTACTAGTATGCTCTTTAATCGTAGAAAACTACAGAGTCTGCTCATCCAAGTGTAATAGAGGATAACTACTCCCAAGTCCAACTAAAAGATTCTCTGTAACAAGTTTATTGTCTGTAACAATTAGTTACGTGTTATATTGGTAGAGCAGACATTGTTTGAGGAAGTCCAGATCTCACTAATTTTAGATCCTCAGCTGTTCTGTCAAAATAAATATTGACATCATCACAGTGCCCATGGCACTCAATATTAACCGTTTCAGACCCAGATACAAAATCTTCCTTCAGACAGTTGGTAAACAGCTTTTGAGTTCTCTCTGGGTATTTGTTTCACTGTCTCCTTGCAATACTTGGGTGTTGATCTTGTCTTGTCACTCCTTAATTTAGTAATTGACTCCTTGATCAATACTGCAGCACCCCCTCCTCTTAAAGCATCCCTGTTTCACCTGAAGATTTTATACACTGGAATACTGAGCTCTCAGTCCTAACCCTCCCAACACCATGTTTCTGAGCTATCAATGCTGTCATATCCCCAACTTGAGCTAAGCACCCTCAATTCACTTGCCTACTCGCAAGACTCTTTGCATTAAAATAAATGCCTTCCAAGCTTGCCGTGCTCCCTTGTTTCTTGACTATATACGCTTTCTTAGATCTCACCATACCCAACTCAAGGACAAACGAAAGTTAGGAAGGTCAACAGGTGATATTTTTGCCAGTGAATCTCTCAGTCCATGAAAGAATAAAGAGGGTATTGAGTAGTTTGGGTTGAGGCCATGATAGGTAGCTCAAAGCTTGTGTGGACAAAATGGATTTCAATTCATGGGACATTGGAGCCAGTGCTCCGTCTGAATCGTGCTGGAATGAAGTCCTGCAAAGGTAAATTATAAAGAAAATTAGTACAAAATACAAAAGTGGTTAGCAGAAGCTTCAATAAGTATATAAAATTGAAAAGAGTGGCTAAGGTGAATGCTGGTCTCTTGGAGGATGAAATGTGGAGCTAATAGTGGGGAACACAGAAATGGTGGGGTTACTAAATCAATACTTTGCTCCAGTTTTCATGATGGAGAACACACATACCATCCCAACAGTAACAGATAATGCAGAGATTACAGAAATGGAAGAGCTTAGAACAATCATCATCACTAGGGAAAAAGTGATGAACATATTGGGATTGGAGGCAGACAAGTCTCCACAGTTTGAAGGCCTACATGCTAGGTTCTCAAAGAAAGTGGCAGCAGAGATAATGGTTCGAATAGTTATAATTTTTTAAAAAATTTCCTGGATGCAAGAAAGGTTCCAGTGGATGCAAAAATGCTAATGGGTGGCTGGTGAGAATGGGCAGGTCTTAGCCCAGTATGGATGAAATCATGCCCAGTGCAGAAGAGAGTGAGCCCTCTTGGTGAAAGCCCAGCTTTGGGTGTCTAAGGCCCATTGCTTAAGAAAGGACTGTAATGTTTGACTTTTTAAACTATATTTCTTTATTCTTTTCTACTTTTATACTAAGAAGACAGTAGATCTGAAATTTTTAACATATTTCATTATTTTTCTACTTCTGTAATTAAAGTTTAGGTACTTTGTGGGTAGTTTTCACTGTACTCCTGTACTCTGTACTTGAGTACACGTGACAATAAAACCTAAATCTAAATCATAAGACCATAAGACATAGGAGTGGAAGTAAGGCCATTCAGCCCATCGAGTCCACTCCGCCAGTTAATCATGGCTGATGGGCATTTCAACTCCACTTACCCGCACTCTCCCCGTAGCCCTTGATTCCTTGCGGGATCAAGAATTTATCAATCTCTGCCTTGAAGACATTCAACGTCCCAGCCTCCACTGCGCTTCGTGGCAATGAGTTCCACAGGCCCACCACTCTCTGGCTGAAGAAATGTCTCCTCATTTCCGTTCTAAATTGACCCCCTCTAATTCTAAGGCTGTGCCCACGGGTCCTAGTATCCCCACCTAACGGAAACAACTTCCCAGCGTCCACCCTTTCTAAGCCATGCATTATCTTGTAAGTTTCTATTAGATCTCCCCTCAACCTTCTAAACTCTAATGAATACAATCCCAGGATCCTCAGCCGTTCGTCGTATGTTAGGCCTACCATTCCAGGGATCATCCGTGTGGATGTCCGCTGGACACGCTCCAGTGCCAGTATGTCCTGCCTGAGGTGTGGAGCCCAAAATTGGACACGGTATTCTAAATGGGGCCTAACTAGAGCTTTATAAAGTCTCAGAAGCACATCGCTGCTTTTATATTCCAACCCTCTAAGATAAATGACAACATTCCATTCGCTTTCTTCATCACAGACTCAACCTGCAAGTTAACCTTTAGAGAATCCTGTACTAGCACTCCCGGATCCCGTTGTACTTCGGCTTTATGAATTTTCTCACCGTTCAGAAAATAGTCCATGCCTGTATTCTTTTTTCCAAGGTGCAAGACCTCAGATTTGCTCACGTTGAATTTCAGCAGCCATTTCCTGGACCACTCTCCTAAACTATCTAAATCATTCTGCAGCCTCCCCACCTCCTCCGTACTACCTGCCTGACCACCCAACTTCGTACCATCGGCAAACTTCGCCAGATCAATCGCCAGGCAAATCCAAATCTTTTTTAAAAAGTGAAGAAGGCGGAATGTAGGAAACCATAGGCCAGTTAGTTTACCATCTATTGTTGGGCAATTGTTAGCATCTATTCCTGAGGAAGTTAAAAACAGTAGTCAAAACACAATTGATCAGAATCAAAATGGTTTTAAAAGTGTATATTGTGTTTGACAAATTTGCTAGAGTTCTTTGAGAATGTAACAAGCAAGGTAGATAACAGGGATCCCATAAATGTAGTATAAATTGTCTTCTCGAAGGCATTTGATAAGGTGTTGCACAAAAAGTTAATATACAAAGTAAGATCACATGGGGTTAGGGGTAATTTATTAGCTTGAACAGAGGATTGGCTAACAAACAGAAAACAGAGAGTTGGGATAAATGGGTCTTTTATCTGGTTGGCAAGCTGTAACTTGTGGGGAGACTTCAATCTCTGGGCCATAACTATTTACAATGTATATTAATGACACATATGCAGGGATGGAAGATACTATGGTCAAACTTGCAGATGACACTAAAATAGGTGGGAAAGTAAGTTGCAATGAGAAAAGAAAAATGGAGTTTTGACATTTATTGCTAAAGAATAGAGGTTGTTGACTTGCTTGCCAAGCTGGCTCATTCTCGTTCAGACGTTTCGTCACTATGCCAGGTGACATCATCAGTGGAGCCTCCGATGAAGCAATGTTATTCAACTCTGCTTGGAATTTATACTGTTTGGTCTGTTATGGTCAGTAGTATCATTTCCGGTTTTGATCTGTATGGGTTTGTATATGGAATCCAATTCTGTGTTTGTTGATTCCATTACGGGTGGAGAACCATGCCTCTAGGAATTCTGTGCATGTCTATGTTTGGCTTGGGCTACTATGGTTACCTTGTCACAGTTAAACTGATGGTCTTCATTGTCTGAATGTACCGATGTTAGGGAGAGTCCGTCGTGCCGTTTTGCTGCGAGTTGATGTTCATGTATACTTATGGCTAGTTTCCTTCCTCTCTGCCTGATGTAATGTCTGTGGCAGTCGTTGAATGGTATTTTGTAAACAACATTGGTTCTGCATGTTGTGGGTATAAGGTCTTTAATCCTTCTAAGTGTTTGTCATAGAGTGGCTGTAGGCTTATGGGCCACCATGATTCCTCGTGGTCTTAGGAGTCCTGTTGTCACTTCTGGTATGTTCTTGATATATGGCAGCGTGGCCAGTGAGTTAGGGCGTAATGTGTCCTCCTGTTGTTGTCTGTTTCATAGGCATCTGCGGATGAAGTTGTGGAAATATCTGTTTATAGTGAGGATTTTGTATAGGTGCTCTTCCTCTTTCCTGCATAGTTCCGGGGTGTTGCAGTGTGTCCTGCCCCATTTAAATAGTGTCCTAATGCAGCTTTGTTTGAGGGCGTTGGGGTGGTTGCTGTGGAAGTTGAGGATTTCATCAGTATGGGTTGTTTTTCTGTACACTGAGGTCTGGAACTCCCCGTTGGTCTTACGCTCAACTTTAACATCCAGTGACGGAAGTTCATCGTTGTTTTCTTCTTCCTTTGTGAATTTAATCCGTGCGAATATGCTGTTGATGAGGTGGTGGGTCTCTTCTAATTTGTTGCGTTTAATAATGACAATTGTGTCATCTACGTACTGGATCCAATAGTTTAGGTTGAATGCGGGGGAGGGTGGTGTGTTCTAGTCTTTGCATGACTGTTCCTTCAATGAGTCCTGAGATGGATAATCCCATTGGTGTACCTTTGATCTGTTTGTATACTTGACCATTAAAGACAAAGTGTGGGCTGAGGCAGAGGTCTAATAGTTTAAATAGGTTGTCGTTGCTGATTGAGTTGCTGGTCTGCGTTGCTGCTTCCTCTAGTAATGTGGCCACTGTTTCTTTAGCTAGTGGGATGTCGATTGATGTGAATAAAGTTGTGACGTCAAAGGATACCATAATCTGGTCGTTGCTGATTTTAATGTTCTGGAGGTATCAAGGAAATCTTGGGTTAAGTGGACGGAATGGGGTGATTTGTCAGCTAGGTGCTTCAATCTCTGTTGTGGGCCCTTGGCCAGTTTGTGTGAAGGTGTGCCTGGTAGGGAAACAATGTGTCTGAGGGGTTGTCTGGTTGAGATCCTTTAGGAAGTCCAGAGAAGCTGGGGGGGCGGTGGTGTTTGTGCCTTCTGGTTTCATTCTAATGTAGTCCATCTTGGTTATCTGCCCTGTTTCCTTTAGCCTCTTCAGTGTCTCGGTGATCCTATTACCTAGCTGCGGTGTTGGGTCTATTGCCACCTGTTGGTAAGTGGTTGTATCTACAAGCAATGCCTGTGCCTTCTTAATGTAGTCAGTTTGCTCATAATGACAGTCATGTGCCCTTTATTTGCTGGTAGGATTATGATGTTCTTGTCTTTCTTGACCCAGTGCTTTTCTTGTGCTATCTAGTACTTTTCTCTCTGATGTGTCCAGGTTGTTCCCTTTGTTTCTTCTGTGTAGTGTGGGGATTATAGTTTGTCGGATGGCTTGCTGTGTTTCATCCATGAGTCTGTTGTCTTTTGATGTAGTCTCCAGAGTGGCCATGAAGTCTGTTCTGGGTTATAGTTCAGTCCCAGTAATAGGACAGCTTTCTCAGTTTCTGTGAGTCCTGTGAGTCTGCTGGATATGTTTCCTATCCATGTGTCCAGTTTGTTGTTGTCCTTGTCTTTGAGGTGGATCAATTTGGTGAGTTTCTCCTGGAGCTTGTGTCTCTTCTTAGTTTTGGTTTTGTGTTGATGGTGATGGCCTGTTCTAGGATTGTAGTCTACGGCTGGTCCATAGTGTT
Source organism: Ginglymostoma cirratum (assembly GCA_024137785.1). NCBI lineage: Eukaryota > Metazoa > Chordata > Chondrichthyes > Orectolobiformes > Ginglymostomatidae > Ginglymostoma > Ginglymostoma cirratum. Next base: position 44,719,849 of record JAHRHZ010000062.1, read on the forward strand.
TAGATACTGTGATTTTTGGCACGTAACTTCCCATTTGTACCTGTGGAGTCGGTCATTGGCATCATTAATCATTGCTTGTAGCATTCTGTGTCCATTCTTTTCAGCTATTTCATATGCCTGTGGGTTGTTGAGTGGAGGTTTGTACTTCACTCTGCGGGGCAGTACCTGGTTCCTGAGGAATTCATGGAGAAAGTGAAGTTGTTCGCGGTTAGAGCTCAGGCAGTTGGCGAAGGTTTCCCATTGTTGGGCAATTTTTAGCGTGTTACACCTGTAGGTGTTCAAAATTTTGGCAAAGATCTGTAGCTCGGATTGTGGGTGAGGTTGTTGACTTGTTCGACGAGCTGCCTTGTTCTCTTTCAGACATTTCATCACCATGCTAGGTGAAATCATCAATGGAACCTCTGACGGAGCAGTGTTATTCTACTCTGCTTGAGTTTATACTGTTTGGTCCGTTAGGGTGAGTACTGTTATTTCTAGTTTTGATCTGTATGAGTTTGTATATGGAGTCCAATTCTATGTGTTTGTTGATTGCATTTCAAGACATATCGGAACTGACAACAAGACTCCTAAGACCATGAGGAATCATGGACAAAAACAAAGTTGCTGGAAAAGCTCAGCAGATCTGGCAGCATCTGAGAAGGAGAAAACAGAGTTAACGTTTGGGTTCAGTGACCCTTCCTCAGAACTGATTCCACGAGGAATCATTGTGGGCCGTAAGCCCACAGCCTCTCTATGACAAACGCTTACAAGGATTAAAGACCGCATTCCCACAACATGTAGAACCAATGTTGTTTACAAAATACCATTCAACGACTGCCACAAACATTACATCAGAAAGGAAGGAAACTAGCCATCAGAATACATGAACATCAACTCGCAGCAAAACAGCAGGATGAACTCTCCTTAATATCGGTACACTCAAACAATGAAGGCTATCAGTTTAACTGGGACCAGGTAACCATAGTAGCCCAAGCCCAACACAGACATGCAGGGGAATTCCTACAGGCATGGTTCGTCACCTGTAATGGAATCAACAAATACAGAATTGGACTCCATATACAAACCCATACATATCAAAACCAGAAATGACACTACTCACCATAATGGACCAAACAGTATAAATTCCAAGCAGAGTTGAATAACATCACTTCATCAGAAGCTCTACTGATGATATCATCCAGCATGGTGACGAAACATCTGAATGAGAACAAGTCAGCTCGGCGAGCAAGTCAACAACCTCAACCAAAACCCGAGCTACAGATCTTTGCCAAAACTTTGAGCTGAAGAATAGAGTATAAAAGTAGTGAAGTGTTACTACAACTGTATAAGGCATTAGTTAGTCCATACAGGGAATATTGTGTACAATTTTGGTTTTCTTACTTGGGGAATAATGTAGATACATTATAGGCAGTTTAGAAGAAGTTCACTAGATTAATTCCAGACATGAGGGGTTTGTTTTAAAAGAGATAGAACGCTTTAGGCCTAACACTCCCTCGAGTTTAGAAGAGTGGGAAAAGATTTTATTGATGCAAATAAGGTGCTAAAGGGGATTGATAAATTAAATGTACAGAGGAAGACAGAGAGGACGTTTCCTCATGTGGAGCAATCCAGAATAAGAAGTCATAGTTTTAGGATAAGGGGTATCTGATTTAAAATGGAGAGGAGTAGAAATTACATCTCTCAAAGACCATGAGGAACAGGGGTAGGCTGTTTAGCCTCTCAAGTCTGCACTACCATTCAATAGGATCATTGCTGATCTAACATTCGTCATGTCCACTTTCCTGTATTTTCCCCCGTAACCCTTGATTCCCCTAATGATTGAAGAATCTATTTCCCTATCTCAGCCTTAAATATACACAAGGACTTTGCCCCCATGGGTCTTTGTGGCAAGGAATTCCAAAGACTCAACCCTCAAGAAATTGCTCCTCATGACAGTCTTATATTGGTGCCCCTTTATTCCAAAACTATGACCTCTGTCTGATGAGGAGAAACGTACTCTCAGCATTTACCTAGACAAGCTCTTAAGAATCCAATATATTTCAATGAGATCACCTGTCATTCTTGTGGAATTCACTAATCCAGGGTGTGTTGGACACCAGGAAATTAAATTTATTCAAAGAGGCAATAGATAAATTTTTACCTAGTAATGGGTTGAAAGGTTATGGAGATTGGCAGAACATTGGAATTGAGACTAAGATGAGAACAGCCACAATCGTACTAATTGGCAAAGCAAGCTTGAAAGGCTGTATTGCATACTTCTGCTCCTAGTTCTCATGTAAATGTCTTCGATTAATAGGATTAACGGGCTTTCTTTATTCCATATTTTCTTGTACTTATTTATGTTGTGAAAACATTAAAACAGAGACCACGTCATTGTTAAAATTAACCTTTATTAACAAATAATTTGATAACCAAAATATTATAAACTGTATATCCGTACAGAACACAATTAACAATGTTCGTAACGCAAAGCAATTCAGCTAATATAAGGTCCGCAAGAAATCTGCTGGGCTATGACAATTTCTAATTTGGCTCAAAGCAGTAAAATCCTTGGGAACCAAACACCCTGTTTAATTTGGAGCCAAAGGAACAGAATAAAGTTCTGATATTTTATCTCCCTACCTTGAGATATGTGAAAATGAAAAATAAAGTTAAATCAAAGAACAATTATGAAATATAAATCTTGTTAATCAGTTACAGCAAATAAAGGTAGATAAGTATTGGAGATAGGCAACACATGAATAAAACTAACAGTCACTGCACAGGATGATTTTGGAGACATGCATCTTGACTCCCTCACGAATGTATTTTTGTCTGTTAATGGCACAGTCTCTAAAACAATAAAGTTTTTACCTTTGTTTAGCTGCTGAGTTAAATCCAGAAGACAATAAGGCACACGGCCTAGATTTAATATTTGAATGACTAAATCATCTCCCTGAATGGGGTAGTTATCTGTCCCATTTTACCTTAATTAAATTGGAGGTCAGTGGCTTTGAGGTGAGTTGGGTTCGGTTTGAAGAATTTAAAAATTTCACAGGCCACCCAACTTGAAAATAAAATGTGCTTTTATTGGTGAATTCCCTCTATCCTTCCATTTCTCTGTATTTTGGCACCACTCCTGCTACTAGTCAGATGAGTTTGACATAGCTTAATCTGAAATTATGTTGTGAATTGAAATTCAGGAAAATTTAGCAGAATAATGTGAAATTTCACCAAACCACCCAACCATTTGAACAGAGCTTTTAACAGTTAAAAATAAGTGTTGTTAAAATTGCTAATCACTTCAGATGAATATGGATTTCTGATAAATATGGATTTCATATGAATACCACTCTATTCTCATGCCAGTATTTGTACATATACTTTCAGGGTTGTTCTGAAAGCTGTGGAAGAATTTGCATAAAAACACAAGAAGTACATCTAAACTGAACTGTCGTCAAAAAGATTAACATGAACTTTCTATGATCTAGAAATGACAAAATGTAAAATGATTTTCTGATCATTTTAGAAAAATGTTCTCCATGAAAATATTAATAAGATGAATAGCACAAATGCAACATTGTTGTCACGCCCCTTATGAGAGGATCCAGCAAGCACAGGACATTTCTCATCTGCAAAACAAAAAGGAATTATGTTCAACAATTTAAGATCTGAATAACTTGAACTTGACAGTACAGATTAGCAGAGATTTGTAAAAAATACCACTTTCCCTATAATGCAATGTTCTATGGCGATTTTATACAGCTTCAGGTCATGCAAGAATGCAACCATCGCATTATAGGAGAACTATCCATATTTGGAGTAATGTTTTATCACATGAGGGTGGTTAGTCCAGTTGGCTGGACAGCTGGTTTAGGAACTGAACCCACACTGTTGTCGTCACTCAGTATCCCAATCCAGTGAAGGTTACCATGAAGGACACTGAACCTCTCCCCTCACCAGAGCTGTGGTGACCATCAGGTTAAACTACTATCAGTCATCTCTCTTCACTGGGAAAGTACAACTATGGCACCTTTTTTTAAAATCACAAACAAATAGTTGCATCAGTTTAACTTAAGTTTATTTTTAAAAATTAGCCTAAACTTTAATTTTCCGCAGAACTGTGACTCAGCTATAGTAGTATAGGATTTCCATCTATACCCAATCTTGAATGAACTTCAGGCCTCCAAACCATTTTAATATTGCACGAGCTTCTTGGCTGGATGCAAAACTGGGTTTAGTTCTGACAACCTTTGGAGACAAATATGTGGACAGTTCATATGCTGCCAATTTGAGAAGCAGTTTAAGAAATTCAGTTTTTTCCTTAAGTTGTACATTATTTTATTAGCCATTGCACAGATATTGCCAGTAGAAGCATGGGAGCAGAATACTGAGTCACCACTTAAAGTTTTGGCTTCATTCCTGAAAACTGCAACTTTACTTGAAACAAAGGCTCTTATAGAAAGGAATGTTCATACTCGAATTAAGATCTGTAGAACCTTTCTTGTCAGAGAAAAAAAGTTAAAACATTATGTTGAAACACTTTACATTGCTAAATACCAATACTGGTAAATTGAATAACAAAAATTAAAAATAAATTTATAATGAGAAATGCAACTTACTACGGTAAGTATTGTACCGATTGTTCACCAACAGGTTTTCTTCTTGAACTTCCCACTCCTTGATTCTCTGGGATGCTACACACCCTTCCTCTTACAGATCCTCTGTCTTGTGGAATTTCCTTATTCCCAACTCTGATTTGTATCCTCTCCTATCCCTGGATGTGCACGAATTTGGCACATCTCTTTAAATCTCCTATTCCCCAACTCAGCCTCTAAATGCATCCCTCTCCTGAACCTGACATTTTTGTTCAAGATCCAGATACAATTTGATGCAACAGCTATGAGGTTCTGAAAGTGCCAGTCCAGATCGTGCTGGGGCTGCTATAGTATACGTGAGTGAGGTCCCAGGGTTGAGTAATGATCCAGGGAGAGCAGCTTCAATGGTCATTTAAAAAGGTACCACAGATTTTAGCCCCAGCTCAGCACTTTTCTACCAGTGGGATCCAGACTTTCACAACTGGAGTTTTAACATGAGACTGGATGAGGATCTTGAATGGAAATGCAAATTCAGGAGAGGGAAGAACTGAGAGGATGGACCAGGGAACCAGAGATTTGGTGAGTGGGTGAGTTGGGGACTGGGAAATGCCATAAGTCAAGAGCTTGAGCACAGGGAAACTCCATAATTGAGAAGGTCAGACAGACAGACAGGCCACAATTTGATGGGTTAGAAAGCGTGAAAGGACACTTCAAAATTGCGCTATTTGGATCAAACAGAAAAGAACACTAAAATGAATCATATGACAGTCAAAGCGAATGCAGGATCCAATAACTTACTGATATTAAAATGAAATGATGTTAAATGGGGCAACATTAAAGCACTGTATCAGAGTATAGATATTACGTGTAGAGATACAGTATTGTGTGCAGTTCTGGAATCTACATGTTAAAGCACGAGAAAGAGTGTAGAGGAGATTTCCATAATGTTGCCTGGGCTGGAGCGTTTCAGTTATGAAGAGAGATTAGACAGACTCGGTTGTTCTCCTTACAGCAGAAGAGATACGATTGAGATGTCTAAAATTATGGGGCATACATAGGGTAGACGGGAAGAAACTCTGCCCCTTAAATGCAGCACCATTGATCAGGAGCATAGATTTAAGGTAAGGGGTAGAAGGTTCAGAGATGTCATGAAAAGCTTTTTCACCCAGAGGGTGGTCGGACTCTCGAACTCACTGCTAAGGGTGGTACGAGTAGAAACCCTCATAACATTTAAGAGGTATTTACATGTGCACTTGCAATGCCAAGGTTTTGGGGCAAGCATTGGATAATGATTAAATAGTTAGGTGGTTGTTTTTGACTGGTGTGAAGCAATGGCCTTTTTGTTTGTGCTGTAGATCTCAATGACTATCACTGGATGAGTGGTAAAACAACATTCAACTGATTAAGAGAGATTTGTTCTATCATTATATGTTAAATAACATGCAGAGAAAGATGGTTGTAGCTGTTTGAGGCCAATTGTTATGGTCTCAGGACATCACTGCAGAAATTCCACAGGGAAGCACTGACGGCTCAATTATCTTCAGCTACATCAAAGACCTTCTCTCTATTAGAAGGGATTGTTGTGTTACTGATTACACAATTCTGTTTTAATTCTTATTTAGCCTGCTGGTGGAAGAGGTTTATTCAGTTGATCTGGACTACATCAAGATTGGGCTCCACTCCTGGCAACATCCTTGTAAATTTCTTCTGTACCCTCTCAAGTTTAACAACATACTTCCTATAGAAGGGCAACCAGAATTATACACGGTGTTCTAAAACTGGCCTCAACAATGTCCTGTACAGCCACAACATGATGTCCAGACTTCTATACTCAAAGTTCTGAACAATAAAGGCAAGCATGCTGAAATGCCTTCTTTACCACCCCATCTATCTATGACTCCACTTTCAAGAAACTATGCACCTGCACCCCTAGGTCTCTGTTCAGCAACACTCATCAAGACCCTACCATTAAGTGTATAAGTCCGGCCCTGGTTTGCCTGACCGAAATGCAACACCTCACATTTATTTAAATTAAACATCTTCTAATTCTGGCTTATGAGTGCAAAAATAATTGATGAAGGTGACAAGGCATGTTGCAAAAGCATATATAGATTCCTGGGCTTTATATGTACATAGAGATTTGTCATTACAATTGTAGCAAACCTTGCATTTTACTGTACTCTAATTCCCTTTCAATCAAGGATCGTGGGGAAACCACTAGCAGAACAGTACTAAACCTCCCTCACATCTCAAGCACCGGAACACAGCTGTAACAATTAAAATAAGTACCTGGAAGTATTGATATTGTAAATATTTTACAAATTCAGAAACTATCTTTCCAGCAAAGCATTCTTGTTTCATGTACAAACAACCCCAACTTGTTGGTATTATCCCACTCCTGAAATAAATAGGTTTAGTTGCTGTCAAGTTTTGCAATTGTGCCCCAAAGCTCAACTAACTATAGGCTCACAAGCTTCACTGAATGGAACATGGGGGAAAAGCAGCATGTTTGTAAATAACTCTGGCCTAGACTTCTGTGTTGATATTCTTTAAATTCACATTCCCGTGGTCTTTTCACATCAATGACAAATATTTAAATTTGATTAGTTTCAATGTCTAATATTCTGAATGTTGAACCTGTCTAGTGTCAGTAACAGTTTTAATTTTGGTTGAGAACTTGCTCCTCTGCATATCCCAAAGCACCCACAGTCTCAGCAGGGTTGAGGCCAGCTGAAGCAGTGACAGAGAGGAACACGGAGCAGGAGTAGGCTATTCCACCCATCAAGGCTGCCCCCATTAAATTAATCACAGCTGATCCATACTTTCAACAAACTCCCATTCTCTCCCCATACGTCTTAACATCTTTACATTCTAGAAATCCGTTTCTTTTTTAAATATACTCAGTGACTTAGCCTCCATGGCCTCTGGTGGTACAGAATTCACAGGGCAATCACCCTCTGAGCAAAGAAATTTCCTCTCATTTCAGTCCGAAATGGTGTATTGATTAGTAAAGATACCCATTAAAATTTAGTTGTGTGTAGAAGGCTAAGGTCATGATATTAGGGCCACATTTGAGTACATTGCATGTGCACTAAAGGGCTAAATGAATGAACCCCGTGGAGTAAAGACATTCTGGTCATTATCTACTGACACACATATTTGCTCTTCTTTGAGAATTATTTCATGGTTGATTGACAAAGAAAGTCAATTGGAATGGGTGTTTGCAGGAAAGTAGAGTGGAGGCCAAAACAATCAACCATGATCTGTTATAGGAAGGCTATTATTAAACTGGAGGTTTCAGAATAGATTTACCAGGATGTTGTGAGGAATGGAAGGTTTGAGATATAAAAAATAGACTTGAAAGACTGGAACTTTTATCACTGGAGCACAGGACGTTGAAGGATCACCTTATTGAGGTTTATAATGCTCTGAAAATTAGAAAATCAAAGGTAAGGAAGAAATTAGGATTGCAGAATAGTATTGTTACCTGAAAATAAAAGGAAGGGACAGAATACGTGAATGTAATATTGCACCAAAAGAAACACAAGTCTTGGGAAAGTTGATAATAAATCACGAGGACCATAGATAAGATGAATGATAAGGGTCTTTTCCCTAGGGTGAGTGGAGAAAGATTTGGAAAGCACATGAGGGGCAAGTTTTTTTTAATTCAGAGAGTGGTTCGTGTGTGGAATGAACTGCCAAAGAAAGTGGTAGATGCAGGTAAAGCTACAACACTTGAGACATTTGGATAAGTGAATGAACAGGAAACGTTTGGAGGAATATGGGCCAACTGCAGGTAGTTGGGAGTAGTTTAGTTTGGGAACATGGTTGGCATGGACTAGTTGGACCGAAAGGTATGAACTTTATCTGCCACTCCTCTGCCAATTGGCCCATCTGATCAAGGTCTTGTTATACTCTTGAGATAAGCTTCTTCGTTGTCCACTACAACAATTTGTGTCATCTGCACACTCATTGACCATGCCTTATATAGATTATTTAGTTGTGACTATAGAAGTGACAAAAAACGGTGGACCCACCAACGATCCTTGCGGCACACCAATGGTCACAGGCCTCCAGTCCAAAAAAGCAACTCTCTACCACCACCCTCTGTCTCTTCTTCAAGCTAATTTTGTATCCAATTGCCTAGGTTACCCTGGATCCCATGTGGTCTAACCTTACTAACCAGTCTCCCACATGGAACCTTCTCAAAAGATCTGAAGCACATTCAGACATCTAATGCTCTGAAAATTAGAAAATCAAAGGAAAGGAAGAAGGTAGGATTGCAGAATAGTATGGAGCTGATTGTTACCAGAAAACAAAAGGAAGGGACAGAATATGATAATATAATATTGCACCAAAAGAAACACAAGTCTTGGAAAAGTTGATAATATAACAAACTTAAAGGCTTTTGTGTCTTAATGTATGAAGCAATTAGAATAAGGTAGACATTCATTTACATCAATTTGTGCCACCAGTTTATGTTATCATAGCCATTACAGACAGGAGATCAAAACTGAACTTAGCATGCAGGGATATTTGACATTTTGGAAAGACAGGAGGGGTGGAAAAGGTGGTGGGGTAGTACTATTAAAAAGAGATGAAATCAGGACAATTGAGAGAGATGATTTAGACTCAGATGATGTAGAATCTATTTGGACAAAGGTAAAACAGTGATATTGGTATGATATATTGGTATACATTGGTATGAATTGGTAAAGACTCCCAAACAGTAGCTACTCTGTAGGAAAGCTATAAATCAACAAATAGTAGGAACATGTAAAAATAATATACAGCAATAACAATGAGTGATTTTAATCTTCACGTTGATTGGGTTAATCATATTGTCAAAGCTACCCTTATCAACAAATTTATAGAGTGCATTAGGGATTGTTGCCTAGAGCAATGTCATAGAGCCAATGAGCGGGCAGGCTCTCAGATCGGGTAATGAGTAATCAGGCAGGTCTAAATCAATGACCTCAGAATAAAAGATCCCCTAGGAAGTAGAGACCATAAGACCACAAGAAACAGGAACAGGTGTAGGTCTAGAATAGAATCATGGCTGATCTGACATTCCTTACGTCCATTTTCCTACATTTTCCCTGTAACCCTTGATTCCCCTACTGATCAAGAATCTATCTTTCTCAGTCTTAAATATTGGCAAGGACTCTGTCCCCACAGCTCACTGTGGCAAGGAGTTTCAAAGACTAAAGCCCTCCAAGAAGAAATTCCTCCTCATCTTGGTCTTAAATTGGTATCCCTTCATTATGAGAAGGTCCTAGACTCTCCGATAAGGGGAAACGCCCTTTCAACATTTACCCTGTCAAGCCCCTTAAGAATCATTTGTGTTTTAATGAGATCACCTCCCATTCTTCTAAATTCCAGTGAGTCGAGTCCAAAGCTGCCTAATCTTTGCTCATAAGACAATTCCTCCATCCCAGGGATCATCCTCGTGAACATTCTCTAAACTGCCTCCAATTAAATGGTATCTTTTCTTAAATAAGGGGACCAAAACTGCTCACAGTACTCCAGAGGTGGACCATCACCTTGTATTGTTGCAGAGAAATTTCCCTACTATTATAATCTAACCCCCTTGAAATAAGGGCCAATATTCCATTAGTCTTTCCAATTACCTGCTGCATCCATGTGCTAGTTTACTGTGTTTTACAAACAAGTACCCCCCAAGTCTGGGGTGTGTTGAAGTTTCTGCAATTTTTCTACATTTAAATAATATTCTGTTCTTTTGTTTTTCCTTCCAAAAGGAAGAACTTTACAATTTCCCACATTACACTCCATTTGGCAACATTTTGCCTATTTAGTTAACCTATCAATATCCTTCTGTAAACTGTTTGTATCATTGTTACTACCTACCTTTTCACCTATTTGTGTGTTGTCTGCAAATTTAGCTACAATACTTTCACTTCCTTCCTTCAAGTCATTAATATATAGAGTAAACAGTTGTGGTCCCAGCACTGATTCCTATGGAACCCCACTGCTCACACGTCACCATCTGGAGAATTACCCTTATAACTATTCACCGTTTCCTGCCCAGGAGCCAATTCTCTATTCATGACAATATCCTACCTCCACCACTGTGGGTCATATTTTAAGACCTAACCTTTTCCGAGGTACCTTGCCAAATGACTCCTGAAAGTCCAAGTACAACACTTACTGGTTCCTCTCTATTCACTCTGGTTGAGACTTCCTCAAAAATCTCTAAGAAATTAGGCAGATATGATTTCTCTTTCATGAAGCCACACTGATTGCATAATTAGATTACGATTTTCCAAATGTTATGTTATTACTTCCTTAACAATTGATTCTAATACTTTTCCAACAATAAGTGTTAGGCTAATTGGCCAATAGTTATTCTCTTTATACCTCCCTCCCTTTTTGAATAGGGGTGTTACATTAGCAGTTTTCCAATCCTCTGGCACCATACCAGAATCTGAAGATCTTTAGAAAAATTACGACCAATGCATTCATTATCTCTGTAGGTACCTCCTTTAGGATCCTAGGATGCAAGCCATCAGGGCTAGTGGACTTATTTGCCTTTAGCCCCCTATTTCTTTAGTGATGGTGATGGTGCTTAATTCCTTTCCTGTATTCTTTATTGTTAATGAAATGTTTGAACTATCTTTTACCATATAAAGAAATGCAAAATACCTGTTCAGCTCTTTTGTCATTTCCTTGTTCCACAAAACCATCTCCCAGACTCTCATGCCTTTTATATATTTAAAAATGTCAGATTTTGCATTCCTTGCTGGTTTGCCCTCACAGTTTATTTTCTATCTATTAGCATTTTAATCCTCCTTTGCTGGATTCTGAATTTATCCCAGTCTTCAGGGCTATCACTGACTTTTGCTTCTTTTTATGCTTTTTCTTTCAACTTAATAATATCCTTCAATTCCTTGGGTAGACATGGTTGGTTCACCCCTCTCCTTGAATCTTTCCTCCTTAGTGGGATGTATTTTTGCCGACTGTTATGAATTACCTCCTTAACTGTCTACTACTGCTTGCTTACTGCCATTCCTGCTAATCTATCCGGCCAGTTCATTTTAGCTAAATCCATCCTCATTGTATTTTAATTCCCTTTAATTCAGCTAAACACTTGTTTCCAACTCAAGTTTCTTACTCTCAATTTGGATATTAAATTCCATCATGTTATGATCACTACTTCCAAGGAGATATCAGTGATTATTTATAAAACCTGCCCCATTACCTATTACTAGATCGAAGACAGCCAGCTCCTTTGCTGGCAGTGTGACATATTGCTCTAGGAAACTACCACTTATGTGCTCTATAAATTTATTGTTATAGCTACCCTTTCCAATTTGATTCATCCAATCAACAAGAAGATTAAAGTCATCCATAATTATTGCTCTATTGTTTTACATATTCCTATTATTTACTGATTTATAACCTTTCCTACAGAGTGGCTCCAATTTGGGGTTTGTAACTACTCCTATGTCTTCTTTCTCTTGCGGTTTTTTTACCTCCACCCAAATGGATTCTACTTCAGAACCTAGAATCTCTCTACAACTGTCTTCATTTCATTTTTTTATTAAGAGTGCTACCTCTCCACTGTCTCCATCCCTTCTGTCAAATATCCCTGAATGTTAGAGTTATAGAGTCATACAGTATGGAAACAGACACATCCAGTTTATGTAAATAACAAATAACAAAAAGGTCCCAGCACCGAGCCCTGTGGCACATCACTAGTCACAAGCTTCCAGTCCAAGAAACAACCTTCAACCATCACTGAGATAACAAGGTGTGGAGCTGGATGAACACAGCAGGCCAAGCAGCATCATAGGAGCAGGAAAGCTTGACATTTCGGGCCTAGACCCTTCATCAGAAACCCCTCTGCTTCCTACTATCAAGCCAAATTTGAATCCAATTAGCTAGCTTTCCCTGGATCCCATGCGATTGAACTTTCATGACTAGCCTGCCATGTGGGGCATTGTCGAAGGCCTTCCTGAAGTCTATATAGACGACAGCCACTGCCCTACCCTTCTCTTGGTTAACTGTTCTAAAAACTAAGATTTGTCAGACGTGACTTCCTGCACATAAATCCATGCTGACTATCCCTAATCAGACCTTGCCTATCCAAATGTTGGTTGATGGGTGTCCTTAGTATCCTCTCCAATAACTTGCCTATCTCTTGTAATCTTAGAAAACCGTCTTCAGTCTACAATGCCATCAATTTTGGTGTCATCTGCAAACTTACTAACCATACCTTCTATATTCTCATCCAAATCATTTATATAAATGACAAACAGGAGAGGATCCAGAACTGATTCCCATGGAATACTGTTGGTCACAGGCCTTCAGGCCAGAAAGCAACCCTCCATCATTACTGTCTCCTGCCATTAAGCCAATTATGTATCCAACTGGCAAGCACTCTGAATCCCTTGTGGTCTAACTTTATTATTAGTCTACCATGTGGAACCTTGTCAAAGGCTTTACTAAAATCCAAATAAACAATGTTTACTGTTTTGCCATCAGCAGCCTTTTTGGTAGCTTCCTCAAAAACTCAAATGTGTGAGACATAATTTTCCTCGCACAAAACTATGCTGACTACCCTTGATCAATTTTTGCCTGGCTAAATGTCCATAAATCCTACCTTTTCATAGATCATAGATCATACAATTTCAACAGTGTGGAAACTGGCTTTTCGGCCCAACAAGTCCACAACAACCCTTGGTGCAGCCCACCAGACCCATCCCCTGTCACCTCCTTCACCTTATAATCACCTCCTTCAATTTACCCATAACTGAAGTCAGACACTCAGGTCTATAGTTACTCGGTTTCTCCTTACAACCTTTCCTTAACAAAGGCACAACATTAGCCACCCTCCAGCCATCAGGCACCTCACCTGTAGTTATAGACGATGCAAATATTTCTGCAAGGGGTATCATAATTTTCTCCCTTACTTCCCACAACATTCTGGGATACATTAGATCAGGTCCCAGAGATTTATCCATTTTTATACTCTCTAAGATCTCCCGAACTTCCTCTTCTGTAATGTGAACTGTTTTTAAAACATCACCGTTATTTGTCTGCATTCTCTAGGTTCCGCTTTTTTCCACAGTAAAAACTGACATGAAATATTCATTTAGTATCCTTCCCATCTCCTGGGGTTCAATACAAAGGCAACCTCTTTGATCCTTAAGAGGCCCAACCCTTTCCCTAGTTACCCTCTTGCTCTTATTTGTAGAATCTCTTCAGATTATCCTTATCTGCCAATCCTATCTCATATCCCCTCTTTGCCTTCCTGATTTCTCTCTTAAGAATGCCCCTACACTCGTTATATTGATTAAGAGATTCAATTGAACCAAGTTGTCTAATATCTAAAAAAATGTTATTCTTGACTAGAGACTCAATATATCTTTATTCATCCATTGTTCCTTAATCTTATCAGCCTTACCCTTCACTCTAACAGGAACAAAATGCCTCTGAACTCCGATCATCACACTCTTGAACGCCTCCCACTTGTCAGACATCCTTTTACCCGTGAACAGTCTACTCCAATCAACTTTTGGAAGTTCTTGTCTCATACCATTAAGATTTGCCTCAGTCCAGTTAAAGTTTTTAACTTTTACCTGTTCCATAACCATTTTGAAACTAACAGAATTATGTTTGCTAGATCCAAAGTGTTCCCCCACTTTTACTTCATAACATAAGAGAATTTAATACAACAGAATTTATGGTCATTGCTGTGGGTCTCACCTATATGTAACTCTAGACTCACAGTAAATGTTATTTTACAACAGAGGCTCAGTTAACCTGTAGGACAATATGCAGAGGTAATTTAGGCTCCTTGTAAGTCTAGTGATTTGGGTGACTTCAAGTTTGAGGAATGTCAAAGGCCAGCTGAATGTGTGATAAAGTAATCAAGTCTAGAGCTAATGAAAGCATGGATCAGGATTTCAACAACAGATAAACTGAAGGAGAAGTTGAAATGAAAATGAAAATAAAAATAGTGGTCTTAGCAACGATTTGGGGGTGGCAATGGCCTAGTGGTATTAGCGCTGGACTGTTAATCCAGAGATCCTGATAATGTTCTGGGGAGCTGGGTTCAAATCCTGCCCTGGCAGATGGTGGAATCTGAATTCAATAAAATATCCGGAATTAAGAATCTAGTGATGACCATGAATCCATTGTTGATTGTTGGAAAAACCCATCTGGTTCACTAATATCCTTTAGGGAAGGAAACTGCCATCCTCACCTGGTCTGGCCTACATGTGACTCCATACCCACAGCAATGTGATTGACTCTGAACTGCTCTCTGGGCAATTAGGATGGGCAATAAATGCTGCCTAGCCAACGAAACCCTCATCCCATTAATGAATAAAGATATTTGGATATCTATTTGGAAACTCACCTTAGGGTTAAATAAGACAAGGTTGAGAGAAGTCTGAAACAAAAACAGAATGCTGGAGAAACGCAGCAAATCTGGCAGCATCTGTAGGCAGATAAAGCAGAGTTAACATTGAGTCCACTGACCCTTTTTTAGAACTGAAAGTAGCTAAAAAAGGCTAATATTTATGCTGATGATTGGGGTGGGGTGGGGTGGGGTGGGGTGGGGTGGGGGGTGCAAATAGACTACATGTGGATGGGGCCCAAAGACAGAGAGATAGAACAACAAGCAAGCGACAGGAAAATAAAGACATAGCTGAAAGAGGGAAAAATGCATATGTAACATTTATCCTTTCAGAAGAAAGTGGAAGCCATATGGGTTTGGAAGAAGATGAGGTAGGAAGCTGTGGGGGAGATCCCCAGATTAATATGGAAAATAGTAAATAACATATTCTGTATCCCTTCCTGTCATGTGTTTCAGAGCAAACAAATAGATAAGACTAAAACTTGCAAACATTGCATTCAAAACAAAGCAGTGAAACCGGAAGTACAAATACATTTTTAAAAAAATGATATGATTGCCATTATAGAGACATGG
Source organism: Ginglymostoma cirratum (assembly GCA_024137785.1). Classification (NCBI taxonomy): domain Eukaryota; kingdom Metazoa; phylum Chordata; class Chondrichthyes; order Orectolobiformes; family Ginglymostomatidae; genus Ginglymostoma; species Ginglymostoma cirratum. The sequence goes on from JAHRHZ010000062.1 coordinate 44,735,383, forward strand.
CTGCAGAATGACATTAAGACCTGAATCGCGAAGGGTGAAGGACATTTTGGAAGGACACGAAGCTCAGATAAAAATGGAGGGAAACAATTTGGATTGAAATGAGAAAAGATAAAGGTAAAAATACTCGATGGGAGTAGAGTACAGCATCCCTAATAGTAACCACACAGTAGGGTAGAGTGTAAAGAAAGAAACAATGAGAACTTGTCAGAAAGGCATGACAGTAACCATGGAAACTTTAATTAAGGAATTACATTGACTGGAAAAGTCATGAGGCCAACTGCAACCTCAGTGAGAAATTTATAGAATGTTTCAGATTGTTTCTTAAAATGGCATGTTCAAGAGCAGATGAATTGAACAGGTGTTTGCATTAATCCTCATTTATAGAGAATACAAGTAGCATCCCAGAAGCAGATAATAAGTCAAGAAATGGAAGGGAGAGGCGAACTCAGAAAAATCACACAATTACCAGAGAAGACGTACTGAATAAATTGTTGCTACTGAGGACTGACCAAAATCCCTGGATCCTGTTGAACCTCATGCTTGCATCTAAAAAGAAGTAGCTAACTGATAGTTGATACATTGGTTTTATATTTCCAAATTCGTGTAATTTGGGGATGGTTCCATTAGATTGGAAGATAACAAATGCAATTCCTTCATTCAAAAAAAAAGGAAAAATGCAGGAAACTACAGACCAGTTAGTTGAACTTCTGTGATCAGGAAAATTTTAGAAGCTATTAAAGAAGATAAACCTAGCCACGTCAGTAAGTTGGAGGTAATCAGACAGAGCCAACATGGTTTTGTGAAATAAAAATCATGTTAGACGAATTTATTGAAGACTTAAGATGTAATACATGAGAAAGAGAACTGGTAGGTGTACTGCATTTACATTTCCAGGTGGGTATCGGTAAAGTGCTACAGCAAAGGCTATTGCTGAAAATAAAAGGTCATGGTGCAGCAGCTAGCATATTGGCATGAATAGAAAATTGTCTGGCTAATGTTAAACAGAGTAGATAATGGGACGCAATTTCTCAGTGGTATTGTCATCAGACTAGTAATGAAGACACTCAGGTAAACTGTGAAATAACTCCACAGGCCGGTATCCCACCATCAAATCATCCTTTATTTACATGTTCATAATACTTGACACCGATCCAGCTTCCCCAGAGCCAGCTCCAAGTTACCCAAACCCCAGAAACTCCTGTTTATACCTATTAGCCAGGCTTCCTGATTGGACTGTTAACCCAGTCCAATCAGGGAACTCATTATATAAGGTCAACCTAGTTGACCTTGTTACAATTACTGCATCCCTACCCCTCCAAGTGAAGGTACATAGGCCTGTTCTTTTTCTTGTAGCCTCCCTGTGGTATTTTTGCACTAGGTCCAGTTCCTCCAACTCAGCCTTGATAAGGGCAGCTTGTATCAGACTGTAGTCCACCTCTTGCGCCTAGAGTGTCTTGGAAGAAATTCATCTTATTCTTCAGGCGGTAAAGGCATCACAGTTGTGGTATCTGCTGTGTCCATGTCAGTCTCCAAGGTTTATTCAACCCCAAACAGAGGAGAACAGCCCTAGGGATCTGGCTGCCTTTCTGGCTGTTCTGAGGGGCTGGGTATATTTTGCTTCTGCCCTGTTCAAAAGATTGCAGATTTTGTGGTTCACATGCTCATTCAGGACCACCTGACCTACATGAGGTTTGTACATCACAAGACCTGACTTCACATCAACAGTGCCTCTGATCCACGCAGGGCCATTTCCATGGTTTCGGCACCAAACTTCATCCCCTGAAGTAAACTGCCTCTCTCCCTTAGAGGAGTTGTGTGTCCAGCACTGGCATTCCTGATCCTGTTGCACCCTCACCCCACAGGTTTAACCTGGTGAGGTATTTTATCCCTATTAGCAACTCTGCTGGACCTGTCCCTGTAGTTGCATGAAGGGTGGCCCTATAATCAAACAGGACCTGGGGCAGTTTGGTATTGAGTGAAGTTGTAGGCTGTTTCTTTAAGAGTTTGGACTGCTCTTCCCACCAGACCATTAGACAATGGATGGCACGGAGCTATCCTGAAATGCTGAATGCTATTCAACTTTAGGAATTATTCAAATTGCCTACTGGTAAACAGTGGACAATTGTCTGTCACCAACACTTCCTGTTGTCCATGTATTGCAAAAGATGCTCACAGCTTTTCTATCATCCCCGATGCACATCCAACCACTTTGAGTGGTCATCCACAACGATTAAGAATGTTGAGCCCCTGAAAGGGCAGGCATTGTCGAAATATAACCAAGTCCAAGCTTTAGTGGCCATTCCCATGGTTGTGGGAGAGTTGCAGGCAGTAGATTTTGGCCCTGTTAATGGGCAGTGCCAAAAATGCCAATGTGGCTATATCAGTATTGAATCCTGGCCTCCAGACATAACTACTTGTCAACATCTTCATTTTGGAAACCGCTGGTGGAGTTCAGCCAGTATCTAGTAGTGACCTTTGCTTGGGACAAACACTCTGCTCCGAATAATAAAATGCCACCCTTTATAGTGATCTGATCTCACTGGGTACAGAAAGGTTTTGATTCTGGTTGTGATGACCCTTTAATTTCCCACCCAACTGTTTTAGTTTTGCCAGGACCAGATCTTGCATCCACAGTCTGATATTGTCAGCGATGATCAGAAGCGTGTCCAGAAAGTTTAAAACCAGAATAGACTCTTCCAGAAGTAGCACCACTGATGGTGCTACTTCTCCTAGCAAGAGGTGGTTCAAAGCATCTGCACTTGCCACTTGGCCTCCCAGACAGTGTTGTAATTGTACCCACTTAGAATGACAGCCCATCACTTAATTTGACTTGAAGCTATGGGAGACATGCACTTGACCTCCTTGAGAAGCCCTAGCAGGGTTTTGAGGTCTGTTACTACTACAAATTAACGTCTGTAAAGGTACTGATGGAACTCTCACACCAAAGATGACTGCCAAACCTTCCTTCTCCATGTGGGTGTATTTGCACTCTACATCAGCCAAAGTCTGGGAAGCATATGTTATTGGGTGTTACTCTCCATTATGCCATCTGTGATCCAACACTACCCCAAAACCATACGGGGAGGCACTGTACGTCAGCACCACATCTCCTGGTTCTTGAACTGCCAAATAAAATCAATAGCATTTCAGAATTAGAGGATGCTTGGGTCATAACTTTCCTTAACCAAATCTGTCAACTCTTAAAAGGTTTTAGTATCTGATGCCTCAGGAAGAGTTAAGCTCCTAAAAACCAAAACGAGCTGTGGCTCCACGAGCTGTCAGGAGAATTACTCTTAGCTTTTCATCTGCCCCAATATCATTTGCCCAGAAAACATAACACATTCTTTCTACATACTGAGCCGAGTCTTCAATGGTAGGTTGGAGCCGTACTCACTGGAATTTAAAAGAATGGGAGGTGATCTCATTGATACATGTAGGATTTTTAGGGGCGTAAACAGGGTGTATGCTGAGAGGATGTTTCTCCTTTTGGTAAAGTCTAGGACCAGAGAGCATAGTCTCAGAATAAAGGGGTGTCAATTTAAAATTGAAACGAGGAGGGACTACTTCTGTCAGAGGATTGAGAGTCTTTGGAACTCTTTGCCATAGATAGCTGATGGGCAGAATCCTTTGTATGCTTAGACATAGGAACAGGGGTAGATCATCCAGCCCCTTGAGCCTGTTCAACCATTTGATGAGATCATGGCTAATCTATGGTCTCGCTCCATCTACCTGCCTTTAGCCCATATCCTTCAATACCTTTACTTTTAACAAAATTGTATCTATCTCAGATTGAAAATGAACAATTGATCAATTGATCCAGCATCCACTCCCTTTAATGAAAGCGAGTTCTCCCTACCACCCTTTTTGAGTAGAAGTGCTTCCTAACATCTCTCCTAAAAAGTTTGGCTATACTTCTCACACTAGGCCCCCTAGTTCTAGAATCTCCAATCATGGAAATAGTTTATCTTTATCTACACTGTTAATATATTTCAGACTTCCATCAGATCACCCTTTAACCTTCCAAATTCTAGAGAAAACAAGCCTAATTTGCATAATCTCTCCTGAAGTCCAGGTAGGAGACTTGTCTACCCACCTTGTACTCCTGCAAAACCAATATATCTTTCCAAGGTATGGTGCCCAGATCTGCTCACAGTACTCCAACATTGGGGGGGGGGGGGGGAGTGGGGGGATGGTGATGACCTAGTGGTATTATCTTCTAATTCAGAGATCCAGGTATGTTTTAGGGAACCATGTTCAAATCCCATCACAAGAGATGGTAGAATTGGAACTCAAAAAACCTTGAATTAAAAATCTAAAGACAGCCAGGAATCCATTATTAATTGTTGGAAAAACCCACCTGGTTCACCAATATCCTTTAGGGAAAGAAACTGTCTACATGTGACTCCGGATCTACAGCAAAGTGGTTGACTCTTAACTGCCTGTGGGTAATCAGGCATGGACAATAAATGCTAGCCTAACCAGTGATGCACTCATCAAATGAATGACTAAACAAAAAAAAAAATTAGGGTCTAACCAGGGTTTTGTATAACTGCAGCATAATGTCTGCATCCTTGTATTCAAGTCCTCTAAATATAAGGACCAGTATTTCATTAAGTTTCTTGATTATTTTCTGTACATGTTCATGATATTTTAAAGATCATGTCATTTTAAAGCATTGCTGCCTCATGGTACCAGGGATCCGGGTTCAATTACAGCTTTGGGTGACTGTGTGAAATTTGAATGCTCTCTATGTGTCTGCATGGGTTTCTGCCAGGTGCTCCAGTTTCCTCCCACAGTCCAAAGATGTGAAGGTTGGGTGAATTGGCAATATAAACTGCCCCATTGTGTCTACAGATATGTACGCTGGCTGGGTTAAGCCATAGTAAATGTGGCAATTGGGCGGGTGGGGCTGAGTCTTGAATGGAATGCTCTTCAGAGGTCAGTGCAGATTTGATGTGCTGAATGACCTCCTTCCACACTGGAGAGATTCTAGGCACTTGAATGCGTGAGTCTCTTTGGATATCCACCGTATTTAACTTCATATCATCTAGAAAGTACCCTGATATATCCCTTTCAGTCCAATATGGACAATCCCTCACCTGCTTACATCAAACTCCATCTGCCATAGCTTTGCGCCTTTAATTTGTCTAACAATAATCCTTTTCAATTTTTTGCTATTATCTACAAAGATTTACAGAGATTTAGAGATTTCTATCTTCAAGTTGCAGGGACCAATGACATGACCAACATTACTGTGACCAGTATTTTCACCTCACACTGTTATACACTGCATACATTTCACATGCAGGATGACAAAACTGCAAATTACCTGAACTTCCAAAAGGCACGATTGATGCAATTCCCCCTTGAAGGGCCTCCCGTTGCTCAGATGTGGAACCAGCATTTCTGGCCTGTATGCAGACGTAGTCTCTTACCACTCAGGATTTAGTTGCAGCCATTTCCCCTATCACATTTAGGAATCAAGAGATCATGGACGGCAACTTAGGTAATTCTAGACACCACACATCCCAGGCTCAGCATGGTTATCAGTTTCTCCCTGTTCCAGCACTTTCATGTTCCTTTCCAATTAATACTGCCTGGCAACCCATACTTACTGAACGCTGAAAAGTTCCAATCCACCACATTGGACACAGAGGGTTGGAGTCATAGTTCAATCACTAACGTTTGGTCCTATCCTTCATTACGGTACACACTTCCCTCACTGAGGCCAGGTGGTGATGACTACTGATAGTCTGTCCCTCTCCTCACCTAAATCCCATACACTAATGGCTCCTCTCTTTATATGTTGAATATTTCCCTCACATTTGTCTCCTATGCATCCCAGGTTGCTGTGTCCAAATCACATTTTTTTTCCTTTATTCATTCATGGGAAGAGGGCGTCGCTAGCCAGGTCAGCATTTATTGTCCATCTCTAATTGTCCAGAGGGCAGTTATGAGTCAACCATACTGAGTCTGACCCCCTCCCTACTCTTATGGTGTCCCCTGAAAACTTCCCTAACATCCAGGATTGACCATGCCCACTCCTCCAACTGACTTTGATGGACAGCCCGACTGTTGACTCACTGGATCCTTGTCTAATGTCTGTCCCTGAATGATGATGCATGAAGCCCCTGACTCGTGGTATTGGACCTGCAAGATTAACTGAGGCCAATTCACCACACTGCAGTGAGATGGACTTTACCCTGACAGCCACAAGCAAATACGAGCGAAAAACCATAATCTCAGGTGCTGCCTTTGACTGTATATACCAGGTGCCCTGATTGGCAGTAGTATCCTTGACTTCTCCCCTTTGTCTTTCACAAGTGGTCATTTGGTTGATGCACATGCAATGTGTTTGTCGTGTAGGCTGCTGCCACATGCTGTTGGTGTAAGATTGACATAGGATTGTGTCATTCATGATTGCATATTCTACATATGAGCATGTAAGCATGACAAACAAGTTGTGTGAAACTGCACAGTAAGACAGATGTACAACGAGCTTTTAAAGTGCAGCTGAAGGGACAAAATGCCAAAAGGGAATGCTGGGCAAGGCATAGGTGTTGTGAGCATTGCAGTAGTCACAAAGTGAGCGAATGCTAAGACAGCAAGCAAGCAGCCCTGAGACGCAGAGATAACACAGTGTGGAGATAACACACTGTGTTATCTCTGACTCCAGCATCTGCAGTTCTTACTTTCTCTGAGCGAGTTACAGCCCAAAGATGCTGCCCAGTCCAATTAATAAGCTAGGCATCTGTCCCTGCATGTAACCGGTGCTTGCAGAAGCATACTATTGATAGTGCTGATGAACTCCAAAGTGAAGCATCACAGTTCAGAAACTTAATATATATGAATCAGAGATGTGCCATGATGATGCAGGGAGGCTGGCACCGATCATTGCCCATGGAGCAGGTCCTGAGTTGATAGTTACAGGTGTCCTAGATGAAGGTCTGGAGAATCAAACAGCAAGCTGGAGTCACCAGATACCCCTTCTGACTTTCATGTTCGATTCTCAACATTTAGTTTCTATCTTGCAGGAGGGAGAATGGGAGAGTGAATATTAATAAGGTTTGATTAAGTGATAATGAAGGTGATAATGAGTGATGATCCCTGTTTATGGCTTCTTGGAAATCACAGTGAGAAACCTGTTTTGATATGCAGAGCTTGGTTAGAATATACGACTTGTTGGTTTTGACAACTCAAAGTGTATTGGTGGACATCTGACCCGATTTTCCCATATTTAACATCATAGTCCATTTTATTCAGAGACTGGGAAGATTCCACCCTTGGTGTTTAATTTTGATACAATGCGGTATCATGAGAACTGTCATCTCTATTAATCCAATTTTGTATTCTACATGGTCCTTCTCTGACTATGAATTTGTTTGGAAATATTGTTTATTTCTTCATTTCTTCTCAATGTACAGATTTATCTGACCACTGTAATGATATTTTCTCCCAGTATCATTTTAATATTGCTTGTTGTCTGCTATTCTTTAAGATTTTTAAAATTCACCAGTGCTGTCTTAAATTGAATGACTGTAGATCTTGCTAGACTCTGTGCCACAGTACTTCCCTTATTCACCAGTCTTTGCAACTGTGTCTTTCTGTAACACTGTATAAAATACTTCAATAAAATTTTAAATTATATTACAAACTGTTGCATAATTTACCACTTTTAAGCATTTCAAATCTGTTTTTTGTAGTACTGCATATCTGTGTCGCTTATTCAGTTTTCCCAATTTTTTTCATGGCCTTCCCATTTTTTTTTAAAATTGTGAAAATGGTGACTACTAAGTTCTTCCATTTTTTTCTGCCTTCTGCAGGTGAGGTGAAGGTTTCCTGCTTCTTTCCAGAAAATAATCAAGATCTATCTGCTCCTATGGTCTGAAACATTAAGAATTTCCTTCTTCCCAAGTTTTTAAAACTGTTCTGTCACTGTACTTTTTATAAATCTTCCTGCCAAATTTCCAGCTTAATTATCAAGTCCCAACACTTTAAAAGCTTTAATTTGTCCTGACATTTTATCATCTGCTGGACTGTTTCATTACATTTCTTTAAATTTGTTCATTTTCAGCTTCAATAAATTCTGAGACCATCATGATTCTGTAGCTGAAGTCCAAATTTCTTTTCTGCTACTTCCACTGTTGCTTGAACCTCCATCTCAAGGAGTCAAATGTTGATGGTGGTGATGCTCATACTGATAGGTAAAATGTCAATTTTCACACTCCCTTGTCTCCCCCCTTTTTGGTTGCTTTTTTTATGAAGTAATTCTCTAATTCCTTAGGGACCTGTAACTTTTACCTTCTGCTACCTTCAATTGCTCCAACAGAGACTCCTTTGTTCTTTAATGCTCTCTAAGTGCTATTGTCAGTTGCTTGTGTTTTTCTTCTCCTTATGGTGGAGTTCAGATTTGCACTGCTCCAACAATGCTGGGCCTTGTGGGAATTTCCAACTCTATCAGGAAGCAGTGCTGCAGAAGGTATTTTGAGGTTTTTCAATGCCACCTATCCACCTTTGTTTTGTCTTGGGCCTATTGGAGCATACATCACCATTTACTCTACAGATGAGCATTGCTCTTAGGTAACAAGATGTTTTATCACATGGTAGAAACAGGAGAATAATATTTGCAATGCTAACTAATGTAGAACTTCTTGTCTCCATCCATAACCTGTGAATGACATCAGTAGAACAGGTGCACCAACGTAACATAAACATTAACCCAACTAAAACCATTGCCTTATACGACAGCTAGCCCATTCAATACAGATTACACGCTAAGACCTACATATTAATACATCCCCAGCTAAGCATGTTCAAGAGTCTGGAGAGATCTGCAAATTGGTAGCAATGTAATTTGTTCTGTGTTGTTCTCAATGTAATGTGTTCTGAAGAAGGGTGACTGGGCCTGAAACATTATCTCTGACTCTCTCTACAGATGCTGCTATATCTGCTGAGATTTTCCAGCAATTTCTGTTTTTGTTGCAATGTAATTTATTCCTGGGTTAAGACAGGGAAAATAAGCTAGCTGTTCCTCTTCTAATTACAATCCAATGGCACCTTTGGAAGTACATCAATATTGGATGAGGAATTGTTTGTGAAGATCTCCTGGAATTGGTTTTCTTTCCACTGACACTAACTCTCAAAGGTCATATTTGACATTAATCGCTTGATAACAAACGACTCTTGTTATCTGTGTTAAATTTCAACCTGGTAAAACCTACATACATTCAGATGATGGATAGTAAGAAATTCTTGTGAACATTATTATGCATATGCACAAGTGTTGAAAGATATTGATTCCTGTAACAAAAGCAAGAATGCATTAATTTCTGTCAGTGTATATATTTTGAACACTTACTTGCAATCCTGTTATAAGAAATTTTAAATCCATTTTTGGAATTTGAAGGCTCGTGTCGAAATTCAATGACAACTGCACGGCCAGTAGATGTCAAGTTTAATGGCAATGGCACATCATTACAATATTGTCCTGCAATGGCTGGAGGAGATTGACCAGTATCATGAATGACCAAGTTATTGTTTGTACAGTTTGAATTGTGGTTGAAAAATAAATCTTCCAATTTCAAGGTGATCTATTGAGTAATAAGAAAATGATAATGTATTATGTTAGTTTATTCTTTTTACCCATCACTACATGAAAAATTCAAATAAAATTTAAATCCATGTGTCAAATGTTTGCAGAAATGTAATTGACAAAATGCGTGGAAAGTCAACAAATGATATGCTGAAACATTCTTTGTACTATATTGGTGCTAATAAAGAATGTAGAAACTTAGCACTACATTTACAGGAATTTGTTCCAAACACATTCATCTGTTCATTTGAAATGGCACACATGCATTTTCTATCTCACAATTAAAGCTTTGAAACAATGTTCCATTAATGACTAAGGAGCTTGTTTTCACAGATAACAAACATACTGGAGTTAAATTGGATAATCCTTGAAAAACATCACAGAGATAATTTTAGCACCATTCAATACAATGCAGATGCAAACTTTGTGCTGCCTGCTGACTAACTTGATTCCTATCAATCACCAGCTCCCCACTTGTTCTTCATCTGCACTTATGGTAGGAACCTAATGTGGTTGTTGTTCAGCCTTGATTAAACTGCAACTGTTAAAGGAAAGGTAGTTGTGGTTGTTGGTATTACTCAGAATATTTTCAATATTGTGTCATGGAAGAATAAACTATAGATATGACAGAGATTTTGAAAGGTTTACAGAACTTTTCTGAAGTAGTGGGAGGAAGATGTTCTGAATCTTCTCTGGGAAAAGAGGGGAGAGTGCAAGGTGGGGGTTGCAGAGGCCCTGAAGACTTAGGCAAGACATAGTGGCAGAAGAAACGATAGTCCTAGGGATATGGAGACAATATTCTGAGACCATAAATGTATTTACACGAGTCAAGGAGAATATCTTCAAACACTAAATCCTAATTACTGTACCAATCACCTCAGACACTGCTCAAATTATACCTCAATCATTCAAAAACAGTCATCTCTCTCAATCACAGCACATCCTTTATATGGCTCACCACACTTTGCACACTTAGTAAGTTTTGTACCACACACCTGTGGACACTGACAGCAATTCAACCTTGGCAGGCATATCACCCAACTATATTGCATGATCCTCAGTGACCTGTTTAACTTGTTCTTGTAGGAGAAGGTGCCACATAACAGAAAACAACAGAAATTTGTGGAATAGGAAGAACAGTTCCTGTATGCTTCAAACTCCATAAGGATTACACAGCTGGCTATAAGCAGCATTGCTAAAGCATGTCCACCGTCTCGAAGCAGTTGAAGATGATGTTTTCTGAATCCCTAAACTTTCTTCTTTGTCTTACTTATCCCACATCTCTCAAACTATTTTGACTTACAGATAATAGATGGTGGCAGTATAATTGCTTTGCTCAACTCAAACAAACTAGCTCATGCCCCTTTTTCATTTCAAGAACTCAAGAACTAAGGATTGTTGAGGAAGTGTGGAAAAAACATGAAGGGGAAGGGGGAACAGTCATTTGATTTCACAGATATGGCCATCAATATTGATGCAATCCATAATTCATAAGATAGTTTCAAGTAGGATCTGCATGTGCTCAGGCACTGAATACAAGTGCATAGGAGTCAGGACTGGAGCAAGGATGGCGCAGGTAGCAGCTTGCTGTATAGTGAAGTCAGACCTAATTCTATCACAGAAGCCTCAGCTAGCATTAGGTGAGATGCGTGCATAGTAATGACGCATTGGACTAACAATCTAGAGCCCCTTATGTTCTGGTATTTAGATTCAAATCCCACCAAGGCAGAAGGTGGAACTTGAATTCAATAACAATTATGAAAATAAAAGCTAGCTTAGTAGTGATCAAGTGTTACATGCTGTGAAGAAAACCCAACTGGTTCACTAATATCTTTTCGGGAAAGAAATCTGCCATCTTTACCTGACCTGGCTCCTTACTGCAACACATGACTCCAGACTTACAGCAATATGTTTGACTCTCAAATGCCCATGAAGTGATCTTGCAAGCCTCTCAGTTGTTTCAATCTGCTACAATGAATAAAGAACGAAATGAAACTGGGTGGACCACCTGATATCAACCTAGGCAATGGAAACAAGAATATCAACTCAGCCCTGAGGTCCCTGAAAAGTCCACATTATCAACATATCATATTGAGATGGATTGTCATTCAATCTTTTTTGCTGAGGAAAGGCAAGATTATTCCATCAGAGAGCGGCATGAATGTCAAAGTTGCAGTAAATGTCATTAGCAGAGAGTATGTACCCATATTTTATATTGAGTGCATTTAGAGTGTGATCTAATGTCTGGAATAGTACCTGTAGGAGTTTTCCATAGAATCAAGACACAACTCTGTTTATGCTTCTAGCAGGGCCGTAGTAGTACAGACTGCAGGGCTTACAAAAATGAGATTTTGATGCCTAAATTGCTTCAGTTGAGCCTTGAAAATACGGCCCAGAAAGGGCATTCAACATCACTGTTGCATGAAATACCCTTCATAAATTGAGCTGACAAAGGAGTCCTGACCTGAATGCAAACAAAATGGAAGACTGACAGTGATCTTCCAAAAATGAAGATGAGGGCAAGGATTGGTATGAGTCAGACGGCCATCTTCTGGCATTGGCACACTCATTCAGGTTCTGGTACTGATATGTAGGTGACATAAAAGAAAGATGCAGGTGGCCAAGAAGATCTCATTAATAAAAATACAGTTTTCTGATAAAATGTTTGTATTATTGGTGATTCTTTAAGCGTCATGGCATTGAAAGCATTATGTGCATTAGCTTGTGCAGGTGGCTATCATGGTTAGTCTCACTGCTCATCAAGCTCAGCCTCACAGGTTTTAAAATTTTTTTATTCATAGAATGATAGAGTTGCTGGTGAGAAAAAAAATGCATTAGCCATCCATAATTGCCCCAGGGAAGGTAGTGGTGAGCTGCCTTTTGAATTGGTATAGTCTTTGGCATGTAATGACACCCACAGTTCCTTTAGGGAGGGGGTTCCAAGATTTTGACTCAGTGACAGTGATGGAATGGAGGTATAGTTCCAAAGTAGAATGGTGAATGGCTTGGAGGAAAACTTTCAGCCAAGGAAAACATCTTGTATTTGCCTTGCCAAGCCCTAGAAAAAAACTGTTCATTTGAATTAGATCTCCCTGGATTCTTCTGAGCACCAGAGAATATAGACAAAATCTATTTGTTATTTTCTTACCGGACAATCCATCCATCGAGGAATTAGTTTAATTACCCTTTATTGCACTCCCTCTTTGGCAAGAAATATCTTTGTCATTTGCCTTCTTAAGGCTTGCAATATATATGTTAACTTACAGTGACTAGTGAACAAAAATATCAAAATTCAACACTTCCCAGTCACTCACCATTTAAGAAATGTTCTGTATTTTTCCTCCCAACATACATGACCCCACATTTATCCACATTATATTTCACCTGCCAAATTTTTGTACATGAATGTAATGTCTCCAAATTCTCTTGCAGCATGTTCTTACTCACCTCATAATGAAGACTTACACCTAGTTTTGTGTCATCTGCACACCTAGAAATACTACATTTAATCCCTCTATCAAAACCACTAACGTATGTAAATAGGAGGGGCCCAAGCACCAACCCTATCTAACCCCAGTAGTCACATCCTGCTCAGTAGAAAAGTACTCATGCTCCAAGAATTAATTCAAGGGCAAACACAAGAGATGCTGGGTGCTGAGGTAGGTTGTTGAAAGACACATCTTGGTGATCTTGAAGTTCTAGTAGTTTGAAAGAAAAACAAAATCACTAAAGAAAAAAAGACTCTTGTCTGACACACTTCCCAAGACCCATCTTTGCTAACCCAAGCCACCTCATGCCTCTCATTCACCCCCATGGTCTCTCAAACCCATAATATGAACACATACATTTACAGTGTCCATGACAACTCACCAGTATCTACCATGCAGAAACCTCAGGACCCATGCTAAGATTAAATAAGTTCTAACTGACTATTGTAGAATGTAATTTTACTGAAACATCTTTCACTCATAAAAAAACCATTCACAATATTCACATCTTTTAAACCTGCATAATCCCGTACAACAACAATATTCAAGTTCTAACCCCTCATAAAAACAAACATTTCTTTCAAGTGCTTAATCCCTGTTTAAACCAACTATTTCATTCAAGATGTTATTCCCTTACAAAATAAAACAAGCATTGTATTCATAGCCACATTTCAAACACTTTAAAAACACTTGAAGCTGTCAATCAACAAGTGATCTTACAGGTATCCTATAGAAATAATAATACATTGCGAAATCAGTCAAGCTGCATAAATTCTAAAATTGTTATCTTCAGGCTTATGTTAACAGACAGAGTGACATATTAAGAATGCACCTTTTTTTTAACATTTAAGGCCATGAGATTTAATTGCCTTAACAGCATGACAGAACCCTTATTAACTTGATTGTACCAATCAGATTCATTTTTCAACTTAGTTTATACATCTTTTCTACACATTATGAACTTCTAACTATCTCTGAGACAACTTAATGTCTTCAAAATGGTATCTAACCTGTCCTAAAGAAATTCTTGAGCTTATCCAAACAGCACTCTATCTCACCAAAGGACTATCCTAGTTCTCCAAAGATCTCCAGGACCTTCTCTTGAAAGGTCCAAAGCCAACTGTTGCAGATATCCCCTAACAAAATCTAGATCTGTTTGTAGGTCATTGAGCATAAACATTTGCAATGGCCCAATGAACCAAATGTGCAAACCACAATCTGGTCTTGTTCCTCCCTCCAGCCAGGCACAAACTAAATGCGCCTAGTTCAGGGTGGAATTTACAGAATTGGGGCACTGGTGCTATTTTGGCAAAGCCAAATCCCTTCCCCATCTTTACAAACATTCACACTTAAGTAAGATGTTTATATTATATGCTGGTTTGTCAGCATGTAACAGGGTTTTAATCACCTTACAGGTGACTCAATATAAAAGGATATGTCCATGTCTTCCAAGAATGCACACCACAAAGTATATGTCCTATTTACATGTCTCCCATCATGTTATGCAAACAAGCTCATTATTCAATGAGGGCACGAGATAGCATTCTAGACTCCCACCCCACTGCATGAGGTTTTCTGTCTTTAGTGCCACCTTCTGGATAAAAAGGTTTTCTCTCAACTGCCCACTGATCCTTCTACCAATAACTTTAAATTCACGATATTGGTTACTGAGCTTTCTGACAGGGGGAGAAACAATCCTTCCTATTCACTCGAATACAAACTAAAATTCTATAAAATTCACTCACATGGGACTTGAGCCCAGGTCTTTTCACCTGGAGAAAGGGGTATGACTGCTGTGTCACAATAATCCTTAAAAATCCAGCTTTCTTTTGATGCCCACTACCAAATCACATTTGGTATAATGTAACTGACTAATTTGTAATCTGTGGCCTTACTGTTAGAATACCTTTTGAACAATGAAATAATATTTATTACTCTCTGATCCTTTGGCACCACCCAAGTCCAGAGAAGATTGAAAGATTATTGTCAATGCCTCTTCAATTACCACTCTCACTTCCTTCAGTTTCCTTGGATGCACCTCATCTGATATTGGCATCCTACCATCTTAAAATATTGACAGCTTATCCAATACCTTTTCCTTATCAAGTTTGAACCCCTTTAGTGTCTGAGTCTCCTCCTGTGTCACCGTGGCTTGGGCAGCATCTGCTTTACAGTTAAAGACAGATGCAAAGTATTATTTACGACCTCAGCCGCAGCATTTTTCTCCATGAGTAAATCCCCTTCTTGGTCCGTAACTGGCCCTGCTCTGTTTTTAACCAGAAGTGTATTATTGATATATTATTCAAGGGCTTTAGCATTTCCTTTTATATTAGCTGTCAGCCTTCTTTCATATTCTCTTTTCACTTATCCTATTTGCTTCTTCATTTCCCTTCGTCACCTTTTGTACTGAACTTAGTTCTCAATTGTATTTTCGATCTGACCCCTGTCACAAGAGCACTTTTTCTTCTTTAACTTAATTTCTATCTCCTTTGTCATCCAGGGAGCTCTGGGCTTGTTTGCACTATCTTTACCTTTTGAATGAATATACCTTAACTGTGCTTCATCTTCTTTGAAGATAGGCCATTGCTCAGCTGTTGTTTTTCCTGTTGACTTTAATATTCATCTATCCGGCCCAGCTTCATTCTTGCCCCACTGAAATTGGCTCTTTGTTAGTTGATTGTTCTCACTCTGATATTGATACTCTAATCTGGATTATTCATCCCCATTTTCTGTCAACAACGAAAGCTTTTGATACAATGGGTTTGGCATCAAGGACCCCCATCAAAACTGGAATCAAGCAGAATCACTGAGAAAACATTTCTTGTTCTTTAGCTCGAGTTAAATCAATTCTGTCCTTGACCTGTGTGAAATATCCTCTTTTTCCAGTATTGCAATGCTCTGCTTAACCAAAAATACCACTCCATCTCCTTTTTCTCTGTCCTACATTTTCTGAACATGCTGTAAGCAGGAATATTTAACACCAGAGCCCTTCCATCAGCCGTATCTCCATTATTGGCACAACATCTTACCCCTATAATGTAATCTGTGCCTGTATTTTCTGAAATGTATCAACTTTACTTCATGTGTTCACATGCATGCATGTAATCCTGATTTATATTTTATTACCGTCGGCTTCACTCTGACTCCAGGGATGCACTTACTGCATCATCTTTCCATCCACACATTCATCCACATTATCCTCCTATTTCTGCACATGGCACTAGGAGTAATCCTGAGATTAGTGATCCTGTTCACTAATTTTACACCTAGTCCCTAAACTCTGACTGCAGGACCACATCCACCTTCCCTTCCATGTTGCTAGTACCAATGTGGACCACGTTCTCTGGCTGCTCAACCTCTCCTGGAAGTGTGTCCTGAAGCAATTCAGTGACATTCTGGACACTCTCATCAAGGTGGCAACACACATTCCTGGAGACAGCCTCAGAATTATGTACCAGTTTTTCTAAAAAGAAACACTGTCAGTACTGTCTTTCCTTCCAATATGTTAATCAGGAAATTAGGGATATCTTTAACAAGTGATATAGTAATGATGGGAGATTTCAATCTACGTATAAACTGGTTAACTGATTTTGCATTAATGCCGTGAAGGACAAATTCTTGCAATGTATGTGAGATTGTTCCCTTGAGCACTGGATTAAGTAACCAACTGGGAATGGGCTATTTTAGATCAAGAATTGTGCAATGAAAGAGTGCTAATTCATAATTTCATTCCAAAAATACTAAATAGCAAAGGGGCAAAAGTGGGTGAGGAACTAAATACAAAAACTATCACCAGAAAAAAAAACTAATGAGGACAAAGGCTGACAAGTCTCCTGGTCCTGACAGGTTCCATCCTAGGAAACTAAAGGAAGCTACAGAGATTATGGATGCCAAAACCAAAATTACTGGCAAAGCTCAGCAGGTCTGGCAGCATCAGTGGAGAGAAACAGAGTTAATGTTTCAGGTAAAGTAACCTGAGGAAGGGTCACTGGAGCTGAAACGTTAACTTTGATTTCTCTCCACAGATGCTGCCTGACCTGCTGAACTTTTCCAGCGATTTCTGTTTCTGATTTACAGCACACACAGTTCTTTCAGTTCTTAAGAGATAATGCATATACTGGTAGTAATCTTTCAGGAATCCTTAGACTCAGGAAAAGTCTCAGAGGATTGAAAATCTGAAAATGTAGCATCATTATTCAAAAAGGAAGGGAGAAAGAAAAACTAAGTATAGATGAGTTCACATTATTTGTAATGAAGAAATTGTTTGAGGTTATTCCAAAAGATGTAATAGCAGAGCGTTTAGAAATATGTAATATAATCAAGCAGGGTCAGGATGAGTCATGAAGGGGAAATCGTACTTGAAAAATTTATTAAAATTTTTGTGGAGGTAAAAAGCAGGATAGACAAATGGGAAGTAGTCAATGCAATATATACCTGGATTTCTAAGAGGCATTTGATAATATCCCACACATAAGGCTACTTAATAAGGTATCAGCCCATGGTGTTAGGGGTAGCATATTTGAATGGATGGTCAATTGGCCAACTAATACAAGGTAGAGAGTTGGGATAAGGAGGATATTTTCTGGATGGTAATTTGTAAGTAATGGAGTTCTATGGTTTCAGAGCTGGAGCAAAATTATTAACAATATATATTAATAGCCTGAAAGAGAGAAGTGAATGTACTTTCATCAAGTTTACAGACAACGCAAAAATGGACGGGAAGGAAAGTGGTGAGGATGACATAAAGTCTATGGGGGAATCAAGATAAGATTAAGTGAGTGGGCAAAAGTTTTGCAGAAGAATTACAATGTGGGAAAATGTGAGATTATGTACTTTGGTAGTAAGATTAGACCTACCGAATATTACTTAATTTGGGAAAGACTGCAGAAAGCTGCAGCACAAAGGAGTTTGGCGGGGTGGGGGGGGGGGGGGGGCCCTGTTCTTGAATTATAAAAAAAAGCGTACAGTTCAGCACATAATAGGGAAGGTGAATGGCCTTTTGGCCTCAAAGGGAGTGGAAATAATAGGAAGTTTTTGGAAGAAAATAGAAAGGATTTGCGAAAACTATACAACGGACTAGTTAGACCACATCCAGAATACTGTGAACAATTTTGGTCCCTTTATTGAAGAAAAGATATACTGACACTGGAGGTAGTCCAGAGAAAGTTCACTAGGTTGATCCCAGATTTTCTTTGTGGAGAAGTTGATAAGTTAACCTGATTGAAAGATGCAAGATTCTTAGGGAGCTTGACAGAGTAGATACAGAGAGGTGCTTCCCTTG
This sequence comes from Ginglymostoma cirratum, assembly GCA_024137785.1. Taxonomy (NCBI): domain Eukaryota; kingdom Metazoa; phylum Chordata; class Chondrichthyes; order Orectolobiformes; family Ginglymostomatidae; genus Ginglymostoma; species Ginglymostoma cirratum. The sequence goes on from JAHRHZ010000062.1 coordinate 44,753,744, forward strand.
TGGGTAAGTCAAGGACCAGAGGGCATAATCTCAGAATAAGGGGGTCATCCATTTGAGAAGGAGGCGAGGAAGAAATTTTTCTTTAAAAGACAGTGAAACTGTGGAATGCTTTTACCACATTAAGCTGCGAAGGTTGGGTCTTTGAGCACATTCATGGCTGAGATCAACAAATTTTAAATCAGTACGAGAATTAAAGGATCTGAGGACAAAGCAGGAAAGTGGATTGAGGATTATGACATTAGCCATGGTCTCACTGAAAGGTGGAGTGGATTTGACAAACCAAATAGCCTACTTCTGTTCCTATGTCTTACATCTTATGGTAAGGGAGTATTTAGGAAAAACTGATAATGAATAACAATGTAGATTTCTACATTCTAATTTGAAGTGATGCAGTTCAATCTGAATCCCTGGTCTTAAATTTAAACAGGCTAGGATCTATGCAGGCATGAGTCTAAATTGTCTGTACTCAGCTGGGAAACTATCTCAAAACAGATACAGGCATTTCTCCAATAACATGGTAGTTGCATTCATGTGTGAATCCGTGCTGTAGAAAATTGCACTCTAGAAAATTGCCATAGAAAGTCACGTTATAGGGAAATCGCTATAGAAAAATCGCTATGCTGTACAGTAGAAAGTTTGCATTATCAAAACAGTGTCCACTACTCATTAATCACGTTACAGCCAATTCGCACTAACGAAACACGCATTATTGCAGAAATACCTGTATGATGGTGAGTGGGAAATGGCTAACGTTTAAAGCAATAACATGTTGTTTACAACAAATATACATTGCTTTAATGCACATAACACCACCAAGGAAAATGTTCCAAGCATGGCTATTGAAATAAGTCAAGGATCTTATTAAATCACAGGACCAGGAGGAGTACGAAATACCTAAACGTAAGGAATATTTTAGTACTGTAAAAATGAAGACAGAGAAAGTAATAAATCAAGGGTAAATAGAACGAGGGTAAACTAACACATAACATAGAAATGGACTGTGAAGTCTCCCATAGGTATGTGAAAGAGAAAAGATTAGTAAACAAAATGTAGGGTCCATTACAAGCTGAATTGGGAGAAGTTATAATGGGAAATAAGAAAATAGCAGAGAAACTAAACAAATGAAAACCTAGAAACCTCATGATATTAATATTTATAAAAATACAGTACTATGAAAATAGTGGTTGATAAATCTGAAGGCCCTAATAACTGTATCCCAGAGTGTTGAATGAGATCATTGTAAAGACAATAGATACATTGGGGATCATTTTTCAAAGTCTATGGAGTATGGGGTGATTCCTGCAGGTTGAAAGGTGGCAAAGCTAACTATTATTCAAAAAAGGAGACGGAAAGAAAACAGTGAGCCCAGACCTATTGGTCTAACATCAGTTGTAGGGAAAATGCCAAAATATATATCAAGGGATGTGATAACTGGAAACCTGGAAAATAATGGTAGGATTGTAAGAGTCAACATGGATTCATGGAAAGGAAATAACACTGTACAAACATGTTTGGTTTTTGTTAGAGTGGAACAGGTTAAAGGCTTTAAGGATGTAACTAGTTAATAGATAAGTTAGAACCAATGGATGTTGTACATTTTCAGAAGGCTATTGATAAATTTCCACGCAAGAGGTCTTTAAACAAAATTGGAGCACTTGACTTTTGCCTCATTGTACTGGAATGGAATGAGAACTATATTGTAGATAGAAAACAGAGAGTTATAGAGTCATAGCTACACAGCACAGAAATAGACCCTTTAGTCCAACTCGTCCATGCTGACCAGGTATTCTAAACTGATATAGTCTCTTTTGCCAGCATTTGGCCCATATCCCTCTAAACCTTTTAAATGTATACCACTTCCACTGGTAGCTCATTCCATACACACACCACACTCTGTGTGAAACGTTACCCCTCAGGTCCCTTTTAAATCATTCCTCTCTGATATTAAACCTATGTCCTCTAGTTTTGGACTCCCCTACCCCAAGAAAAAGACCCTGGCTATTCACACTATCCATGACCCTCATGATTCTATAAACTTCTATAAGGTCACCCCTCAGCCTTCAATGCTCCAGGGAAAAAAGCCCCAGCCTATTTAGCATCTCCCTGGCAACATCCTTGCAAATCTTTTCTGAACTTTTTCAAGTTTAATATTACATCTTTCATATGGCAGAGACACCAGAATTGAATGGATTATTCTAAAAGTGGCCTCACCAATGTCCTCTACAGGTGCAACATTCCTTCCTAAATCCTATACTCAATGTCCTGACCAATGAAGGCAGGAGTGTCAAACGCCTTCTTCACTATCCTGTTTATCTGCAACTCCACTTGCAAGAAAATATGCACTTGAACCCCTAGGTTTCTTTGTTTGGCAACACTCTCCAGGGCCCTACCACTAACTTGCCCTGATTTGCCTTACCAAAATGCAACACCTCATGTTTCTCTAAATTAAACTCCATCTGCCAATCTTTGGCCCATTGGCCCATCTGATCAAGGTTCCATTGTATTCTGAGATAACCTTCTTCACTGTTCACTACAACACCACTTTTGTCGTCATCTGCAAATGTGCTAATCATGCATTCAAATCATTTATATAAATGACGAAAAGCAGTGGACCCAGCATCGATCTTTACAGCACATCCTGGTCACAGGCCTCCGGTCAGAAAAACAACCCTCCAACACCATCCACTGTCTCCTATCTTCAAACTAATTTGTATTCAGTTGGCTAGCTCCCCCTGGATTCCATACTATCTAACCTTGCTAACCAAGCTACCACGCAGAATCTTGTCAAACACCTTGTTGAACTCCATATAGACAACGTTTACTGCTCTGCCTTCATCAATCTTCGAAATCACTTCTTCAAAAAATTGAATCAATCATTTTTGTGTTGGCTGGCTATCAGTACTGTGATACCACAAAGGTCAATGTGTAAATCTCAGCTATTCACAAGCTATATCAATGATTTGGATGTGGCGAGTAAAGGAATATTTCTAGATTTGCAGTTGCTCAAAAATAGGTGGAAGTGTGAGTTTTGAGGAGCATGTAAAGATCTTTCAGTGAAATTTTCACAAATTATGTGAATGAATAAAATGTTGGTAACTGGAATGCGAAAAGAGGTGAAACGATCCACTTTGATAAGCAAGACTGAAAGATAGGAATTTTAAATGTTGAGAAAATGGAATATGTTTAACTTTAAGGGTTTTGATGTCCTTGTTCATGAGTGACTAAAAGTTAATATGCAGACACAACAAGCAGTTAATAAATAAATGGTATGTTGGACTTTGTTAGAAGAGGGTTTGTGTACCGGAATAAAGATGTCTTATTGCAATGAAACTGAGCCTTAGTGGGACAATACTTGGAGCATTGTTTGCAGTTTTGGTCATCTTTGCCCCAGAAATATACACTTGACATAGAGAGAGTGCAACCAAGATTCCTCAGATGGAGGGATTGCCCTATGAGGAATGATTAAAAACTGGGCTTTTATTGCTGGGATTTTGGAAGAATTTGAGGTGATCTCATTCAAACATGCAAAATTTTACAGGGGTCAGCTGGGTGGATATATGAAGGATGTTTCCCATGGCTGGGAGTCTAATCTCAGAATAAGGGGAAATCAATTTAGGATTGAGATGAGAAAGAACATTCAGGGGATGGTGAATCTATGGAATTCTCTTCCCAAGGGGGCTATGGGCATTGTGTTGTTGAGTTCTTCCAGGACTGAAATCAAAAGATTTCTATATATCAAAAACAGTAAGGGAAATGGGGATAGTGCAAGAAAATGTTATGGCAATAGAACAGCCATGATCTCATTGAATATGAGATTAAACCCCAAGGGCTGAATGGCCAACTCCTGCTCCTTTTTCTAATGTTCTCATGTATATCTCCTTTTCACATTTCAGTACTACTTTAATGTCTTCTGTCATCAAGGGACTAGTAGCTTTGGATGCCTCTTCTTTTCTTTTCCTACTGTGGGAATGTGTTTAACTTGTACCCAAACTATTTCCTATTTGAAGGCCTTCAATTGCTAACTTACTCTCTTACATGACAATCTTTGATTTCAATCCACTTGGCCAGATCCCTTACCAAGTCAATGAAATTAGCCCATCCCTCTCTCAGGATTTTAAGATTTGACTTTCCTTGTCATTTCTTATAATTACTTCAAACTTAACGGTAATGTGATTATTGTTTTATACAGTGAATGATTAGGATCTGGAAAGCACTTGAAAGTGTGGTATTGATATAAATAGGCAGGGCTTTCAAATGGGAATTTGATATTTACCTGAAAAGAAGAGGTACTAAAGGACTGGGGGAATTTGTTGGAGAATGGGTTGAGCTGAGCTGCTTTTGCAGGGAACTGATATGAATACTGAAGGATTTTTAAAGAACTATCTTGCAGAGCAATATTTAGTAGCACACAGTTGTGAGCTACTAAAAAGGGATGGAGAGAGAAAACAGGAAATTATAGACCAGTGAGCCTAACATTGGTAGTGGGCAAAATTATCGAATCCATTGTCAAGGATTTTATAGCAGAGCATTTAGAAAGCAGTGGCAGGATCAGACAGAGTCAGCTTGGATTTATGAAGGGGAAATCATGCTTTCAAATCTGTTGGAATTCTATGAAGATGTAACTAGTAGAGTTGACAAGGGGTAGCCAGTCAATATGGTATATTTGGACTTTCAGAAAGCGTTTGACAAAGTCCTGCATAAGAGATTATTGTGCAAGATTAAAGCACATGGGATTGGGGAAAGTGCATTGAGATGGATAGAAAACTGGGTGGCAGAGAGGAAACAAAGAATAGGAATTAATGGGTCCTTTCCAAATTGGCAGGCAGTAACTGGGGGGTGGTGGTGGTGGTGGGGAGCTGGGTGCAGGGGAGTGGTGTCACAGGGATCAGTGCTGGGACCAGAGCTATTCACAATATGTATTAATGATTTGGATAAGGGAACAAAATGTAACATCTCAAAGTTTGCAGATGACACCAAGTTGGGTGGGAGGGTGAAATGTGACCAGAATGCAGAGATCCTTCAGCATGATCTGGACAGATTGGGTTAATGGGCAAATCCAGGGCAGATGGAGTATTACTTGGATAAATGTGAGGTTATTCACTTTGGAAGCAAAAACAAGAAGACAGATTACTACTTGAATGGCTGTAAATTGGGAGAGGGGAGTGTGTAGGGGACCTGGGTGTCCTTGTGCACCAGTCACTGAAGGTAAGCATGCAGGCGCAGCAGACAGTAAAGAAGGCAAATGGAATGTTGGCCTTCATTGCGAGAGGTTTCAAATATAGGAGCAGGGAAGTGTTGTTGCAGTTATACAGGGCCTTGGTGAGGCCACACCTAGAATATTGTGTGCAGTTTCGGTCTCCTTTTCTGAGGAAGAATGCTCTTGCTCGTAAGGGAATGCACCGAAGGTTTACCAGGCTGATTCTGGGGATTGTGGGACTGATATAGGAGGAGAGATTGACTAGGTTAGGATTGTTTTTGCTGGAGTTCAAATGAATGAAGAAAGATCTCATAGAGACTTACAAAATTCTAACAGGACTGGACAGGGTAGATGCAGGGAGGATGTTCCAAATGGTGGATGTGTCCAGAACCAGAGGTCACAGTCTGAGGATTCAGGGTAGATCATTTAGGACGGAGATGAGGAGACATTTCTTCATGCAAAGAGTGGTGAATCTATAGAATTCATTAACACAGGATGTAGTTGATGCCAAAACATTAAATGTATTCAAGAGGCAGCTAAATATAGCACTTGGGGCAAATGGGGTCAAATGTTACGGGGAGAAAGCAGGATTAGGCAATTGAGTTGGATGATCAGCTATGATTGTGATGAATAGTGGAGGTGACTTGAAGGGCTGAATAGCCTCCTCCTGCTCTTATCTTCTATGTTTCTATGAAACATTAGCTTGGTCTCTCTCTCTCCACAGGTGCTGTCTGACCTGCTGTGATTTTCAGCATCTTTTGTTTTCAGTACAGATTAAAGCATCTGCAGTAATTTGCTCCTTCATGGGACTATTTGTTCTAGGACTCAATTTATCTGTAAGACAGCAAAGGAATAATGCTCATAGTGCTCAAGTTATGCAAAAAGGTTGCTTATTCTGAGCCTTGAAAAGAAATCATTAAAACACCAGGAACATGGGGGAAGATAATTCATACACACAAGCCAGAAATAAACCATTATGTTTAGGACAAATTGTGGCCTATACTGCAATCAGATCTGATAGTACGTATGTGCCTTCAAACGAATTGTACATTATAATTAGATAGGAATAACTGGTGACATTGCTGGTGGTGAGAAGGGCACTACCTGTGAGATCTTTTATGTATGCCCAATTGGGCTGCGCCACTGCACGCTGCCCTCAAAGCAGCTGTTGGGGGAAAGGGAGGTTGTTGAGGCTGTCATACATGTCCTGCTAGAATGTGCCTTTGAAAATGAAGTCTGGAGAAAGTTGCAGTGGCTTTTGTCGAGGTTCATCCTGAGCAGCTCTGTGACTCTGTGCTCTACACTTTATTCCCCAGGATGTGCACCGAGACAAACATGAACTGCACCTGGAGGACAATCAACTTGGTGAAAGAAGCTCTTTGGTCTGCCTGAAACTTGTTGCTCTTCCAGAACAAGGAGTTGATTTTGACCTGGTATTGCAGACTGACGCATTCCAAAGTCCAGGACTACATGCTCAGGGATGCACTAAAGCTTGGGGCAGTTGCTGCCAAGGCACAGTGGGGAAAGACCACTGTCTGGGATCTTCCTGCTGAAGGTAAATGGAGGTCTGTTCAGTTACTGGACCCTCCCAGTATGTACGTAAATATTAGTGCTGCATGTATAAGAGAGGTATTTGACTTTCTGGATAGCGTCAAAGTCCAATGTTTTGTTTGTTTCCTTGATACACAATAGTACAGAACCAAACTGCAATGTGACAATGTTTATAAAAGATTTTTTAATGAATAAAGTATATTTTTGAAATAAAAGAAAATTACCATTCTATGATCCTGTTTCCCAAATGTTTCCCCATTGAAACATGCTCAGCAGTAGAAAACCTGAGAGCTCCAAAAATATGCTGAGAAAGAGAACATACAAAGTGCTTTTGAAGTTACTCAAAACAAATGGACAAAATACCCTTCATTCAGAGGGTGTTGTTTTTCTTCCTTGTTTCCTTCAGGTCTACCCATCAGCACCGCAGAGAACATTTTCAAAAACTGTCCAACTGTGAATCCATAATGGCACCCGATATTTTCTAGGTTATTTGTGAGTTCCCAGTGGAACCACAATCAAAAGGTGAGCTAAAACAAAGCAATCAAATGGATGAAAAAGAACAAAACCTCTGGCCTGACAGTACTCCAGTTCAGGTCTTCGAAACTGCCAGACTTATGTTCAGATTAAGACTCCATACAGCCCTCAATCTCAAGAATGAGTCAATAGGAATTGTCTTCAAGAAGGGAGATAAATCATGCTGTGAAAACTGTTGGGATATTTCCCCTTTGTTTACGGCATGGAATTCCTTACAAGCGTTCTTCTGAATTATCTACTTCTTATAGCTGAGGAAATCCTCCTGGAGACACAGCCTGAATTTAAACTTTTCAGAGGGACATAGTAAAATAGAAAATAGGAGCAGTAGTGGTCATTTGGCCATTTGAGCCTGCTCTGACATTCAATATGTTAATGGTTGATCGTCCAACTCAGTGCCCTGTTCCTGCTTTCTCTCCATACTATTTGATCCCTTCTTGCCTCGAAAACTAAATCTAACTCAATCTTGTGAACATTCAATGTTTTGGCCTCAACTGCTCTCTGTGGCAGAGAATTCTGCAGGCTCACCAACTGTCTGGGTAAAGAAATTTCATCTCATCTCAGTCCTAAATGGCCTATCCTATACCCGTAAACCCGAGTTCTTGATTCCCTGTCTTTGGGGATAACCTTCTTTTGTTACCATGTCCATCTTCATAAGTCCATCTGGTCATCCTGGGAATCAGTCTGGTAAACCTGTGTTGCACTCCCTCCACAACCAGAACATCCTTCCTCAGATAAGGAGACCAAAACTGCACACAATACTCTAGGTGTGGTATCACCAAGACCCTGTACAATTGCAGCAAGACACTCCTGTTCCAGTACTTGAATCCTCAAAATTTTACATCTAACCTGTATTGTGCCTATTGACCTAAATGGTTAAATTTTGTGGTTCTTGGTAGGTTGGAAAGGCAGGATGGAAAGTAAGCTTACTCTCTCCTTCACTTTCAAGCATCAAAAAGGAATACACCCAAATAGCAGCATAAAGGGGGCATTGTGCCCATTCAAGAGTTTAAGTTAGGATATCATAACATATAGGTTATGTCATGAACAGGTAGACAGTGACGAACACAAATTTAAAGGTTCCTGGCACCCTCAATAAGAAAGTTAATAAATTAAATCAAACGAATATAACCATTGCTACTTTCATCAGCAGAAATGGCTACATGGATCCATGGTCATGGTAGCAGGCCTTTACTTCTGTTGTTGTGCCACTTTTGTCATATATGTCATGAAGGACTCCCACACATTTTCCAGTCTGACCTCTAAAAATTCACCAGCCAGCGGCTAGTTGTGTGCAATTGGCCATTAAAAAGCTCAACAACTCGTTAATTGCTTATTTAGAAATGGTGGATGGATTTGCAATTTTGGTACCTGCATGAATTCTGTAACATCTGACATGGACATGATGACACTGCATTGGTGCCCATCATCATACCATATTTTACAGGTGGGTTGATGTGGTGAAACAGTGACCTGCTCAATTAGCATCCTAAATTACAGCAATTACTTCCTGATAATATGACTGCTAATGTCTTCAGTGAGAGAATTAAAACGAATATCTTTAAAATCCAGGCTTGGCCAAGGAAGTTGTATTAATTGTAATTTATTTGACAGTGGTTATTCATTTCATCAAAGATCGACAACCCTCACATATAACCCATTGTCTACAGTTACTGCAAGCCTGTTGTGTTATGTAGTTGCCCACACTGCACAAGATTTCCAAACCACTCTCTATCTCTTCAATTCTGCATATACGAAATTGAGCCTGTCCTTGAATGTTGTCAAACCAAATTGTCACCATGTGTGCGCTCTGCATTGAAGCCTTAATCAGTGACACATAAGAACACTAGAAAAATTCCAACACCAATGGTTCTGCTGCATCCTCTGGATTCACAGGAAGACAACTGAATAAATGCTAGCTTTTGGAGCCAGCTGCACAAGCATTCAGTCAAAACTTCTGCAAGATCAACTTCAATGGGCTGTACACTATATCCAAGTAATCAAAACTGTCTCCACAACCATTTCCTGTATTCTCAGCTCTCATGTGGTAACATTCCAGGGTGAGGTAAAGAAAATATTTCTTATATGCTCTGAAACTTTCTTTAAAGTAGAGCAACATTGATATTAAGGACAAGAAGGAGCCTGCTATCAATCTTTTACGGATGGTGACAACTTGCCAATCAGATTTCATCAGGGCCTCACTAATGAGGGAGGAACAGGAAATAAACTCTATAATCTGGAACCTGCAATTTCATGGAACATCCTTCCCCATTTGCCCAATGATTTGAGAATAAACTTGTTCAGTCACATGACGATCCAAGAAAGAAGCCTGCTAGATGTCATTCCTGAATCAAGCTACAACCAGTGACAATGATGTCTATAATAGCTCATTTAGGTTTTTAATGTGAGAAAATAAACTCAACTTTTGACAATTTCATGAAGAAAATTGCAAATGTACGTTTGGTCCAAAATCTCTAGCTTCATGGGTCGTTTTTATCCATGCATGTCAGGCAAAAACAATGCTGAACAGCAATTAAAAGCAAGCACGTTGATGACCCACATTAAACCCTTACCCTTCCCACTGCTGATGATCTTAACCTGCAAGGTTCTGTAAATGGCTACGGCAGCCATTTCAAGTGAACTGGAGTCCTAAAATTTCAATAGATCTGACCAGGCAAGACAGGTAAATTGAGGTCATCATCTATTCAAAATAAACATGAAAAACAATGATAAACTAGAAACGTTATCTTGTGGGAGCAACAGGTTCAGTCCTATGATACTCTCCTTAAACCAATTCCTCATCATTACTATGGAAGCAAATTCTGCTCAAGACCAGAAATATGTAAATAAGGACAGTGGTCGAAACTGCCTGTGGTCTAGAGTTGCCACTGATGGCTGAAAAAATAATTTGCTGGAGTGTTTTATTGTCAGAAGCCTGCTCAGGTATAAATTCACCCTTCTTAATGATCATGAAAAATTGGAAACTTCATTACTACCAAATTTTTCAGAGAGCTATTTTCAAACCTTATAACATCTTTTTACCAGCAGAACCCAAAAACAGTGCACATCTTTGGAAGGATGAGATCTGCTCTCAACTTCTCCCTTTCTGCTTTTCATCATTTTCCCACAGGTAACTAGATTAAAAAAAAGCATAAAATTAAAAGTTGGAAAATACATACTGATATAGATATATTTTATAATTGAAAAAACAAGAGAGTTCATTTTAAGAATATTACCAAATCTATATTTGCCAGTGAAACCCATTGCTTGTAATTTCCGAGTTGAGGTGAACGTTATAAATAATTCATTTTGTGTTGATATCACAGCTGGATTGTCTGCACCACAAATTGGTCCTTCAAGGATATCTGCGTGAATACTGGAACCATCGTAAATGATTAAATGATCACCAATGCATGCTGCAAATTCTTGTATCTGAAATGTAGAAAATTCCAACAGAATCTGTGAAAAAGATGAGATCACATAATTAAATTCAATTTCCATGACTTACCATAATTACAAACAATAGCATATTTCATAAAAATATGAAAGGTCTTTGGTCCAACATATCAAACAAGTGTGAGAAATCAGGGTGATTTAGACAAGTTCAGTGAGCAGACAAAAATGCATGAAAGATGCAGAATAATGTGGATAAATGTGAAATTGCCTACTTTGGCTGAAACAAACAGCATGTAGAGTATCAATTAAATGGTGATAGATTGGGAAAGATTGATGTACAAAGGGACCTGCAGATCTTTGTACACCAGTCACTGAAAGCAAGCATGTGGGTGCAGTAAGCAGTTAGGAAGACAAATCATATGATGGCCTAAAGAGGGTTCAATTACAGGAGCAAGGAGGTCTTACAGCATCAGTACAGATACCTGAATTATTATGCATAATTTTGGTCTCCTTACCCAAGAAATGATTTAAAAACTGAAAGAACAGCAGATGTTGTAAACAGAAACAAAAACAGAAATTGCTGGAAAAGCTCAGCAGGTCTGGCAGCATCCGTGAACAGAAATCAGAGTTAATGTTTCAGGTCCAGTGATCCTCAGAACTAAGAAATGATTTATTTGCCATAGAGGCAGTGCTGTAAAGGTTCACTGATACCTGGGAGACAGATATGTCACATGAGAACAGATTGGGGCAATCGGGCCTCTATTCACTGGAGTTTAGAAGAACGAAAAGGAATTTCATTAATTTTGATAGGCTGTACAGACTGGATGTATACATGATTGTTCTCTGAGATGTCTGGATTCTTAATCAGTAGGTGAATCAAGAGTTACAGGGAAATGTAGGAATATCGGATCAGCTATGATCCTATTGAGTGGCAGAGCAGGTTCAAAGTGCTGAATGGCCTACTCCTGTTCCTATTTCTTACGATCTTAATAAGAGGTCAAAGCCTCAGGATACAAGATGGCAATTTCGGATTGAAATAAGAAACTTCTCCACTGAGAGGGTGGTGAACTTGTGAAATTGTCTATGAAAGTTGTGAAGATGAAGTCACTGAAGAAAGAAATTGATGGTTTTCTTGCAGCTAAAAATGTCAAGGGTTATGGAGAGTAAGCAAGAATATGGCGCTGAGGTAAAGGATTTATCATGATCATATTGAATGGCTGAGAAGATCCAATGGGCTGAAGGGCCTACTCCTGTTCTTATTTTCTATGTTTCTGTATTTTAGTGTTGCATAACGCAGGTCTGTCAAGCTCAATTTACATGCTGGACCTGATCTGACAACCTAGGGAAACTAGCTGCATAAAACAAGAAATATTTGGACACACTGAGATGGAAATTGGTATGCATTTCATCATTGTTTTGGGCCTAACACAGTAAAGCATAAACCTGCACCTAATCTACCAGAGCTGCTGCTACATTGGCCATTGCCATTTTTCTGCATATCTGATTACCTGCAAATAGCATAACATCAATTAAAGTATAGGGATAAAGTACAATGACCTTGCTCTGGGAGCATTGTATAAAATGTGTGAAAACTAGGTATGACATGAATCATGAAAATAATAGAATTTGAATAAAATAATTTGAATAGAAATAGAACAGAGATTGGAACAGAATTGAAAAGAGTCTACAGTGGCCTAAATGGTAGTTCTTAAAAGGGGAAAACTGGAGGTCGCTGAAGAATCTTTTCTCCAAAACTTTACTCATAAAATTTGTAGGCTTACATAACTGTACAAATTATATGTGACAAAAAGGCTTGTACAGTTCAATTTCTATATGACACTAAAGCCTCACTTAAATTTACAAGTCATATTTTATAATATAAATTTATATTTCATGTCAAACTTTCTTTGATGCATATATCCCAAACAACCTTACACAGGTTCCGGATTCATGGTTTACTGTGCCAGCTTGTCCATTAGACTTTGGGCTTTTCCCATTGAGACTTTATTGTAGCAGCCACAGTCTTTAGTTTGTCCTTCAGTACCTAACACTGGATCTTGGAAAGTGGCAGTTTGAACACTCAGTTGTGGACAAATCTTTGGACTGGAAGTCCAATGAGTTTCAGACAGACTAAGGAGAATCTTTCATTGAGAGTAGCTGCAAAAAACTGACAGAGATTTATATTTTTACATCTCCATCTTTGAGCCATGGACAGTAAGGGTGCTCCTAGCTCTAGAGCACCAGCTTAAACTACTGCTGGCCAAACATGACGCTACTTCTGCATTTTCCTCCTCGTGATTTGCAAATTGCAGTATAAATAAGGACAGATAGCTTTTACACGATGAAAATCCAGAGTCTGTCCCCTTATGTCTTATTTATCTAAGCATGAAACCAATCTCTCATTGTTTTTCCTTTCAAGATTTCCTTAAGGAGCTCTTTACTGTGCAGCACTATCCTTCACCATGTTCTACAGCAAAATTGTTATGAAACCAACAGGTCACCTATATCTGTGATACATGGAATTCAGGAAGCAAAGCTTCAGATTGACTGGAATTAGAGTTGATGCATGAAATGTTCTTTCTGCTGACCAGAGAACATTGAGACAAAAAAATCAGGAATGGGAAAGAAAAAGCACATGACAAAAGAAATGACCATATGGTAGAACAGAGAACCCACTAGAAAGAAGTAACATCAACTGAACTTGGACAATACCATTAATCAACTGTAGAAGAGGCTGCAACTGGTGAAGTAGACTCTACAGCTACAACAATGCCCAATCCAGAAGTGATGTACATGATGGGAGCAGTTCATAATCTAACCAGAGGGCGAGATGCCATGATGCTTGACCAAATATGGCTGAAGTTTCCATTGTTCTCATTGTGGGTGCACTTTAGCCCTAACTTCAAATTAAACACCACTGCTATCCCTACTGAGCTCTTGAACACTTTTTTGAATTTTTGCATCAAACTCCTACATTAGCTTCTTCTCCAGATAGACTATGCTTCTTAACTACATGACATAGGATTAAATTGCAAGACTCTGTTGTAAACAACAGTGTTTTCATCAAATAAGTGAGCTGCAGGGCAAAAATCTTCCTTTTTTTATGCAAATAAAAAGTTTCCTAACACAGTTTCCAATAGAAGTTAAATCATTCAATTGAGTGAAACGAGTCTCTGTTGCTGGACAGTAAAGAGCTCCTTAAGGACATCTTGAAAAGAAAAACAATGAGAGATTGGTTTCACACTGAGATAAATAAGACATAAGGGGACAGACTCTGGATTCTCACCACATTAGTAGAGCTATATGAACAAAATGATGACTCTTTTTTGGCAAATAAGAAGATTCCTAACACAGTCTCCAAAATAAGTTAAATCATTCAACCGAGTGAAATTAGACTCTGTTGCTTATATTTTAAAGTAACTTTGATCAGCTTAAACCATTTTGTCACTTCTTCTACAATGGTGGGCCTGCTGAAATCAATCACAGGGAGAATGCTATTAAACTGGAAAGGGTGCAAACACAATTTACAAGGATGTTACCCAGATTGGAGCATTTGAGTTATAAGAAAAGGTTAGGCTCAGATGTTTCCCCTGCAGCTTAGGAGGCTGAGGGGTGACTTTACAGAGGTTTATAAAAACATGAGGGGCATAGATAAGGTGAATAACCAAGATGTTTTCCCTGGGATGGGGTGTCCAAAACTAGAGGGCATAGGTTTAAGGTGAGAGGGGAAAGATTGAAAAGGGACCTGAGTGGCAATTTTTTCACACAGAAGGTGGTGCAGATCTGTTGAAAGCTGCCAGAGGAAGTGGTACAGGCAAGTACTATTACAACATTCAAAAGACATTTGGACAGGGACATGGTAGGAAAAAATTAGAGGATTATGGGCAAAAGGGACTAGTTCAGTTTAGGAAACCTGGTTGTCATGGATGTGTTGGGCTGAAGGGTCTGTTTCTGTGCTGTATGACTTTATGACTCTAATCCCCTCATGAGCCTGTCATTGGACTGGGTCTCCTGATTCATCAATGGGTCTCCTGGTTCATCAACGGGTCTCCTGGTTCATCAACTATAGTCCGTTCTGGAACAAAGCAGATTTCCTTGCTCTCCAACCTCTCCCCCACAGAACATGCAGCCCTCCACTCCCTCCGCTCTAGTCCCAACCACACCATAAAACCCGCGGACAAGGGAGGCGGAGTTGTAGTATGGCACACAGACGTCTACATCGTTGAGGCCAGGTGCCAACTCTCCGATACCTCCTCCTACCACCTCCTTGATCATGACCCCACCCCCGACCACCAAAACATCATCTCCCAAACCATCCACAACCTCATCACTTCAGGTGACCTCCCACCCACAACATCCAACCTCATCGTTTCCCCATCCCCGCACCGCCCGCTTCTATCTCCTTCCCAAAATCCACAAACCTGACTGCCCTGGTCGACCCATTGTCTCCACCTGCTCCTGCCCCACCGAACTCGTCTCCACTATCTCGACTCCATTTTCTCCCCCATGGTCCAGGAACTCCCTACCTACGTCCATGACACCACCCACGCCCTCCACCTCCTCCAGAACTTCCAATTCCCCGGTCCCCAATACCTCATCTTTACCATGGATGTCCAGTCCCTATACACCTGCATTCCTCATACAGATGGCCTAAAGGCCCTCTGCTTCTTTCTGTCCCGCAGGCCCGACCAGTCCCCCTCCACTGACACCCTCATCCGCTTAGCCGAACTCGTCCTCACCCTCAACAACTTTTCCTTCAATTCCTCCCACTTCCTACAGACAAAGGGGGTGGCCATGGGTACCTGCATGGGCCCAAGCTATGCATGCCTCTTTGTAGGTTACGTGGAACAATCCCTCTTCCGTACCTACACTGGCCCTAAACCCCACCTCTTCCTCCGTTACATTGATGACTGTATCGGTGCCGCCTTGTGCTCCCACGAGGAGCTCGAACAGTTCATCCACTTCACCAACACCTTCCACCCCAAACTTAAGTTCACCTGGACCATCTCCAATACCTCTCTCTCCTTCCTGGACCTGTCTGTCTCCATCTCTGGCAACCACCTAGAAACAGATATCTATTTCAAGCCCACCGACTCCCACAGCTACCTAGAATACACCTCCTCCCACCCACCCTGCTGCAAAAATGCCATCCCCTATTCCCAATTCCTTCGCCTCCGCCGCATCTGCTCCCAGGATGAGGCATTCCACTCCCATACACCTCAGATGTTCTCGTTTTTCAAGGACCGCAACTTCCCCCCATCAGTGGTCGAGAACGCCCTCAATGGTGTCTCCCGCATTTCCCGCAACTCATCCCTCACACTCCCTCCCCGAAATAACAACCAAAACAGAATCCCCCTAGTCCTCATGTACCACCCCACTAACCTCTGGATCCAACGCATCATCCTCCGACACTTCCGCCATGTGCAATCCAACCCCACCACCAAAGACGTTTTTCCCTCCCCACCCTTGTCTGCTTTCTGGAGGGACCACTCCCTCCATGACTCCCTTGTCCGCTCCACACTCCCCTCCAGCCCCACCAAACCCGGCACTTTTCCCCGCAACCGCAGGAAGTGCTACACCTGCCCCTACACCTCCACCTTCATCCCCATCCCAGGCCCCAAGAAGACTTTCCACATCGAGCAGATGTTCACCTGCACATCTGCTAATGTGCTATACTGCATCCTCTGTTCCCGTTGTGGCCTCCTCTACATCGGGGAAACCAAGCGGAGGCTTGGGGACCGCTTTGCAGAACATCTACACTTGGTTCGCACTAAACAACTGCACCTCCCAGTTGCAAACGATTTCAACTCTCCCTCCCATTCCTCAGACGACATGTCCATCCTAGGCCTCCTGCAGTGCCACAACGATGCTACCTGAAGGTTGCAGAAACAGCAATTCATATTCCGCTTGGGAACCCTGCAGCCCAATAGTATCAACGTGGACTTCACAAGCTTCAAAATCTCCCCTCCCCGTACTGCATCCCAAAACCAGCCCAGCTCGTCCCCGCCTCCCTAACCTGTCCTTCCTCCCACCTCAAACCCCACCCCCATCTCCTACCTACTAATCTCATCCTGGCCTCTTGACCTGTCCATCCTCCCTGGACTGACCTATCTCCTCCCCACCCCCCCATCTGCACTCACCTTTACTGGCTCCATCCCCGCCTCTTTGACCTGTCTGTCTCCTCTCCACCTATCTTCTCCTCTATCCATCTTCTATCCGCCTCCCCCTCTCTCCCTATTTATTTCAGAAACCCCTTCCCCTCCCCCATTTCTGAAGAAGGGTTTAGGCCCGAAATGTCAGCCTTCCTGCTCCTCTGATGCTGCTTGGCCGGCTGTGTTCATCTGGCTCTACATCTTGTTATCTCAGATTTCCCTGCTGCTCTGGGTTGTAAAGTGAATTCAAGTTTTGCCATTGCCCTACTGGCCTGCAATCAATTCTAGATTTTCATTTTAATGAAGATTACTGCATCAGTGTGTTCTCTGATATTCTGCCCTTCAAAGTCCCTCCTGGACTTTTACTAACCTGTTATACATGTCTTTGGACTTATAGCACAGAATCATGGAGATATAAAGCACGAAACAAACCTTCCGGTACAGGTTGTCCATGCCAACCAGATATCCTAAATTAATCTAGTCCCATTTGCTGGCATGTGGCCCATATACCTCTCGACCCTTCTTATTCAAACACCCATGCAGATTCCTTTTAATTGTCGTAATTGTACCAGCCTCCACCACTTCTTCCGGTAGCTTATTCCATACACGCACCACCCGCTGTGTGAAAACGTTGCCCCTTAGGTCCCTTTTAAATTATTCACCCTTCACCTAAAACCTATGGTCTCTAGTTCTGGACTGCCCTACTCTGGGTAAAAGACATTGACTATTTACCTTACCCATGCCACTCATGATTTTATAAACCTCTTTAAGGTCACCTTTCAGCCTCTGATTCTCCAGGGAAAATAATCCCAGCCTATTCAGCCTCTCCCTGTTGCTCAAACCCTCCAACCCTGGCATCATCCTTATAAATCTTTTCTGAACCCTTTCAAGTTTAACAACATCATTCCTATAGCAAGGGGACCAGAATTGAATGCAGTATTCCAAAAGTGGCCAAGCCAATGTCTTGTACAGCTGCAAAGACCTCTCAACTCCTATATTCAATTCATTGATCAATAAAGGCACTGCCCTGTCTACCTGTGACTCCACTTTCAAGGAATGATGAACCTGCGCTCCAAGGTCTCTGTTTGGCAACAAGCCCCAGAACATTACCATTAAGTGTATCAGTTCTGCACTGGTTTGATCTACCAAAATGTAGCACCTCACATTTATTTAGATTAAGCTCCATCTGCTACTCCTCAGCTCACTGGTCCTTCTGATCAAGGTCCCGCTGTACTCTGAGGCAACCTTTTTCGTCGCTCACTACACCATCAATTTTGGTTTCATATGCAAATTTACTAACCATACCTCCTATATTCATATCCAAATCATTTATATAAATGACAAAAAGCAGTGAACTCAGCACCGAGCCCTCTGGTCAGAGGCCTCTAGTCTAAGAAGCAACCCTCCACCACCACCCTCTGTCTCCTACTTTCTAGCCAATTTTGTATTCAGATGGCTAGTTCTCCCTATTTTTCATGTGATGTAACCTTGTTAACCAGTCTATCATGTGGAACCTTATCGAACACCATACTGAAATCCATACAGACAATGTCCACCACTCTGCCTTCGTCAATCTTTTTCATCACTTCTTCAAAAAATTCAATCAAGTTAGTGAGACACAATTTCCCATGCACAAAGCCAAGTTGACGGTCCCTAATCAGTCCTTGTCTTCCCAAGTGCATGCAAATCCTGTCCATCAGAATCCCCTTCAACAACTTTCCCACCGCTCATGTCAGGCACACCAGTCTCTATTTCAAAGGCTTTTTTTTTAAACCACCTTTCTTATTTAAGGTACCATGTTAGCCAACCTCCACTATTCCAGTACCTCACCCGTGGCTATTGATGATACAAATATTTTAGCAAGGGACCCAGCAATCACTTCCCAAGCTTCCCATTCTAGGGTAGACCTGATCCACTCGTGGGGATTTACAGACTTGAATAATGGTTTGGTAATATTCCATAATAATTCTTTCTTCCCATATCAAAACTAATCCACTCTGGGGCATATGACTTAACTCTAAATTCTATCCTATTGTCTCGTCTCTGTTTCCTGTTTACTACATGGTAATGAATCCTAATTAATGCCATGTAACCAGATTTATGAAACTTACATTTTCTTCACATCAATTTGCATGCACAATTTTACTGTCACTCTGAGCCAGAGCTCAACCTCCCACTTCCACTTTATTATCTCTCCCCTCTATATTTCGTTCCTCTACTTCCCACCATAAAACCCATCCCTTTTGCCTATTATTATGCATACATTCACACAGTCTGTCTTTCCAAACTGAACTGCAACCTTTCAGTATTTTCCAACCTCCTACTTTCTTACCACCATCCCTCTCAGATAAACCTACAGTTTCCATCTGTGTTTCTCTTGGCATTCCCTGAAATACCCATTGAGGCAATCATTGCTAACTCCTTGTAAATAGCAATGCTGAATGTTCCATCCTATCTTCACACTGACATTCCTGCCAAATGCATTATTTGAGGTCTTGAGAATCTCCTCTCTGTTCAACATTCCACTCTCAATTTTGAATATTTTGTCCATGCCAGTGGTTTAGCTATCATTCCCAGAGTTCACAGCTCCCTCCAGAATTTCTGTTTGAACAAACCTCTCCACGTTGGTTATACCTTTCGCCACATAACTTGCTTTGCCTAGGTTGCTGCAACAGTAGTGTGTCTCTAATAACCAAATCACTCATCTGCTCCAGGTATTTTCTTGCCCTTTAAACAGTGATCATTGTTCCATCCCTTGCATTT
The DNA here is from genome assembly GCA_024137785.1 of Ginglymostoma cirratum. Taxonomy (NCBI): domain Eukaryota; kingdom Metazoa; phylum Chordata; class Chondrichthyes; order Orectolobiformes; family Ginglymostomatidae; genus Ginglymostoma; species Ginglymostoma cirratum. The sequence goes on from JAHRHZ010000062.1 coordinate 44,773,334, forward strand.
CTCATTCAGAATTCTGGTTCTTACAACCTCCATCTCAATTCATCATGTTTTCTTTTCTGAATTTACTACCATCTTGTTATAGAGTCATGGAGTTATACAGCTTTGGTCCAACAAGTCCATGCAGAACATAATCCTAAACTAAACTACTCCCACCTACTCTTCACTGTCTACTATACCACCAATTTTGATGTTGTCTGCAAACTTACCAACCATGCCTTCTATATTTGCATCCAAATCATTTATGTAAATAACAAACAAAAGAGGACCCTAAACCAGTCCCTATGGAACACTGATAGCGACAAGCCTCCAGTCTAAAAAACAACCCTCCACCACTATGAGATAGTAGGAACTGCCGATGCTGGAGAATCTGAGATAACAAGTTGTAGAGCGGGATGAACACAGCAGGAAGAATTTCTGAAGAAGGGTCCAGACCCGAAACGTCAGCTTTCTGATGCTGCTTGGCCTGCTGTGTTCATCCAGCTCTACAACTCCACCACCATACACTGTCTCCTGCCATGAAGCCAGTTATGTATCCATTTGTTTTTACTTCATCTCTCCCTGCAGTTAAACTACCCAAAGTGTATTCACAGTTATCCCATTGACCAAGCCTTCTTATGTGGACGTGCTATCTCCAAAGCATCAATTGCAGGTAAGTAGTCTCCAACCACTTCAATGCATTTCTCTTCAGTCACATCTTACTTGACCCTCCAAACGCTACCTCATTCTATTTCAATTCCTGGAAAAAGCCCTCCCCCATTTCTCATACATATTCAAATTCCCAACCATCAAACCTTTGATCCTTTGTAAGGATTCTGCTCAACCACAGACTGACCTCCATCTTTGATGACTAAGTTCCAGTAAACCTACTACTCTTTTTTTTTTATCCTGACCATTTCCCTGGTACAGTCTTCATCTCTGCTTCCTCAAGTTCAATATACACAAATCTGAATGGCCACAGAGGAAATCTAATTTAGCCATAGCCATTTACTACCAGATCTGGAGGGGTCACATAAAGCGCCATCACATCATGCCCTGACCTTTGAAAACTACTTACTTACTACTCCAGGATCATCCTGGAATGCAAAGATAATCTCAGCTTCTTTTCAGTACTAACAGCAGCCTTCATCAACTCTTCTTTCCTGTTGCCTTAGTCCTCACCTCCAAGTATGAACAGTTCACAAATTTTGTCAACACCAGGTTTGAGATCATCAGATCAACTGCTGCTGCCACTTACCTCTCTTCCTATAGACCACTAGGCCAAACATGTTCTAGGGTTTTTCTCTTTGCCTTCTTAACTTGCAACTTTCTCCACTCTCTGTTCGATTTTCTTTCATACTCTGTTCAAACTTCTTCTGGTGATGAGACCCAACACCTGCTCGTTTGATCTTATTCCAAATGAACTACTAATAAAATGTACTTACCCTTTTTTTCCATATTATCTGACATTGTCTCTTCTTTAAGTCTTCCAACATCACACCTCTCCTCAAAAGAAAATAATCCATGGTTGCATTGCTGTTGCAAACTTGTATCCCATCTCCAATGTCTCTAAATATGCTACCTTTCCAACTAGTGCCTATGCTCCTGACAGCATTTGAAACTTTGCAATCAAGGCTCTGCGCCAGACTGTTATTAAAGTCACACATTCCCATGTGGCCATGGGAAAGGTAAACTGTCTCTACTTGCCTGTTTCCATCTTTACATGTCTGTCTCCAACTGTTTGCAACCTTTGACATATCTGATCACTTCTTCTTCTTCTTCTAATGCCCTATCACTGTCATTCAGCTGGGTGGGACTTGTTAGGTTTCATTATTATCCATTTATCATTGCCAGAGTATCACACTGGAATAGTATCTCTTCCTATTCCTGCACGGTTACAGACCCCAAAGGTCTATATATTTGTAGTGGATGGTTAGCTCAGTTGGTTAGTAAGTCGCTCTGAACAGCAAAGGTTCAGTTTCAATTCTGGCCAAGATGGACTTGGAATCCATCTCCTAAACTGATCCCAAGATTGAAAAGTAGTAGCAAATCATGACTGCCGTAAGCTACCAAGGAAACAGTTCAGGCTGAAGTGTCAGTAGTCAATGAATGAATTGACATTCCATTACACATTGAAGATTTTTTTAAAAACCTAACATAATTGAGATGTTTAATACATTAAGTGTTTGACTTACCATCCGGGGACAGGTGAGTCAGACCTGAAAGGTAGAACATTTGGCTGCAGGTAAAGGGAGACAAAGACTCAGGTCCTCTCATTTACCTTCTAGGTGCAGAGGGATAGGATGTATATGGCGGGGGGGGCACATTACGGAGCTGCAGATAAACAGAAAGGCTTTTAGCATTCCACATACCTTGCAAGGGTTGGACCTTGAGGGACCACCTTTCCTGAGAATTCGGCTGAGTTTGAAAAAAAAATGTCTAACAGTGATATCACAAATATACCCTGAGGACGGTGTTTCACCTCCAGTAATTTTAAAAATGATGAATTTCTAAACTTGCACAGGGAAGTTAGGAACTTATAGACATAGGAGAGGGAGGTGATTTGTAAGCAAGGGCTAAGAATTTTTACTTTCTACTAAACTCCAGTTTACCATTAGTCTTACCAGAGTAAGGTTAAAGAGAGTTAAAGAAAGTAAAGTAAACTTCAAAGTAATGGTAGCAAAATAGTGTGGATGCTAGAGATATGAACTAAAAGCAGAAATTTCTGGAGAAACTCAGCAGATCTCGTAGCATCTGTGGAGAGAGAAATAAAGCTAAGGTATCAAGGAGGGTGGCACAGTGGCTAAAAATACTGCCTCATAGTACTGGGGACCAGGGTTTAATTCCAGCCTAGGGCAACTGTCTGTGTGGAGTTTGCACACTGTCCCTGTGCCTCCGGGTTCTCCAGTTTCCTCCCTCAGTCCAAAGCTGTGCAGATTAGGTGGATTGGCCATGGTAAATTGCCCCATAGTGTCTGCAGATCAGGTGCAGGCTAGGTGGATCAGCCATGGGAAGTGCAGAGTTACAGCGGTACAGTAGGGGGATGGTTTTGGATGGGATGCTCTTCAGAAGGTGGGTGTGGACTTGATGGGCCAAATGGCCTGCTTCCACAGGATTCCAAGGATTGTATGGGGCAAAAAAAAGCCAGATCTAAACGGGGCTGAAAATTGACGGTATTTATGTTAAAAGGTGAGGAGGAGCAACTGGAACAGATGGTGAAGGTTCCCCAAGGAAAAGATAGAAGATACAGGGTGTATTAATGGTAGTAAAGGAGTGGTCTTGAGGCAAAAACAGGGACTAATGATAGCTGTGGATAGTTGAAAATATGAAAGCTGAAATGTTAAGAGCAAACCCGTGCAAACAAGGGTGGGGATGGCGAATGATGTAATCAAAATGGAAAACAGTGTTTGTGTTCTGAAATCATGTTCAATTCAGTGTTGAATCCTGAAGGCTGTACTGTACCTAGGTAAAAAGGAGGTGCTGTTCCTCCAGCTTGAATTGGGCTGCAGTAGGCCTAGATAGAAACGTTAGTGTAGAGAAAGAGCGCATATTGAAATTATAAGCAACTGGAAGGTCTGTGTTGTTCTTACTGACAAAGTGGTAGCATTCCTCAATGTGGTGTCCCTGGCAACACTTGGTCCTGTCAATGTAGAGAAGACCACACTATAAACAGTAAATACAGCGGGCTAGACTGAAGAAGTAGAAGTAATACACTGCTACACCTTGAAGGTGTGTCTGGAGTCCTAGACAGTGAGGATGGAAAAGGTGAAACAGCAATTGTTACCTTCTGTGATTGCATATAAGTGACAAGGAGATGTAGAGGAAGGGAATGGTGGTGAATAAGCATTAAGAGAGACAGAGGAGTGGAATAGCGTGTCCCAAAGGAATGGCCCCTGAGGAATGCTAACAAGGGAGGGGGAGGAGATAATGTATCTGGCTGTGGCATCTTGTTAAAGGTAATGGAAATGGCAGAGGATAATTAAAGTTTTTGAGAAGATTTGTAGCTTGAGTTGTGGATGAGGTCATAGACATGCTTGCCGAGCCAGTGGGTTTGGTTGCAAATGTTTCGTCGCCCTGCTAGGTAACATTGTCAGTGCACCTTTGGTGAAGCATCAGTGTTCTGTCCCACTTGTTATTGAGGGAAAAGGAACACTTGTCAGATGCACCTCTGTGGAAGGCGGCATCATCAGACATATGCAATGGAGATGGAGAAACCGGGAAAATAGTCTCCTTCTCGGGTTCAGGAATTGTCATCAATGCATCTGTCGGAGTCTGTGGGTTTGTCGTGGACAATGGTGAACAGCCTGTGCCCAGAAGGAAGGGAAGAGAAAAATCCGAAGTGGACAAGGTGAAGGTGATAGAAGGATGCAAATTGGAAGTAAAATTAATAGCTGTTTTTCAATTCCAGATGAGTGCAGGAAGCAGTACCAATGATATCATTGACATACCAGAGAAAGAGTTGGAGGAGGGGAAACAAGTAGGATTCGAACAAGGAATGTTTCATAACCCCACAAAGACAGGTATAAGTGGGACCCATATACGTACCAGCAGCCATACCTATGACCAGGAGGATTATAAGAGCAGGGAGTTTATGTTGGAGCTGTAGAGGATTTTAATCAGGCCACTGTTGGAGTACTATGTACAGTTATGATCTCCACACTATAGGAAGGATATGATTGCACTGGAGGAGCGTAAAGGAGATTCCCTAGGATATTGTTTATGATAGAGCACGTTAGCTGTTAAGAGAGACTGCATAAGCTCAGGTTGTTTTCTTTGAGAAGGGTTAATCGGGGTGGGAGCATCGATAGAGTTCCATAAGATTATAAAGGGCATAGACAGCTGCTCCCTTTAGTCAAAGGGTCTTTAATAAATAGCATAATTTTAATTTGAAAGACATGAGGTTTAGAGGGGATTTGAGGAAACGCTTTTTCACCCAGAGTGTGATGGGGGTGTGGAATGCATTTCCTGGCGGGGTAGTTGAGTCAGGTTTCCTCATAACCTTTAAATATCATAACATTTAAGGCTATGGGCCTAGAGCTGGAAAGGGGACCAGTGTAGATTGAGTGTAGTTTTGGCATCTTGATGGGTCAAAGGATCTCTTTTGCATTTCGTGACCCCATGATTCTATCAAAATGGGACAGTTAAAGAAATAATTGCTCAACATGAGAACTCGCTTGGCCAGGCAAAGGAGGGTGAGGCTGGATGGAGGCTGTTCTGACTTACATTCAAGGAAGAGATGAAGGGCCTGCAGACCATTCTGACAGTGTAAGATGTATAAAGGGCCTGCAGTTGGGAGGCAGTTGGGGTCAGGAAACTGTGGAATAGGCATGAAGGATCAGAAGAATCAGGAATATAAGCGGAAAGACACTAGAGAAATGGAAAAAGTTAGAATCTAGTATGAGGAAATAAGTTCAGTGGGGCAGAAACAGGTTGAAACGATATGTCTACCAGAGTGTCCTGAATGTGGATTTTTTTGGGTGTGTAGCTTTGGGGGCTATGAGCTGGGAAGCTGTGGATGGAAGATGTCCAGAGGAGGTAAAGTTCAGTAACAATCTTGGAAACAGCAGCTTAATGTCCAGTGATGGTGTCAATGATCTGGGGGAGACAGTATAAAATGAAAGTTGATGTTCAGCCTCTACAAGAAAGATGTGAGCAAACCAGAACCAACAGCATCACTCTTGCCAGTTGCATTAAAAACCAAGTCAGGGTTAGGTCTCAGAGAATGGAATGCAGCAAGTTCCAAGGGAGACAGGTTAAACTGGGTGAGGGAAGCAAAGAATTTGAGCTGGCCAAAGTCATGTCAACAGTTCTCTATGAAGAGATCAAGTGCAGGTGGGAGGCTGGAGAGAAGAGTCCAGGTAGAGGTGAGTATTGCAGATTGGTGACAGGGTCTGTGAAGCAGGGTGAGGACTCTTGTCCAAAGAATGGGTGCTCAGGCAAAGGTGATAGAAGAAGAGTTCAACACCATGTCTTGTCAAGGCACGTAGGCCAATGCAGCTTCGCAGAATATCCAATGTGTAACATGTGGGGAGTCATGGACACTTCTTGTAACTCAGAAGAGTCCAGGTGCAGACATGTCACTGGCTGCACAAATTTCAGAATACGCACAGTGGCTAAAGTCAATTTAGAGTAAGAATAGTGGAGAGCAGACTTTAATAGGGCAAAGAACAAAGCTGGGCCAGAGAACGAAAGGTCAACTGGAGAAACAGTTGTTGGAAAACAGACTACATTCAAGGAGGAGATGGTTCTGGCACAGTTAAGATACATTATCTTAAAAGGAAACGATTGGACAAACAAACAAACTCAGGTCTTCCTGGATGAGAAAGGAGATAGAAGGTTAACTTAAAGAGGAAACGTGTGCCGATGACAGAGGTCAGTTAGCAAATATAATTGACAATGAAGCTGAATATGGAATGTTCAAAAGGAAGTGAAAATGAAAATATGAGAAGCAAAGACAGACTGTGAAAGAAGACTGCTAGCTAAGTGCAGCAATAGTAATAGGGTGGTAAAAGGAGGAGTGTGGCAAATTAGGGAACAAAGATGGTATTTATACATAGGCAAGATGTATGGCTGAAATATTAAATTACTACTTTGTACCTGTCTTTACCTACAACTCAGATGGTGCTGAGCCTATGGGTCAGAGGAAGGAACTCAGTGAGTAGAAGGGTTGGAATTGATAAGGAGGCGGCATCGGGCAACATGTTGATAATGATAGTGAATAAGGCACCAAGACTAGATGAGATACATCCAAGGATATTGAAGGAAGTGAGAATGGAAATTGCAGAGGCAATGACAATAATCTTTCAATCTTCCCTAGATTCATGACTGGTGCTAGAGGACTAAAGAATTGAAAACATTACGTCTTTGTTCCAAAAAAGGTTTTAAACATCAGCCCAGCAATTACAGACCAGTCAGCTTAACTTCAGTGGTGGGGAAGTCTCTAAAAAACATTATTCAGGATAGAATGAATACTCATATGAAAAGATGTGGATTGACTTGGAAGAGTCAGCAACGTTTGTCAAGGGAAAATCATGTCTAACTAACTTGCTAGAGTTTTTTTAAGAGGTAACAGAGGGGATTGATGAGGGCCATGCCATTGATGTAATGTATAAGGAAAAGCATTCAATATGATGCCACACAAAAGTTATAGGTCATGGCTCATGGAATAAAATGGACAGTAGCAACACGGACAGAAATTTAGCTGAGTAATAGGTAATAAAGAATAAAAGGAGGTCATTATGAACTTATATAAGACACTGATCAGACATCAGCTGGTGTATTGTGTACAGGTCTCACTGGCATTCTCTAGGAAGAGTGCGAATGCAATAAAGAAATTGCAAAAGAGATTAATGAGAATGATTCCAGAGATAAGACACCAGCAGCGAGGAAATTTGAAGAATTTTTTTATTTTTCCTTGGAGAGAAAGGCTAATAGCAGATTCAATAGAAAAAATGTTGAAAATCATGAGGGTTCTAGACAGAGGAGTAGATAGGAACAAGAGGAGGCAGATTGAGTTTATAATGAGAGAAGGAGGGAGCAGCGGAGGTTGAGAGTGGGACGAGAGTGGGCGAAGTGGGGAGCAGGTCCAGATTGGAGAGGGGGAAATGGGGAAGCAAGTCCAGACCAAGGAAAGGTGAGTGTTAAGTCTGCAGGAGACAAGAGGTATCAAATTCAGGGCAGGTCAGAGCTATGAGGTCCTGAGGGGGATAGATGATGATGTCAGGTCTGAGTCATGGGGGGTGTAAGCGGTCTGGGGGAGATATAATTGGGGGATGTGAAGTAAGTATGGGGTCAGTCGAAAAGTTACTCAGGAATTAGACCATGTATTTAATCGTCTAACATTTCCTGAGTAACTGTTTACGTAATTTCATTGCATTCCTCTGAATTCTCTAATTTAAGTGGATACTTTCAGAGAGTTCCAGGCATAGAATACTTGCCCAGTGGATTCTTCAATTCCTTCAAAGTCTTGTGGTTGGTTCGCTCGCTGAGCTGGTTTGTTGTTCCGCAGATTTTTTCTATGTGATTCCTGAGTAACACCACAACCCAAGCTACAAATCTACTCCAAAATCCTCCAAAGTCTACTGATATGGGGATTCTGCAGGGTCCCCATGATCAACTTTCATCTACTGGAATGACAGTTGTTGGACTATTGGAAAATCCAGGCAAACTTGCCTTTAGCAAATCCGTGGTTTATCCACATTTCCCCAAATAACTGTCAATTTTGTCCTAAACTGTTGTTTATCAATGTTTTTCTGCCACAGAAATTAAGTGGCATGTCGCAACAAAGTTTATTCGTATGCTCTTAAATAAAGATGAAACACTAGCAATTTTCCAGTCCTTTGTTTCCACAACTTTATCTGAAGAGGATTGGAAGATTATGGTCAGAACTTTTGCATCTTTAATTACGCCCAGCCTCCTCTTTATCGAGTATTAGCCCAGCCAGTGTGTCAACTGCCATCTCTTTCATCACGACTTTGGCAGTACCCAGAGGGAGAAAAACAGTTAATCACTAGTAATAATTGAAAATGAATACACTGATCATACTGCCTCTCCATTTTGAAGTACACAGGACATGTTAGACCAACATGTCTCATTCACCATTTTACTTGTTCTTCCTTCTTTGGTTCTACACCAATCAATTATTCACCTCTGAATTACATGTAGTCCTTTTCCATAGCCAAACTAAATTTTATGATATTCTGGGCCCTGTCTTCTGAATGTTCCCCGACCAGCACATGATTCCCTTGACTCACTCAGACTTATAGAAGTATTATGATGCAGCGGAGGCCATTCAGTCCATCATGTCTGCACTAGCTTTCTAAATGGGCATTAATGCTATTCACCTGCCTTTTCCCCTTATCCACGCACACTGTTTCTATTTATCTAGTCATCTAATGCTCTCTTGAATGCCTCAATGAAATCTAACTTCACCACACTTTCAGGCAAAGCATTACAAACCCAAACAACTCACTGTGTGAGAAAGTTTTTCTCACATCTATTTGATTCTTATATAAATCTTTTTAAATTTGTGTCCTCTTGTCATTGATCCTTATTGAGGAAACTGGTTCTCCCTATCTACTTTATCCAGACCTCAAATGATTTTCAAAACTTCTATCAGATCTCTTCTTAGCCTTCTTCTCTCCAAGGAGAACAGTCTTCACCTCTCCAATCTTCCCTCACAACTGCAGTTTCTGATCCCTGAAAACATTTCTGAAAATTTCTTCTGCACTCTCCCCATTTTGTTCATTTGCTTCCTATACTGCAGCACCAGAATTGTATACAATATTCCAGCTGAGGTCTTAAAAGTATCTTACATAAGTTCAGCATAACTTCCTGCCTCTTGTACTTATGCCCCTATTAATAAAGCACAGGATGCAATATAGTTTATTTAATGCTTTCTCTACCTGTAATGCCAACTTCAAGGAGCAGAAGTAGGCTATTCAGCACATCGAGTCTGCTATGCCATTCAATGAGATCATGGCTGATCTGATAATCGTCAAGTCCACTTTCCTGTTTTATCCCTTCATCCTTGATTCCCTTACTGATCAAAAATCTGTCCGGCTCATGTTCCAGTCACAACTGCACCTCCCACTTTTATTTCACTCAAAACCTTGGTGCTCAGTTCTAAAAGAGGATCCCATGTGTTGGCAATGAATAACTCCATTAAAATGCACAAACAGGCAAAGGACAGCAGATGGGTTTTTCAGAAACACTGAGGAAACTAAATCAAAGGCTGGAGGAGTCTACCAAGGCTATCTGTACTGCTCTGCCACCAACAACTGTCTGTGTGGAGCCCGCCATTTTGGTAGCTGCCATGAAGACCCAGATTTTTGGTCTGGGTCTTTATGGCAGCCACCAATCTGGGTCTTCATGGCAGCTACCAACACTCAGATACATTCATAGGACTGCACTCCAGTCTGTAGCCACACCAACAGCAAGATGTTAGGAGGACAGAGACCTTGACCTCACTCCAGGTATCCCTTCTCACAAGGTGACAAGGTGGTGCCAATGGGTGCCCAGCAAGAGGACAAACCTCTAAAGCACTTGCACCCCAAGTATCCTCTCAGGACACTCCAGACGTGCATGTGCCCCGAAACCTACACCTTGCTTGCAATCCTCAACCTTGTGGGAGTTCGAGCCAAGGACAATGAACCTGCATCTAGGCAAGACACTCTCTGCACTCTCTAGCCAAATACACTTCTGGGGTCACCCAAAACTTTGAAGCCAACAGGTTTCACTATAGGATAGGCTCCTTCCACCCCAACTGTGGATCCCAGGACTGCACCTAGGCAGAGTGGGAGGGAAAGGGAAAATAAGACTTTCTGAGAACACATTATCATATTTGGAAATATATGTTCACTTTTATGATTAGCAATGCAAGTGACTGTCATTTTAGCTGCAATTATAAGAATGAATGTCAAGAAACTAGCCATCCCTAATGCCACCTGATATCCCAACTCTGTCTAAATGTTAGCTATCCTTTCAATAGTGCCCATATTGGCATGAAATTTGGCATGATTGAATGAGGGAGCATCTGATGTTGTGAAGGCTTCCATCAGTTTGTGACCTTAAATTTATTAAATAAGAGGAAAATCAGGCAAAGATCAAACCAGTAAGCCAGACTTGCAATTGGGATTACATCTGGGATGTTGGGCTCTGCAGCATCAAAATATTTCCAACCAGTGAAAGATGATTTCTTACAACTTAGTTCCATTGAATGAAGTTCATAAAGAAGTCCTGCCTGCGTTGCTGTGCTGCAGGGTTTTTAAGTACTGTTCCTTTGGAAGAATGTCTTAAGTTTCTTACTTCATGCAATGCTGCAGCTCTCACAAATGCTCATCACCATTACACAGGCTTGTTGCATCCTCCAGTTGTCTGGAGCAAAGATTCCAAGAATTAAATAGTGTCTTCTGTGTGTACTGCAATGAATCTCCAGACATGACCTGCATAGAAACCTGATGTGGAGGAGTCATCTAATGGTCCTTCCTGGTATCAGTGGAAGAAGGTATTGTTTTGCAGGCATACTGGATATTATACAGTGTTGACCTGACTCCAAACTCTAAACAGAATTTAGCAGCACTGTCCCTCACTCACCTGCATGGCGTTCGATGAAAGACAAGCAACTGTGGCTCTCGTTCATCTCCACTGCATCATGACAGCTCCTATGGCTGGAAACTCTACATCTTGAAGCTGCTTCAACGATAATCCTGGTTTTTGGATTTGCACGTACTTTGGGTCCATTCATCTAGATGCTCATAATGCTGTGGCCAAAGAGACAACAAAAGCTTCTGTGGCTGGATTAATTTGGGACGCTTCCAAGAAGCGTGTGTGGGCAATAGCAGAAAGAAAGCAGCTCCTGAGTAATGTGATCATTCAGCTGTAACAGCAAATAACAATTAAATGCATTTTCAAAACACTGGGTCATGGAGGCCTCTGACAAGAAGGCCAGTTGATCAATGAATGAAGTTCAAATAAAAGAATTATGTGAAAACAGGTGTCTTTAACCTGTACTTACTATGTGATTGCCTGTTTAATGCTATTGTCTCTTGGACGACATCATTTCCACAAAGGTGTAGCCCTCAGAGATTAGAAAATAATACTTTGCCTACCCCAGGTGTGATGGCAGCCATTTGTCATTTTGATTGTGCATTTCTGATTTGGATACAAATGAAAGGCAACACAAGTAAAGAGCAAGTCACAGAGTGAGTCACAGGTTCAGCCCCTCAATCTAGGTGATCACCTCATGTTCCTTTCTGCCTTGCCTTCCCTGTCAACCCCATCGGCTTTGATCTTCCCAACAATTCCACCAAACTCTCATCTCATTATTCTGCCTGCAGACCTAGAACTGACTTCTCCAGTGTCCTCACTGATGACTGACCATATCCCTGATTTATCTCTGTGCAGACTCCTGAGTGACTTAATCCCTGGAGTAGTTGCACTAACCATGGGCCACTTCCCAATGGTTGTAATATTAGATGCATTGATTCTGATTGGCCCAAGCATTGTTCATGTCCAATCACCTGGATGGTAGCTGGTTGATACCCTTTATTAACTGTGCTGGCTCTCCCTGACTGAAGACAATTCTCCTTGATTCGACCGAGGACCACACCCCTTTAATTTCCAGACATGCCCATTAGGTTAAAGTACATTGAGTGTGTTGACGATGTAAACAGCCGGCACATGCTACAGGAGTGACATTGAAAGCACAGTGCTGTAAATTCTGGATGAGGTGGTGAAGTACAGAAAGGCAAGCCAAGGCAGGGATGCTGTGAGCACCCAAGTAGGTACAAAGTGAATGACTACTAAGAGACTAACCTAAGAGTCCTAAGCTGCACCCATCCCGATGCATTAGATGAGTGACTGTGACTACGCATTAAGTGCTCTAGTCGCAGCAGAATTACATTGCAGGTGTCAGCGCAACCCAAAGTGCAGTATTGGAATGGATAACAGAATTCTAAGGGAATCACAGATGTGTCATGAAGATATGGTGAAGCTGGTACATGTTCAAATTATTACCACATGATGAAGGATGCAGGTGGTCGCTACACTGAAGCATGTCTTGAAGGTTTGTGGTCTGCTGGCCAAGAGAGATGCTTGGTGGCGTAAGGAAAGAACTAGGTCCGTCAGGTATCCACACTGACATTCAAGTCAGAAATTTTCACTGTCTAGTTTCTTGGAGGGAAATTAGGAAACTGAATATAAATAAGGCAGTAAATAATAATCCAACAATAATAGTGCAAATTAGGCCTCTCACTGTTCAATGTTGGAAAATCTGAATTTTTATTCTTGATGTTGAGAATCATATTTTTCTGATCTCACCATATTTACCCAGCTGATCTGTCGCTGTCCACAACATTCAGGGCCTCGGACAATTCCACTCTAAGTCTGAGTCCATTATGGCTCTTCTTCAGAACCTTCTTTTTTGATCCCAAAGAAGAGTAATATTGAATGCAAAATGTTAACTCTGTTTTTCTCTCCACAGATGCAGCCAGACTTACTGAGTTTCTTTAGAACTTTCTGTTTTTTCACTTTAGAAATCAAACAACTTGATTTGCTAGAGAAAAGCTTAAAGTAAAGGAAGATGTCTCCACTTCCTTAGCAAAACTCTGTTTCTAATAATAACTCTAACAGTAACTCTAGAACTCCTTGTGCTTCAGCTTCAGAGTGCGCTGTCTGTAGTAACTTATTTAACTCTGGATCTGCTTCCTGAACCTCAAAGAAGACATGGCAAACACATCTTTTGAATTATCCTCACTCTGCATGACTATTTCACCTACACTAATATCTGCTTGCAGCATTACTGTGATCTCTAGTGATGGACCTTGTTTAGCCATTGCTCTGGTCACTATATGATGGAAAAACACCTGGAACATGTTCCTGCAATTGTTATGTTGTGTCAGTCTGAATTGAACTTTGCGTGTTTATGGATAAATATCTGAACATACAAACAAAGAACAAGAGTAGGCTACTTGGCACTTTGAGCCTGCTTTGCCACTCAATACGATTATGACTGATCTGATTTTAACCTCAACTCTACATTCCTGCATATTACAATAACCTTTCATTTTCTTGGTAATCAAGAATCTATCTACCTCTGCCTAAAAATATTTAAAGACCTGAATCCCCTGCCTTTTCAGGAAGGGAATTTCAAAGACTCATAACACTCTGAAAAAAATTATTTCCTCATCTCTGTCGTAAATGGGCAACCCCTTACTTTTAAAACAATGATCCATAACTTTAGTTTCTCCGAAAAGAGACAGCAGCCTTTCCACATCAACCAGGTCAAGAATCCTTGGGATCTTACATACTTTAATTAAGTCAACTCTGACGATACTCCAAAAAGATACAGGCCAGCCTGCCTAGTCCTTCCACATAAAGCAATCCGTTCATTCCAGGTTTAGCTGGGTAAACCTTCTCTGAACTACTTCCAACGTAGCTGATAAAGCTATGCCCTTCACCCTTGCCAAATCATTTCCAAAAAGTAAATCAATTCTTCCACCGTAATCTCCTAACTAGCCCAATTGCTAGTAGTCTAGAGAAGTCACACTTCAATTAGACATTTTATAGTGAAACCAGCATATACTCTCCATCTATTCCATCCGCCAACACTTTGTCTTTCATTGAACTCTCTGGAGGGAAAACTAAATCCTCCTTCAGCAAAAGGGTTTGAGTGAATCTTTTATCTGTTAGTGAGAAAATAGATTGTTGTTGGACTAAATACACCAACAGCCTTAAACTACAACCTAGACTTCAAGGCACTGGCGGATAACATGTATCACGTGACATGTATAACAGGTATCACGCTAATACTCAGTGAGTAGAGGATGAAATATATAAGCATATAACATTTCTTTGGAGTAGGTCCTGGAATACACTTAACTTCAAATAGTGATCTTATATGCTTAAAAAGGTTGGAGACCACTGTATTAGGGAACTGTGGACTGAAATGCTGCACCATTTTTATTGGTCAGGACTACAACAAAAAATGTTTAAGTCTTGGTAATCATTGTACACAGGTCAGGTAGTGGGGAAATCCCAAATGTCACATAACCCTGCAACTTTGATTCAAATATCAATTTTCAAAGAAATTTTTAGCTGGGACTTAATAGATTGTGTTGGGCTCCGAAATAAAGCCAGAAGTGAAAATCAATATCTTTTATCAATCTAGATATTTCAACAAGATTTACTGAGGCAGTCTTTGGTGAAAGTTAAGGCAAAAATGGCAGCAGAATTTTTTTTTATAAACTATGGATTACACAAAGAAATACAATCAGATTTTTGATATAGAAGGCATAGCTAAACTGCAGGTCCAGGGCTCAGGGCTAATGTTAGGGGATGAAGACATAAATGAGGGAGTTGAACAGGAATGTGGAAAGCTCACAACTGATGGAGTTAACAATGAGTGCAAGGAAGAAAGGAACGTGTAGGTTTGGGAGACTGTTGACAGTGTGTCGTAGGAAGATTCACCTACATTAACACCCTGAGACTGTGACTTACTCTACAAAGTGTGACTTGTGTTACCTTCCATCTTCCAAATTGCAAATGTGCAGCGTAAATCAAAGTTAGCTGCACACAAGGATTCTTTTCAGTCAAAAGGACATGCGCTGTACTTGTAGATGATGTGAGGTAATTCAAGGGGCAATTGTATTAATCAGATACTCAGACAGTACGGATTTAAGATATCTATAATCATAGAATTCTGCATGTGAAACCCATGTAGTGATCAACTATATGAAGTACAAATCCTAGCCACAAGCAATCTGCACCATATTGCTACAAATTGACTAGTCATCTCTGTGAAGCAAAAGTAATCACAGGTGACCTTAGAAATGTCATCTGTGGGCTACAGTTCACAAACTTAACACAAAGTACTATAAGCTACACACAGGGATGGAGCCTGTTTCCACTTACATTCAAAAGTAAATATTTGGTAACATGCTCTTACATGTAATGCATATATGTAATACTGCCTTTTTTGGGTGACGTTGGGAGTGGGAATTGGGGTGGCAAGATTTCAATAATTTTACTATAGTTACATTTTTCTAGATTTTTCTTGCATTGCTCAGCATGGCTTTTGAAATAACTCCAAGGGGACAGGTATCCTGCCACCAAGTCACCCTTTATTCACATGTGCAAAGCTCAAGACCAGTCCCTGGATTGAGGAGATTCTCTGAATCTGGACTATGGATGGCATGGAGTTGTCCAAATATGTCGAATGCCATTTGACTTTAGGAAATACTTAAATTCCCTGCTGTCCATGATCAATACTTCCAGGAGTCCATGTATTGCGAACAGTGCCCTGCATCAGAGATAATGGGTACTGTAGATGCTGGAGAATCCGAGATAACAAGGTGTGGAGCTGGATGAACGCAGCAGGCCAAGCAGCATCATAGGAGCAGGAAAGCTTGACGTTTCGGGCCTAGACCCTTCATCAGAAATGGGGGAGGGGAAGAGGGTTCTGAAATCAATAGGGAGAGAGGGGTAGGTGGATAGAAGATGGATAGAGGAGAGGATAGGTGGAGAGGAGGCAGACAAGTCGAAGAGGCGGGGATGGAGCCAGTGAAGGTGAGTGTAGGTGGGGGGGTAGGGAGGAGATAGGTCAGTCCAGGGAGGACGGACAGGTCAAGGGGGCGGGATGAGGTTAGTAGATAGGACATGAATCCCCTGTTTTTTTTTTGTTTTTTAATTTCCTTTTTATTTCTCCCCCATACCATCACTACACCCAAACAGGGTTAAGCAGTACTGCTTATACTTTCCTCATATCATCCGTGGTCATACGTGAATGCATAATCAGAATCTCCTGTTTATGTCTGTCAGCCAGGGCTCCCTGATTGGCCCAGGTTGACAACTCCAAATAAGGATTTCATTGACAATGAGATCCACATAGCCCTTATTCCAATCACTACATCCCTCCCTGACTAAGTCCAGGGATGTAGGCCTGTTCTTTATCTTGTCTCTTCTGCTGGGACGTTTTTGCCCCACATCCGATTCCTTCAACTCTGACTTAGACACAGACAGCATGCACTGGACCATAGCCTGTCTCTTGCGCTCAGAGCGTCTCAGGAGAGTTTCCTCCTCTTCTTCGAGTGATAATGGTATCAAGACTGCATCCATCTCAGACACTAAGGTTTCTTTGACGCTAGATGGAGGGGGAGAACCATAGGTTGCTGACAGCCTTTTGGGCTGTTCGAGGGCGAGCTATGTTTTACTCCTTCCCTGTTTGCAAAGTAGCAACTTTCATGTGATTGACGTGTTTGTTCAGGACTGTCTCACCTACCTGAACTATATCATGGGACCTGACCTCACGTCGCCCTCACCTCATACCCATGCAGGGCCATTTCCATGGTTTCAACACTAAACTTTGTCCCCAAAGTATATAGTCTCTCTCGCTTAAATGAGGCAAATGGCTGGCGTTGGTGCTCCTGCAGCCATTTCACACTCCAACCCCACCTTTTTCCCCAAGGTCTGAGGTCCAGGAATATCAGGTTTAACGTGGGTGTGGAGTCTTCTCCCCATCAGCAAATTTGCTGGAGCTGTCCTTGTGTTTGCGTGAAGAGTGGTCCTATAATCAAATAGGAACCGGGACAGTTTGGTATTGAATGAAGCTGTCGACTGCTTCTTTCAGCCTACCTTCAACACTTGGACTACTCCTTCCTCCAGACCACTGGATGATGGATGGTATGGAGCTGTCTAAACATGTTGAATGCCTTTCGACTTTAGGAAATACTTAAATTCCCTGCTGGTAAATGATGTCCCTTTGTCCACGACCAATACTTCCAGGACTCCAAGTATTGTGAACAATGCTCACAATTTTTCAATTCTCAAACCTGAGTTGGCAGAATAAACTTGATGCACGTCCAACTATTTTAAATGAGTATCCACAATGACCAGGAACATTGAGCCGATGAAAAGACCGGCGTGGTCGGCATGTAAATGAATCCAGGGTTTACTCTGCCATTCCCACGAATCTGGAGGCACTGCTGGCAGTAACTTTTGTCCTGTTGTCACTGCCTCACCAACACAGCAATGTCGGCATCCAATCTTGGCCACCAGACATAACTTCTTGCCAACATCTTGATTTTCAAAACATCTGGTGGCGAAGAACTTTACTCTGGACAATCACTCTTGCTCCCCATTGTGTTATGCTGTCCTCTATGGTGATCTGGTCTCACTGGGTCCAAAAAGGCTACAATCCTGGCTGTGATAGCCCTTTTGCTTCTACCATCATCAGTGTTTTAGTGTTGCTCAGATGGGATCATTTTGTGTCCACAGCTGGATATTGTCAGCAGTGACCAGAAGGGTGTTCAGAAAGTTTAAAACCGGAATGGACTCTTCCAGAGGAGGCACATCTGGTGGTGTAACTGCCACTGGGAGGTGGCTAACTGCATTTGCATTTGCCACTTGGCCTCCTGAGTCGTGTTCCAACTTGTAATTGTACGCACTGAGAATAAAGGCCCACTGCTGAATATGACCAGAATCTACAGATGGCACAGCCTTGTCTTCTTTAAGTAGCCCTAGCAGGGCTTTCTGGTCGATTACTATTACAAATTTACATTCGTAAAGGAATAGGTGGAACTTTCTCATACCAAAGATGACCGCCAAATTTTTTCTATCTGGGCATATTTGCATTCAGCATCAGCCAAGGTCCAGGAAACATCATGCATTCCTCTCCATTGGGCCACCAGTAAGCTGAAAATATCCCGATACTGTAGAGAGTGGCGTCACATATCAGTACCACCTCTTGCTTGGGATCATAGTGGGCCAATACGTTGGACAATGATAAGCTGCTTTTTCATTTCCCTAAAGGCTACTTTTTGGCTGCGTGACCATTTCCAAGGCTGACCCTTTTACAATAGCGTGTAAGGGTCCCAAGATGTAGGCCAGGTTACATATGAATTTTCCGTAAGAATTCACCAACCCAAGGGAAGACCCAAGTTCTGGTACAGATGTAGGGGCCAGGGTACATTTGATTGCCCTCACTTTATCTTCCAATGGTTGTAACCCAGTGTTTCTACTCCATAGCCTACGAAGATCACTTGGGGTACCTGAAACGCACATTTTTGTCCAAGTTCTCCAAGTGCTCTTTATTAGTCTTCCCGGTTATTAGCTTGTCATAAATGGCAAGCTGGGATACAGCTTGTAAAATGTTCTCCGTTGTCTGCTGGAACAGGGTGCAGGCTGATAATATTCAAAATGGCAATCCCGTATATTGGTACAAACCTTATGGGTATTAATTGTGGCATACGTCTGGGACCCCTCATCTAGTTGCAATTGCAGGTAGGCATGACTCATGTCCAGTGTCGTGAAGGGCAGCTCACCTGCCAGTTTTGCATACAAATCCTCTATGTGAGGGATTGGGTATTTATCCAGCTGCAAAAAGCAGTTTACTGCTTGCTTAAAATCCCCACAAAGGCAAACTGAGCCATCAGGCTTCACAATCGGTACAACCGGTGCTGCCCAAACCTCAAGCTGCGCTGGTTTAATGATTCCTTCATTTTCCAGCCTCCTGATTTCTGCCTCTACTTTTGTCCATAAGGCAAATGGCATTAGGCAGGCTTGCAGAATTGCTTCCTGGTCAACATGTAAGTTGGTCTTAGTTCCTTTGATAGTCCCTAGACATTCCTGAAAAATCTCTGGGTACTTAATTAGGCCTTCACTCAGGCAGCCATTTTCTAATTGAAAAATGTTGAGCCAATCAAGATGAACCTTTGTCAACCAATTCCACCTCATTAAAAGTGAGTCCGAGCCTTTTACTGCAATGTAGTAAATGCACCAACTGCTTCTCACAGGAGATGGAATCAAGGCCGTACCCTTAATCTGTAATGGTTCCCCAGTACAGGATCTCAGTCTAGCTGAGGTCTTGTGCAAACTTATAAGGGTGAGTCCAAGCGACTATTGTAAAAGACTGGTTGGCCGATCACTGATACAGCTGTACTGGTATCAACCTCCATGAGAACTAGTTGACCATGTAAACAGACATTTATTTTGATGGTTTCTCATTTAGACATTGCTAAGCAATTTAACTGTTCCAAACCACATGGAGGTGGACTTTTCAGTGAGTGCACTTTGCTGAATACCAGCCTGTGAGTTCTCTTACACAAGTCAGGCCTTGTAGGCCTCCTTTTCTGTTTCAAGACTGCATACAGGCAGCTAGTACAATGGTTTGCAGGCCCGGATGCTGAAGAAAATTTTAGCCATTTGGCTGAGGCTCAGCTTTGTTTTTGAGGTGTTGCTGTGGGCTGATCTAGGGTCCCACTGCTCAGATAATGCCCTGCAAGAGGCTCTGTGATTGCCTACATTCAAGAGGTATTTACCAAACTCAATTGTACAGGTGAGGGTGACCACTTCCTTTGGGATGCCCTGTAGCTCGCATGCTCCACTTGCTGCATTTTCTAATGACAAAGCCAGTTGTAGTGCCTGTTTGAAATCCAGTTGGACGTCAGCTATTAGGTGCTTTTGCATGGTTACACCATTAATCCCACATAACAAATGGTCTTTCAGCATCTCATTCAGTGTTAACCCAAATTCACTTGCCTCTGCCAGCTATCCTAACCTTGGCAAAAATCCTATTATGGATTTCCTGGGTTCTAAATAAAACCAATAGCATTTGAGAATTAGAGGAGTCTTGTGGTTATAATATTCCTTGGCTAAATCTGTCAGTTCTTGAAAGGTTTTAGTATCTGGTGCCTCAGGGAAGGTTAGGCTTCTAATAACCAAAAATGGTGCTTGTCTGCATGTAGTCAGAAGAATTACTCATTGTTTATCATCTACCCCGGTGTCATTTGCCCAGAAAAAAAAAATGCATTCTTTCCACACACTGGGGCTAGTCTTCAACAGCAGGATTGAAGGTGCCAAGTATCCCAAATAAAGGCATGATGCCAGGAATGACTGCCCCAATTCAAAGACGATTGTTGCAAGCGAATTTTCTTCAGGAGCATACTGTTTTCTCTGCCATTGAAATAACCCCAAGGAGGCAGGCTTCCAGTCCCCAAGTCACCCTTTAGTTAGATATAGTAGGAACTGCAGATGCTGGAGAATCTGAGATAACAAGGTGTAGAGCTGGATGAACATAGCAGGCCAAGCAGCATCATAGGAGCAGGAAAGCTTGACGTTTCGGGCCTAGACCCTTCTGATGAACACACTCAAGAAGCTCAACATCAACCAGATCAAAGCAGCCTCCTGTGATGCTGCTTGGCCTGCTGTGTTCATCCAGCTCTACACCTTGTTATCTCACCCTTTATTTATACGTATTTAGTACATAGGCTCTGACCAGCTAGGCTCAGAGCCAGTCACCCGAATGAGGAGACTCTGAATTTCCATTTTTTTTTTCTTTAATAAAGGCACGGTGCCAGAAATATTTATACCAACTCAAAGACAACTGTTGCAAGCAAATTTTCTTCAGGCATGTACTGTTTTCTGTCGTTGCCACTGAAATAACCGCACTGGGGCTCATCACATTTGACTGACTAAGTCCTCATGTAGATTCAATGCACTTCCTTCATCCACCAGAGCCACCATGGACCAGACAATAGGTCTCTTGAACATGAGATTCTGATGTTTGGATCGGTCTGGTGGAGCTACGTAGGGCATCCCAGGTACCACGTAATCCTTCCATGCCATGCTTTCCACAACTGGAGCACACAAAGGGGAGATGTGATGGATGCTCAAGACCTGGGAGAGCGCAACAATGTTTTGAGGAGGAAGAAGAGGACATTGAGCAGGAGGGACAGCACATTCACCATGACAGAACAATGCAGCATTGGGTACAATAAGCAAGACAGGACTTAATTAACACCAGTTTCCAATAAATGTTAACTGGATGAGCTAATCAGTCATTGACTATAAATTTTTTGCTGTTCAAAAGGCAAACAGACCCTGTTTATTCCAAGAAGAAAGTGCAACTGTTCTGGTTGCTTTTTTTTTTACTTTCTCTGTTGTTCAAAAGAAGTTAAGGCTTTACAACATGTAATGCTTCCACACTGAATATAAACAAGATGTTGTGCTATACTAGGAATCAAGGAAACAGACGCACTAAATTGGACAGGATTCGACATTGAGGACGGGTAGCCTCTGTTGCTTCATTCTTGCAGCTACAATTGCAATGACAATCAATCAGATAGGTGATGATGTAAAAAGACAATACATTTATGACAATGGAATTCTTTAATGAAGTGTCACTTATGGCATTTCAATACCCTCAGAAACTTTTTTTTTCATTTCCCTCCCATTATGTGTACTGTGAAGTTTTACTCCTGGCTGGCAGCATTTGAGTTGGTGCATAACTGGGCATTATATATGTTGCCAGCAGTGTCAATTCTGAAAAATCACATCAGCATCAATTGCTTCTGCCACTGGTGACCATACGATAGCATGAATGTGGTGGTGAATGGGCATCGTACATACATGCTTATATACACAGTGGGCAGCTTGGAAGTGCATTAGAAATGTCACTGGAGCTCACAGAAAGAAACCGTGCCTGAACATTCCTGAAACAGACAAGTGTCAACAAAAAATGACTTTTGTTAACACTCATGTATCATGACTCCTTTCACACAACCTTTCGGTTCTTGTGTTCACAACTAAGGCACTCTTGAAGGAGCCTTGGTGAGTTTTATAAGGTGGGGCTAAAATCTCCATCAGTTTATGGACATAGGCTGGATTTAAAACCCTCTGAAGGCAGAAGTTGTGGAAATTACATTGGATTAAATTCACTGAACCTTTGGGACTCCAGAACCCATGGACTGCAACTGAACCAGGAAAACACTGATTGGGGCGGACTGAGTAATATGCAAGCCCAGGGGCAGATGTCTGAAACAGGGGTTTGTTGCAGAAACGAAAGGAAGATCCCCATTCATGCCCCAGCTTAAACAATGGAAGCCAGACTGCAGGAAACAAACAACTGCAGACCTTCTAGAACCTACAGGGATACAAAACCATTTAATTTCTAACCAGTGTTCAGGCACAGAAATACTGAACATTCCACACCATTGTGCTACATGCAAACCTGTTCAACCTATGGATGTAAAGACAGTCACAACACTATTCAACCTGAACAAATACCCATCCAAGGGAAATACAGGCATTCCAAAATCATCAAAACCATTTGCCTTAATCGAAAAACCATTCGCACCATTCGTTCAGGAAGCTCATTCAGCCCCGACAGGAGGAACAATAGCTCAACAGATTTGGTGGGAGATAAGGGGCTCTGCAGTTGTGTACAACTGGAGATGCTAAGCCCAGCACGGTAGAGAAGGAAGAAAGAGAGAAGGTAGAGACGGAAAAAGAAAGTGATACCAGTCCTGCGATACCAGCAACTTGCCCCAACTCCAACACGGTGTGTGTGCTCTGAGGTGAGCTCTGCGGGGAGAGTTCAAGAGGCCGAGTGAGAAGCAGGCCCTGCTTGCAAAGGGAAGCAGCCCTCACAACCACTGAACAACAGCAACTAACCACGAACCTCCATTTGACGTTACGAGGCAACCAAAGGTATCCAGAGACAAAAGACACCGACCAGGGCAATGCCAGCAACATCCACCACCATCATCCAAGACAACATCCCACTCACAAGGACCACCAGAAGAGAAAGAAATCCAAGGTACTCACCAGTCCGGTCCCGCATATCTAACCGCATCAGCAGACACCACTAGACTGACCGTTATCAGTACTTTCAGCCCCTCGCGGAGTCCCAGCTATGGCAAGACACTATGGACGAGAGCCAGTCAAAACCACATTTTCACAACAAGGGTGATTCTAAGGTCATCGAGACGCTCTAACCCAGCTTGGCTAGTCTTAGGGGAAGTTGGGGTTCAGGAAAGCTAATGGTGCAGGGCACCCCTCAGGAAGGGAAGTGGAATAGGTCAGCAGGTACTCTCTCTCCCACACCCCCCACCTCTTTCTCTCTCTCTCTCTCTCTCTTATTAGCATAAGTAACAGCCACCCACTGTATCTACTTACCCATTGTATCAAGTCTTGGCTGCAAAGCTTAACTGGGGGTCAGTTAACTGGGAGACAGGTCTCAGTCAGACATAGGTGGGTTTTAATTTTGATATTCACTTTCTTGCTTTCTGTAAATATATTAAATTTTGACTGTTTGTTCAATAAAATCAGAGTTTTCTTTGCTTCTGAAACATCTGCCCCCTGTGTTTTCCACCACACCACATTCCACTACATAAGCCCAGCATCAGAACCAGGGAACTGGTGAACAGTAAACCAGGTAGCACTCACAACAGTTTCTCAACT
The DNA here is from genome assembly GCA_024137785.1 of Ginglymostoma cirratum. Taxonomy (NCBI): domain Eukaryota; kingdom Metazoa; phylum Chordata; class Chondrichthyes; order Orectolobiformes; family Ginglymostomatidae; genus Ginglymostoma; species Ginglymostoma cirratum. The sequence continues at coordinate 44,797,046 of JAHRHZ010000062.1, forward strand.
GAGTTTTGTACACACTGTTGCCACTGTACATTGGTGATGGAGGGAGTGAATATTGGAAGTGGTGTATAGGGTGCCAATCAAGCAGGCTATGCCATCTGAACCCGCAAGCTCTACAAACTGGAAGGACAAGAGCAGCAGATGAATGGGAGTACCATCACCTGCAAGTTCCCTCTCTAAGTCATACACTTTCTTGATTTAGAATTAGAATTAGATTTTATTGTCGCAGGTACTCAAGTACTGGAATATAGGAATACGGTGAAAAGTGGTCACTAGACACAAAACATTAATTTTGCTTTCTCTCCACACAAACTGCCAGACCTGCTGAGTTTCTCCAACAATTTTAATGTTTTTGTTTGAGATTTCCAGGATCCACAGTTCTTTGTTCTATTGCCTTGTGCTCATCAGTACTGTCACAGTAATTCATGTTATATATATATTTCTCCTCACATTCTGCTTCTTTTGCTGAATTTATGGGGAATTGGTGAAACAGCCGACTGAAAATATTGAAAAGAAGAACAGAAATACAAGGGCAGCCAACATTACTCCAGTACTGACAACATTCTGTGACAAGCATTAATTCAGAAAAAGGGAACTTGAAGTTTTTGAGAAGATTTGTAGCTTGGGTTGTGGATGAGGTTGTAGGTATGCTCCTCAAGCCGGTGTGTTCGATTGTAAACGTTTCGTCACCCTGCTAGGTAACATCATCAGTGCACCACCAGTGAAGTGTTGGTGTTCTGCCCCCGTTGTTATTTATATACCTTGGTTTGCTGGGGTAGTTGACATCACTTCTGGTTCTGTTCTTCAGTGGTTTGTATATAGGGTGCAGTTCAACATGTTTGTTGATGGAGTTTCGGTTGGAATGCCAGGCCTCCAGGAACGCCGTGGCATGTCTCTGTTTGGCTTGTGCTATTACGTTTGTGTTGTCTCAGTCGAACTTGTCTCCTTCTCTGTCAGTGTGTATTGAGACCAGAGAGAATTGGGTGTGTCTCTTGGTGGCTAGTTAGTGTTCGTGTATCCTTATTGTCAGTTTTCTTCCCGTTTGGCCTATGTATGCTAAATAATGAATGGGACAGAACACCAACACTTCACCGGAGGCATACTGACAATGTTACCTAGCAGGGTGACGAACTGTCTGCAATCAAACATACCAGCTCGGTGCACAAGTCTACAACATCAAAGGGAACTTGATCAATTCTGCATATATGTCCTTAATTTTAGTTTAGATTTTTTAAAACAAATATTCTGACTTCTGCCTGTAACTCTTAATTTTGTAGGTGTTACAGTTGAACCTTTACACACCTTAAAATGATGACGTGCCCTAATTAGCCATCTGCAGTCAGCATTGTTAGGATAAAACTTGGGGAAATTTGGAGAGGTTATATTTCCAGATGCAGCTATCAACATGCTTCCACATACATCTGCAAAAATATAATTTAAAAGGGCAACTATCAAACCAACATATTCCATATATGCATTGTACAGTATAATGATTTACAAGAAATGATATTGCAAGCTATTTAGACAGAAATAACCAAGATGTTCTTGAGCACAGATCACAGAAAATCCATGACCAATGCAGAGAAGTTGTGATTCAACTGAGCAGTGTAATATCTTCTGCTAAAAGAATTACTCAGTCCAAACCACATCCATCATACAGTTAGTCAGACCTCACCTATGTTAATAAGCCACATTTCAAATGGCAGATGATAGTGATCTTGGAAAGACTCCAAAGGAAGATTATTCAAAGATTCTCAGCTTCAACACTGTTACTCCAATGACGTTAAAGAGTTAGGTTTATTCAGAGCAGCATAGATTGAGAAGAACTTGATTTAGGCATATGAACAAAAATCTAAGAGCTGGATCAAATGCTTCAGAGATTGTTTTAGTTTTATGGATTGAACAAGACCAACATTTATTCATTTAAGCTACATAAATGTAGGAGAAAGCTAGATGTTTTCCAGGACAACATCTGAAATGTGCTGTCATAAATATTCCTACTATGCTATTGGGAGATTCTGCACACACCAACTGGTGTGCCCTTGCATTCATTCCCATGCATGAACCTTGGAGGTCCATGCAGTGGAAAAATATATTTATAGGGCAAGGAAGTTTTTACTCTGTGCACTGTGTGTTTGCTCCTTATAAAGAGATAATAAAATTTAAAAAATGGTCAATGTGATTTGTCGCACTCATTGAGGAGAGAAAAGAGGTGTTTTCCAGAGTTTTTGTTAATCCTTGTTCACTTATATTTTTCTTATTTATAGGAGATTTTGTGGCTGTGATAAAGGGGACTAGAAATAGACAGGCTGATCTACTTTTGTATGTTATTTTCTTATTATTTTTAGAGTTGTAGATTTCTTGTCTTGGACAGTTTCAAGGAGGAGATGGAGTTGGCATTTGGTGAACAGAGGTTGTGGTAGGGGTTCATTAGTGTGCATTGTTGGGACTAGTACTTATATTTATTGACCATGTAGAAAAACTGGCAGGTTTGAACTGATTGTAGACTTTCCAGCATTTTACCAAAGTGACTCATGTGTTTTCTGGGAAAATGAGGTCAACAATTCAACATGGACAGCGATCCACCTGCAAATTACAGGAAGTGAAGACTCTTTAGGGAAAACTCAACCAAGCTTTATGGAAGATAAGGGATGGAGAAGATTGCCTTTAATTGTTGGAGATCTTGGCATTGAAAGAGACCATGGGGCCCCTATGCTTTTGATTATCTAGCAATCAATACTATTCTGGCTTTCTGTTTCAAATAAGAAGCTTTTTTGGAATCAAAATCAGCAGCCCTCCAAAGCTTGCAATTAAAAATTCTCTCTTTGCTCTTGGTTGAATTTGTTAGAAAACTGATAAGATCTCCAAATCTCAGTATTTTGACAGTCTTGTAAACTATAAAAAGCTGAACTATGATCATCTTCCAAGAATTGGAAACAGTCTGATTTCCATGTGAACTTAAGCTGTCTAGGAAGATCTTCCATCAGTCAACTACTACTATAAGTTATTCAAATTCATCAAAAGAAACCCAATGGACTGTGAGACTTCAGACCATTGGCCAATAAGATTGCTTTTTACAAAATATCCTCTCTGCAGCACATTTGCTGTCTCTTATTTTGTGTACATGTGTCTGTATTCCGCTGAAAGGGATTGTAGTTCGAGTTGAGTTAGCTGGACGACTGGCTTGCAGTGCACAGTGATGCCAACAGTGTGGGTTCAATTCCTGCACTGACTGGGATTACCATGAAGGGCTGTCCCCTCATCTAAGGCATGGTGACCTTCAGGCTAAACCACCATCAGTCATCTCTCTCTCTAATGACAGAACAGCCTGATGGTCCAGTGCCAACTTTACCTTTAGTTCTAATTCTGAATTGTAACTAAGATGTTAATTAGTTTTTTTCACTTGTTTTTAGAAATGATTTTTGTTTCACAATAAACAGATTGTTTTCTGAGTTCATTAAAGAAAATCTGATGACAGTCTTTTAATCTGGATAGCAGTAAAAAAGGAAAAAAATGGTTACTTTATAGATTGATTCAAGATAGTTATGCTAATGGTGTGTCATGTGGAGCAGTCAGGCTTGATTACCAGTGCATTCCTCCTGTTACAGTTGTAACAGCAGAGAGAAAGAAACCTGCCATTCTTACATATTCCAACTGACCCCAAACTCATACCAGTGCAGTTCGCTCTTAATTGCCAGGCCTCTCAGTTGCCTCAAGCCAATACAAAAAAGAATAATAAAATCAGAAGGACCACTCAGTTTGGATCTAGGCATCAGTCATAATAAAGAATAGAGCAGCTCAACCAACCCTGTATAGTTTTCCTCACTAATGTTTAGAGATTGGTGTCAAATTTAGGAGAGCTTCTGCATATTAGCCAAGCTGCTGCCCAACATGACCATACTCTCAGAACCGCACATACCAGCCAACCTTCCAGATTAGTCAACTACCATACCTAGATATGCGTTGTCCATATGGCATTTTATATCGACCAAAGCTTGGGGCTTAAGGAAATGCTCTAACTTGAAATTGTGCTCAGGAGTTAACATAAGCACTGGAACCTATGAAGCCTGATGACCCCAGGGAAAGAAGACCATGTGCTGATTATGACTTATTTCCCTCCCATAATCAATTAATTCTGTTTAAGCTCTCTGTCCTCAATGCACATCACCAAGAGTGGGTCAGTAGCATAACAACTACAGATCTGGCTTAGTCCTGACAGACATACCCATTAGACATCCTATGACAGGTGGGAGGAGAATAAACATGATTAAGAAAGCTACTTGATCTCATCCTCCCTAGTCTACCTCTGTGCATCTGCCCATGATAACATTGGTAAGAGTGACTGCCACTTAATACTGTGGAGATCCTTACTCCTCTGCACACTAAAGACAACCTCTGTTCTGTTGTGCCAGATCATGCTAAATGAATTAACATCATTACCAGCAGCCCAAAACTGGATGTTAACGAGGTGCTGTATGGCACTTAGCCAGAATTGTATTCCACCATATCCCTCATTCTTTCAACACTGTCAGGCTGGATGATCAATCTTTATTGTGTGTGAAATGTGAAAGAGTTTACCAGAAGCAGCACCAGGTGTGCCTGAAAATGTGACCTGCAATTTAGGACTAGATACATTATAAATTGTGGAATATGTAGGTTGTAGACAGAGCTAAATAATTGTACGATGGTACGTACATTTGTACAACTTTCAGGTTAAATACTTGGCAGCTGAGCTGAGTTGGAGAACAAATCCAACAATGACATGATAGGAAATTAGTGAGTTGATTAGTTGTTGAACATCTGCTGTTGCTGTTGGTCTTCAGTTTAGATTAAGTAGTCTTTAAAGTATACAAGGTAAGGTTCCAATAACATTTTTAGTATTATTTAAATTACAGGGATTAAACATATAGAGTATAATTTAACGCTAAATCATGTCAGGGCAGCTCGACTGTGTGGAATGTTCCTCCTGTGCTATGTAGGAAGTCAGTGACACTTCCAGTGTACTGAGTGATTGCATGTGCAGGAAGTACCTCCAGCTGCAGCTACTGAAATTCATATTTTGGATACGGAGCTGCAGATGGAAACATTGTGAGCCTACGCAAAGTTAAGATCTTTGTGAATAGTATGTACAATGAATTGGTTACACTACAGGTAAACAATGCATCAACAGAAAGGGAATGGATGACCATGAGATAGAGAAACACTAGTAAGCAGGAAAAGCAGGAGTCCCCTGGGCCCTTCTGCCTCTCTAACAGATTTTTCAATTTGGATATTTTTTTAAAAATAGTCAGTCATTCATGAGGAGTGGGCATCACTGGCTGAATCAGCATTTACTCTCTGTCCCTAGTTGCTTTCCAGTACATGCTAGTGAGTTCTCGTTTTGGATAACTGCAACCGATTTGCTGTAGGAAGTCCCCTATAATGTTGATAATGTAGGATTCCGTGATAGTATACTTGCATTTGTGGCGACAACCTGGGGAAGTTACAAAACAGGGCTGCATGTATGCCAAACAGCATAAGCAGTACATGTCTTCAATACTATTGATTGAATGTTATCATGTTGCATAAACTTTGTGGTGTTCAGTAAATTCAGCCATTGCTTGCGATCATATTAAGTGAATTGAATTGGCTGAAGACTGGCATTTGTAATAATTTCTTACAGTGTGGAAGTAGGCCATTTGGCCCATGGAGTCTACATCGACCCTCTGAAAAGCATCCCACCCAGACAAACCTCATCTAGCCTATCCCCATAACCCTGCACTCTTCCCGGCCAATCCACCTAACCTGCACATCTTTGGACTGTGGGCAGAAACTGGAGCAGATGGAGAAAACCCATACTGACAAAGGGAGACTGTGCAAACCCCATACAGACAGTTGCCCGAGGTCGTAATCAAACTTTGGTCCCTGGTGCTGTGCTAATGACTGAGCCACCATGCTGCACTAATGTTGTGAACCTCTGGAGAAGGCTGTGATGGATCATCCATTTGGCCCTTCTGTCTGAAGATTGCTGTGAATGCTTCAGTCTTACTAATTGCACTGATGTGCTGGGCTCCCCCATCATTGAGGATATTTATACAGCCTGCTCCTCCTGTGAGTTAATTGTCCGCCACAATTCCCAACTGGATATGACAGGACTGCAGAGTTTAGATCTCATTAAATAGTTATGGAATTGTTTTTCTTTGTCTATCACATACTGCTTAAGCTGTTGGGCACAGATGTAGTCCTGTTTTGTAGCTTTCACAGGTTGTCACCAAATATTTAGGGATGATTGGTGGTGCTCTTCGCAAGCCTTCCTGCATTCTTCATTGAACCCAAGCTTGATCCCCTGGTTTATTGGTAGTGGCAAAATCATGGATACGTTGGATGATGTGATTGCAATATGTGCTTACCACAGTACCACATGCATGCCCGATCTTGAAATTTATTCCACTTACAACACTCAAAGTGCCATTCAACATGTCCGTGACTGAGAGCTGAATATCCAAGGGTGTTCAGAAAAGAAAAGGAACTGGCGCAGCATTGTTAGTCAAAAGATGAAATTAGTGCAAGAATAGGCAAGAATGTTGGCTCAGAAAGTTTAAACATAGAATCAATCTGGATGCAGTTAAGAAGGTCAGGAGCAGAATACGTTAGTGAGAGGTACCAAAAGCCTCCAAACAGCAGTGGTAGGGTAAGAGATAACAAGGTGTAGAGCTGGATGAACACAGCAGGCCAAGCAGCATCAGAGGAGCAGGAAGGCTGACATTTTGGGCCGAGACCCTTCTTCAGCAACAGGGGAGGGAAAGGGGGTTCTGAAATAAATAGGGAGAGAGGGGGAGGCAGATAGAAGATGGATAGAGGAGAAGATAGGTGGAGAGGAGACAGACAGGTCAAAGAGGTGGGGATGGAGCCAGTAAAGGTGAGTGTAGGTGGGGAGGTAGGGAGGAGATAGGTCAGTCCAGGGAGGACGGACAGGTCAAGGGGGCGGGATGAGGTTAGTAGGTAGGAGATAGGGGTGGGTTTGAGGTGGGAGGAGGGGATAGGTGGGAGGAAGTACAGGTTAGGGAGGCGGGGACGAGCTGGGCTGGTTTTGGGATGCAGTAGCTGGAGGGGAGATTTTGAAGCTTGTGAAGTCCACGTTGATACCATTGGGCTGCAGGGTTCCCACGCAGAATATGAATTGCTGTTTCTGCAACCTTCAGGTAGCATCGTTGTGGCACTGCAGGAGGCCTAGGATGGACATGTCGTCTGAGGAATGGGAGGGAGAGTTGAAATGGTTCGCGGCTCGTGCAGTTGTTTAGTGCGAACCGAGCATAGGTTTTCTGCAAAGAAGTCCCCAAGCCTCCTCTTGGTTTCCCCGATGTGGAAGAGGCCACAATGGGAACAGCGGATGCAGTATACCACATTAGCAGATGTGCAGTTGAACATCTGCTTGATGTGGAAAGTCATCTTGGGGCCTGGGATGGGGATGAGGGTGGAGGTGTAGGGGCAGGTGTAGCACTTGCTCCGGTTGCAGGGAAAAGTGCCGGGTGTTGTGGTGCTGGAGGGGAGTGTGGAGCGGACAAGTGAGTCACAGAGAGAGTGATCCCTCCGGAAAGCAGATAAAGGTGGGGAGGGAAGAACGTCTTTGGTGGTGGGGTTGGATTGCACATGGCGGAAGTGTCGGAGGATGATGCGTTGGATCCAGAGGTTAGTGGGGTGGTACATGAGGACTAGGGGGATTCTGTTTTGGTTGTTATTGCGGGGAGGGAGTGTGAGGGATGAGTTGCGGGAAATGCGGGAGACACCGTCGAGGGCGTTCTCGACCACTGATGGGGGGATGTTGCGGTCCTTGAAAAACGAGGACATCTGAGATGTATGGGAGTGGAATGCCTCATCCTGGGAGCAGATGCGGCGGAGGCGAAGGAATTGGGAATAGGGGATGGCATTTTTGCAGGAAGGTGGGTGGGAGGGGTGTATTCTAGGTAGCTGTGGGAGTCGGTGGGCTTGAAATGGATATCGGTTTCTAGGTGGTTGCCAGAGATGGAGACAGACAGGTCCAGGAAGGAGAGAGAGGTATTGGAGATGGTTCAGGTGAACTTAAGGTTGGGGTGGAAGGTGTTGGTGAAGTGAATGAACTGTTCGAGCTTCTCGTGGGAGCACGAGGCAGCACTGATACAGTCATCAATGTAATGGAGGAAGAGGTGGGGTTTAGGGCCAGTGTAGGTACGGAAGAGGGATTGTTCTACATAACCCATGAAGAGGCAGGCATAGGTATTTAACAGGAAATTACAGTGGTGTGTAACATGTGTGCTGCAGTAATCATGTGTGACTTTAATCTATATATAGAATGGGCAAACCACATTTGCAATAATGGTGGTGGATAAATTCCTAGTTTGTGTAAAAGACGGCATTTTAGACCAGTACTGCCAGGGCTGCCCATAACTGAGAGGCTCAAAATGGCCAACAGCTAGCTCCCTCGAGCCCTGCGGAAAATGGCTGACAGTAATTAAAAGCTTGGGAAAAAAAATTGTTAATGGTGGCCTCCACAAAAAGGACAATAGCAAGTCTGTACGACCAAGATTACTGAACTCAGTTGCATTTTCAGCTGCAAAGCAACAGATAAGAACATTTCACAGTAATTAGTTTTTTTTGAGCTATTCACTATATTACGAATTGGTTCTAGTTAAAGATTCTTCAGATAATCACAGATAGAGTATAGTATTTATAGATACACATATAAACAAAATCCAAAAATCTGTAAAAGCATTAGAGGAAAAGATTCAAATAAAAATATGAAAGTAAACCAGTCTCAGATAGTAAAGCGGCCTCTCCTTATCATTAACGGAGTGACTGGTATGCACAATAAGAAAGAAATTGCTCACAACTCATTAGCTGAAAAGTGCTAACAGTAGGGGTAGACATAAAACTTTACATATAAGTAACTTTATAGTCGATCTAATATTATGAATTTTATAGCAGTTAGTAAGAACTAACTTCCTTCGTATATCTTATAATTAGGGTAGTGGGAAATATAAAATGAATAACAGAATTCAAGCAGTCCTTAGAGGTAAGCAAGTTTATAACCATTAACTTTGGAATGTGAAGTAGTGAGATGCCAAGAAAGATTCCAAGGCCTGGTGATCACAATGTCTGGTAAACATCGTGAGATCGTGAGGAACCTAGGGCTGTCCACAAAAGTGTCCATCATTGATTAGGTGTTTCACAGGATTGGATATATAGATTAAGGGAAAAGGCACAATTACCACATTGTGTGTGATTATTGTAATTTGAAATGTATAAAAATACTGTATCCCACAGAGAAAATCAGAGCATCATTGACCTCTCTTCTGATCTGAGCCGTACATTAAGGGGGTAATTGAAGTCTCACGTCGAGGCCAGATTTGGAGTGGTCTTTGGCCTCTCCCTGCAACTGCTTGAATAAACTGCCATGTGCCTGAATTCTGCCAGCTCCAGTCTTTGTACCCAGTCGTGGGGTTCAATCCTACAGTTTGGCGCTGCAAGCAGGGTGTTCTGCTTGAAGCCGGCATACCTCTGCCACGAGTTGGGTGAGGATGTCTATTTACTCCTTTTAGGTAACGTGTCACTCAGTGTGTCAGCACGTCTGTAAGTCGAAGTGAAAAAGCACTTTTTAATTGGAGCAAGTACGGAGGAAGCAGACTTACAGGTGTGGTGGTTGGGGCATTGGGTGCAAAAGCGTGAGATCAGAGCAGAGTGCCCCAGGTATGAAAGTGTGAGGTTGGGGCAGAGTGCCCCAGAGCGAAAGCGCAAGATCAGAGCAGAGTGCCCCGGCACGAAAGTGCGAGAAAAAGATCGAGGTGGGAAGCCTCAGGCAATGACAAACCAATGCAAAAGAAAATAAATAGAAGCAATGGATTGCCTCATCAATCCTGTAGGCAGGTAGTGTAGAATCAGAGAAAGGCCTGCTGTTGAGAACTGCAAGCAAGAGAGAGAGATCAGTTTTTGAGTACAGTGTTAATTCTTTGTGATCTGGTTTGAATGCACTTTTGTTTGTTGGTTGCTAAGTGTTGTCTTATGTAATTTGAGTGTTTTTGTTCCCTGGAACTCAAGATGTGGGGATACTTTGCAGTTAGTTTACATTTTGGGAATGGTTTGAAAGTGAAGTGGGTGTATAAGTTTGGAACATGTATGGTTAAGGACCATCATATAAAGAAAAAACAAGCTTTGAAGGATTGGTTTAGAATTTGTATCTTAAAATTTACTTCTTGGAATTGGTCATAGTTGTTTAAAATTAATTGAAAGAAAAAATAATCAAGCCAATGAAAAAGACATAACTCATCTCCTTCTTCCTCAAGATACTATACTCTCTGTGTTGTGTTTGGAAGGAGGAAAGAGGCCTGGGTAAATTTTAATCTCAGGAATTTTATGTTGAGATTATCATGTTTGGAATTTCATTTTCTGGCCAGAGTGAACTTCCAAATACTGTTTTAACACATGAGTGTTAAAGATGATAAGGTTTGCTCATTGTAAATGTATTTTGGTGTAAAATATCCAAATAATAGGGAAGTTGGGATGTTGAAAATACAATTCTCTGTATGCAAGGAGTTTAGAAAAGCAGAAATTAACAAAGGAGGTGGGCATTTCCTTTGTTAAAGTATAACACAATTATTTCCTTGCAGGAGGAGGAGAGATGGATGATGTAATTACGTGCAGGAGTTTACGCCCCACCCCTCTTTGAATATGTATCAAATCAATCCTAATTAACCTAGTATCAGAGATAAAAGGTACTGCAGATGCTGGAGAATCCGAGATAACAAGCATGGGGCTGGATGAACACAGCAGATCAAGCAGCATCATAGGAGCAGGAAAACTTGACGTTTCGGGCCTAGACCCTTCATCAGAAATGGGGGAGAGGAAGAGGATTCTGAAATAAATAGGGAGAGAGGGGGAGGCGGATAGAGGATGGATAGAGGAGAGGATAGGTGGAGAGGAGGCAGACAAGTCGAAGAGGCGGGGATGGAGCCAGTAAAGGTGAGTGTAGGTAGGGGGGTAGGGAGGAGATAGGTCAGTCCAGGGAGGACGGACAGGTCAAGGGGGCGGGATGATGTTAGTAGATAGGAGATGGGGGTGTGGCTTGAGGTGAGAGGAAAAACAGGTTAGGGAGGTGGAGATGAGCTGGGCTGGTTTTGGGATGCAGTTGGGGGAGGGGAGATTTTGAAGCTTGTGAAATCCACATTGATGCCATTGGGCTGCAGGGTTCCCAGGCTGAATATGATTTGCTGTTCCTGCAGCCTTCGGGTGGCATCACTGTGGCATTGCAGGAGGCCAAGGATGGTCATGTCATCTGAGGAATGGGAGGGGAAGTTGAAATGGTTCGCGACTGGGAGATGCAGTTGTTTGTTCCGAACTGAGCACAGGTGTTCTGCAAAGCGGTCCCCAAGCCTCCGCTTGGTTTCCCTGATGTAGAGGAAGCCACAACGGGTACAGCGGATGCAGTATACCACATTGGCAGATGTGCAGGTGAACCTCTGCCTGATGTGGAAAGTCTTCTTGGGGCCTGGGATTGGGGTGAGGGAGGAGGTGTGGGGGCAGGTGTAGCATTTCTCTATCCATCCTCTATCCACCTCCCCCTCTCTCCCTATTTATTTCAGAACCCTCTTCCCCTCCCCCATTTCTGATGAAGGGTTTAGGCCCAAAACGTCAAGTTTTCCTGCTCCTATGATGCTGCTTGACCTGCTGTGTTCATCCAGCCCCATGCTTGTTATCTCGAATCCTAATTAACCTATTCTGCTTGAAGTGGAATGGACGGATATTGTTTATTTATCAGGAATTGGAGACACTGTGATGGATGAGGCTCCCTCAAACCATCAAGCCATCCATGAACAACACATCTCAATGTTGGAGAATTACTGTGAAAATATTATACATATTGGGTATCAGGAATTTCAATGCATAAAAAAACCATTAGTGACTTTGAAGGAGTAAACAGAATTATGAATTGGGACAAATTCACATAGAGATATGTCAAACATCTAGAGTGAGTTATCAAGTAATTTTTTATTAAAAGGTGGGTCATCTCAAAGAACAAACCGAGTGTTTGACTTCTATTTTAAAATATTACAAGATTGTAGTTCCATGAACTACAAATTTCTCCAGATCTTTGGAATTAGATAGGTGGCAATAGTTAAATTGCAAGATCGAATGATATGAAGTAATTAAGGATAGAGAACAGGAGAATAAACAAAACAAACACAAAATAAGGAGATAACAAGGTGCAGAGCTGGATGAACAAGCAGCAGGAAAGCTGACGTTTCGGGTCTGGACCCTTCTTCAGAAATGGGAACAAAATAAGGAACCTGTATCTGAAATATACTGAATTTTAGAACAAATTATATAAATAGATTAACTTAAAAAAATGTAGACGATATTCTGATTGCCTCAGTCTGGTGGCCTTACTGAAAGCGTTAAAAACAATTTGCCAGACTACAAATTAACCCAAGAAAGGCACAGCTAGGCAAATTGGAAGTGTCTTACGTGGGACGGATAGTGATGCAAGGCAGCCATAGGATTCCACTGGAGAGGAAAACCACAACATTGGAAGCGAAAAGAACAGTTAGCGTTAAAGGGGTAAGACAAGTCTTAGGACTTTGTGGAAAATTACATCAAACTAGCTGGAACCCTGCAAAACTTTACAAAGATGAGGGGGGGGGCCGCCCCCGCGCGGGGCGGGCCGGGGGTGGAGCCAAGCTAGCTCAGAGAAAATTGAAGGGGGACCCAAGCAAGGCGCGGCCTTTCTCATAGTCAAATGGGCAGTGGCCTCCGCACCAGCACCACGACTCCTGACCTGAAAACGCCTTTTCACCTCTTATGCAGTAAAAGCAATGGTAATCAGTCCACAGTAATACTACAGAGTCACAGAGACAAGCTCCGGCCTATGGGGTAGTATTCAGGCAAAATGGACCCGGTCACGATGGGACAACATTCGGGCGTTTGAGCCATCCAATGTGCTACCTGGGCACTAACGACACCCACATAGTACAGTCCAGCGATCGGAAGCTAGCAGACTGAGAAGTCTTACGGACAGTCGGCAAGCCAAATGGGAAGCTGCACTGTTGCCGTTTTCCCTACTACTAATGTTAGGCTAAGTGGTCTGTAATTCAGTGTTTTTGCTCCCTCCCTTTATAATTAGTTGATATATAATAGCCATGGTCCAAACTGTAGAAACTGCTGCAAAGTTGACACAATTTTGGGAGATGGCCAACAATGCATGCAATATTTCCAGGGTCACTTCCTTACTCTAGATTATCAGATCCTGGTGAATTGTCAGCTTTTTAACCTCAATTTCCACAACACCATTTTCTTAATACTACTGATTTATTTCAATTCTGCCCCTTCTCTAGACCTATGGTTCCCTACATTTTTGGGAAGTTATTTGTGAACTCTTTCATGAAGACAGAGCTAAAGTATGCATTCAATTTTCCTGTCATTTCTTTGTTCCCTATTATATTTCCCCTGTATTGCTGTAAGGAACTTAAATTTATCTTCATTAAACTTTTTCTCTTCACATAATAATAGAAGCTTTCATGGCCAGTTTCTATATTCCCTGAAATTTTACTCTCATATGCTATTTTGCCCCTGTTTATCAAACTTTCTGTCCTCTTTTGTTGAATTCTAAAATTCTCCCAAGCGCCAGGCTAACAGCTTTTCTGGCAATTTTACATGTCCTCTCTTTGGATTTAATACCATCCTTACTTTCTGTTGTAAGTCATGGTTGAACCACTTTTCTTCTTTTATTTTTGTATCAGATAGGAATGAATAATTATTGTAACTTATGAACACATTCATCAAATATAAACCATTGCCTATCTAATATCAACCCATCTAGTAAAGTTCCCCAACCTATTCTTCCAATTTCTTGCCTTACACCCCTCAAATTCTCTTTATCCATATTCAGTACCCTGGCTTTGGATTCAACTACATCACTCTCCACGTTAATGTTGCACCTCACACAACAAGGTTGTTAATTAATCCTTTCTCATTGCACAATACCCAGTCTAGAGTGGCCTGTTCTCTCTTGGTTCATTAACACACTGTTCTAAAAGACCATCACATACACATTTCAGGAAATCCACCTCCACAATACCATTGAAAGTTTGATTTATCCAATCTATATGTAAGTTAAAGTCACTTTCCATGATTAGAATCATACCCATACTACATGCACCTCTGATTTTTTTTATTGCCTTTCCTTACATCTCCAATACTGTTTGGGGCCTGTAGACAATCCCCAAACAATGTTTATGCCTCTTGGGGTTTTTTATTTCCATTCAAACAAATTCCACATCATGATTTTCCAAGCCAATATCTTTCCTCACTATTGCATTGGCATGCAACCTTTACTAACAATGTTACCCACCTCCTTTCCTTTTTTTTAATCTGTTCCTCCTAAATAAGAAATATGCTTGGATGTTCTCTTCCCATCTTTGGTAACCCTGCAGCCGTGTCTCTGTAATCACAACTATATTATAACCGTTTATATCTTTTTGTGCTGTCAATTCAACTGTCTTATTACAAATGCTCTGTACATTATGATACAACACCTTTCCACTTGTCAAACATTGTTTATTAACCTAGCATTAACCTAGTTTATTAACCTAGCATTATTTTGCGCTATGGCCCCAATTGTTTTTCTATCATTTTTTCTGCCTTCCACTTTTGCTTCTTGCCTTTCAGTCTTTTATTTCTGTCCTTGATTCTCCCTTCTGTCTCCTTGCTCAAGCTCCCAATCCCTGCCATCCTAGTTTCAACACTCCCCACCAGCATTACCAAGGACATTAGTCCTGGTCCTGCCAAGATGCAACACATCCAGCTTCCCCAGATCCAGTGCAAATATTCCAGGTATCTGAGTCCCTCCTTCCTACACGACTCTGGTCATGTATTGGATATCCTGCTATTTTTACTTTGGCTATGACCTGAAACTAATCCTGAAATTATTACCTTCAGGTCCCTTTATTCTGCTGACAGGACGTCACCCCTGCTTTTTAACCAATGTCATTGATGCTGATATGTATGATGACCACTGACTGTTATGTTCTCCGCAGTTGCTCTGAAATATCCTTGACCCTGGCACCAGGGTGACAACATTACATCCTGGATTCTGCTTTGTGGCTATGAAAATGCCCGTCTCTTCCCCTGACAACAGAGTGAGTCCCCTAACATCATAGTCCTTTCTCTCTTCTTCCTCCCTTTTTGTGTACCAGAGTCACCCATGGTGTCATGGACTCAGCTCCTGCTGCTATCCCTGAGACGTAATTTCCCCCAACAGTATATCCCCCAAAATGGTATATCTATTAGAAAGGGGGAACAGCCAAGGAGGTTTCCTGCACTTCCTGCCTTCTGGTATTCTGCCTGGTTGTCAAATATCTGTTTTCTGCTGATTCAGTGTTTACCTGCATAGTGACCAACTCAACAGGTATGCTGTCCACGGTAATCTCAGAATTGCAGACGCTCTGCTGTAAGTTCACCCTTTGGGCTTTGAAATGCACTTAGTCAGTGGATATAGCTGGACCCATGTCCTGCACACTGTTTTAGATTCTGGAATAATACCAGCAGATTGGTGAGGGGAGCTGCAAATGCACCTCCACTATTTAAAAAAGGAAGGAGGGATTGGTTAGTTAACACCAGTACTAGGGAAAATGCCAGAGTCCACTATAAAGGATGTGCTAACAAGGCATTTAGAAAATACCAACTGGATTAGTCAAAGTCATATTGAATTCATAAACAGGAAATCATGTTTGACAAACCTATTGGTTTTTTTTGAGGATATAACTGGTATAAGGGAGAGTCAATGGATGTGGTGTATTTTCATTTTCAGAAATTTGATAAATCCTACGAGGATAGTGCACAAAATTAAAGTGCGAGGGATTAAGTGTAATGTACGGGCATGGATTGAGAATTGACTGGTTGACAAGAAACAGCCAGTAGGAACAAAAGAATCTTCCTCAAAGTGGAAAGCAGTGGCTAAAGGAGCATGACAAGGATTGGTGCTTAGGTCCCAGCTTTTACTATACACATCAAAGAGTTTTTAAAAATTAATTCATGGGATGTGTGTGTCGCTGGCTGGGCTAGCATTTATTGGTCATCCCAAGTTACCCTTGAGAAAGTGGTGGTGATTTGGATAGGGGAATCAAATGTAAGATTTCCAAGTTTGTTGCTGACGCAAAACTAAGTGGAATTTTCATTGATGAAGAGAGTGTAGAGAAATGTCAAGACAATTTAGACAAATTGAATTAGTGGGCAAATACATGGCAGATGTTGTATAATGTCAATAAGTTTGAAGTTATCCACTATGATAGGAAAAAAAATGGCAAAGTATTATTCAATTAGTGATAGATTGGTAAACATTGAGCGAATATATTGGTAAACACAAAGTAATATCCTTGTACAGCATTCATGGAAAACAAGGGACAATAGGTACTGCCAAGAGGCAGCACCAGACCAAGTTAGAGGCCCAAACCAACCCTCTGCCTGTGGCAAGGCTTAAACAGCCTAATGGATATAAAATGAAGCAGACCAAGACAGCGGAGAAAGACACGTCCCTCCCTGATGTGCTCAACACTTTCTATGCTTGGTTTAAGCAGAATGCCAGCGGCGCAGTGTCACCTTCCCCAACAGCCCCGGACACACCTGTTCCCTCCATCACTGCTGTAGACATCAGATCAGTCTTCCCGGGTGTCAACTCAAGCAAAGTGACAGGCCCGGATGGAGACCACGGCCGTGCACTTAGATCCTGTGCGGACCAGCTGGCGGAGGTATTCACTGACATCTTCAACATTTCCTCCTATAAGACATAGTCCCCACCTGCTTCAAGAAGGTCACCATCATCCTCGTACCTAAGAAAGCACATGCAACATGCTTTAATGACTACCGCCCAGCAGCTCTGATGTCCATAATCATAAAGTGCTTCGAGAGGTTGATCATGGTCCACATCAACTCTAGTCTCCCAGCATGCCTTGATCCCCTGCAATTTGTTTCCCGACATAACAGGTCCAAAGCAGACACCACTTCCCTAGCCCAGCACTCATCCCTGGAACGACAGCAAGGACACCTATGTCAGACTCCTGCTTACAGACTATAGCCCCGCCTTCAATACCATTATCCCATCCAGACTGACCTCAAAACTCTGACACCTAGGTCTTGGTCCCACCCTCTGCAACTGGATCCTCAGCTTCCTGACCCAAAGACCGCAATCAGTGAAGACAGACAACTGTACCTCCTCCATGATAACACTCAACACTGGAGGCCCCAAAGAATGTGTTCCCAGCCACCTACAAGTTTGCTGACGACACCACCGTGGTAAGACAGATATCAAACAATGATGAGTCAGAATACAAGAAGGAGATAGAGGGCTTGGTATCATGGTGCAATGATAACAACCTCTCTCTCAATGTTGGGAGAACTAAAGAACTGATCATTGACTTCAGAAAGAAAGGAGGAGAACACACCTCCATCTACATCAACAGAGCGGAGGTTGAGAGGGTTGAGAACGTCAAGTTCCTAGGAGTGATGATAACCAACAACCTGTCCTGATGTAACTGTCAAAAAGGCACAACAACATCTCTTCTTCTTTACATGGGTCAGGAAATTCAGCATGTCCGTAAGGACCCTCAACAACTTTTACAAATGCACCATAGAAAGCATACTGTCCAGGTGCATAATGGCCTGGTGTGGCAACTGTTCTGTCCAGGACTGTAAGACACTACAGAAGGTTGCGTGTGAGAAACGTCTGCTGGTTTCTTTAGTTTCAGAACATCTACGCTAGCTGCTTATGTGACAGGAAATAACATTAGCTTTGCCACATCAGATAAAAATATCCCATTAGAGACAAACGCACATCATTCACAATCAGAGTGTTTATTTTTTCACACATGACTCCAATTAGTCACTAGCAAATTTCCTTCTGTTATCAATCAGAAACTTTACTGGTGCATCAATTTCAATATCTATCAATTTAATCATTATTTTGTCTGTAATAACCAAATTGTTTGTGCTGTGAATTTTACTAAAGACCTGCCCTGTCTCAGTGAGAGTTCATCTGAAGGTAACAGAACACCTCGTACTTTGATATAATCCAACCTTCCTATAGGATAGCTGCACTTTATATTGAATGTAGGTTACATAGAAACATAGAAGATAGGGGCTGTCCTTTGATCCCTGGAGCCAGCTTCATCATTGATTATGATTACAGTCAATCATCAAGCTCAAAACCCTAATCCTGCCTTCCCCCATATCCCTTGATCCCTTTAGCCTCAAGAGCCATATCTATCTCCTCCTTGAAAATATATCATATTTTGACTTTAGCCACTTTTTACAGTAGTGAATTCCACAAGTTAACCAATGTCAGGGTTAAGAAATTTCTTCTCATCTTAGTCTTAAAAGGATCATCCTTTATCCTAAACTATGACCCTTGGTTGTGACTCGTGTATCATTGGGAAATACCTTCCTGCATCTAACTTGTCTAATCCTGTTAGAATTTTATAGGTTTCTATGAAATCCCCCCCATCCTTTTACACTTCAGTGAATATAATCCTAACTGACACAATCTGATCTCATGCGTCAGGCCTGCCATCCGAGGAATCAATTCAGTAAACCTTTGCTGCATTCCCTCTGTAGCAAGGACATCCTTCCTCAGATAAGGAGAGCAAACCTGCACACAATATTCCATGTATGGCCTTATCAATGTCCTGTCGAATCACTGCAAGATATCCTTGTTCTTGTACTTGAATCCTATAGTAATGAAGGGGAACACACAGTTTGCCTTGTTTACTGCCTGCTGCACCACATGTATACTTTCAGTGGCTGGTGCACAAGAACACCTAGATCTCGTTGAACATTCACCTTTCTCAATTTGCAGCCATTCAAATAATAATCTGCCTTCTTATTTTTGCTATCCAAGTGAATAACCTCACATTTATCCACATTATACTACAACTGCCATGCATCTGCTTACTCACTCAGCCTGTCCAAATCACACTGCGACATCTCTGCATTCTCTTCACAAATGACCCTTCCACTCAGCTTTGTGTCAACTGCAAATTTTGAGATATTACATTTAGTTCCTTCACATAAATTACTAACATATATTGTGAATAGCTGGGGTCCTAGCACTGATTACTGTGGTACCCCTCTAGTTACTGCCTACCATTCAGAAAAAGACCCATTTATTCCTACTCGTTGTTGCCTGTCTGCTAACCAATTTTCTATGCATCCCAGTACAGTACCCAATCCCATGTGCTTAATTTTGCATATTTATCTCTTAAGTGCGACTTTGTCAAAAGCCTTCTGAAAGTCCAAATAAACCATATGCACTGGCTCACCGATCATCTTTGCTGGTTACACCCTCAAAGACTGCTAGTTGATTTGTCAATCACAAGTTCCCTTTTGTAAATGTATGTTGACTGTGTCTGATTCTATCGTTGTTTTTTCCAAGTACTCTGCTATAAAATTCTTGATAATGGACTCTAGTTTCTTCCCCACTACCAAACTCATTGGTCTATAATTCCCTGTTTTCTTCCTTTTTAAATAGTGAGATTACACAAGGTATCCTCCAATTCAGAGTCTAAAGAATCTTTGAAGATGACCACCAATGCAACACTATTTCTAGGGCCACTTCCATAAGTTTTCTGGGATGTAGGTTATCAAGCTCTAGGGATTTATTGGCCTTCAATCCCATCAATTTCTCCAACATCATTTCGCTACTAATATAGATTTGCTTTAGTTCCTCTCTCTCTCACTAAACCCTGTGCTCCCCATCATTTCTGGTATGTTATTTGTGTCCTTCTTTGTGAAGGTGGAAGTGAATTGGTCCACAATTCCTTTGTTTCCCATTGTAAATTACCTGTTTCTCACTGTAGGGGACCTTCTATCTTCATATACCAGAAACTTTTACAGTCAGTTCTTACGTTCTCTGCAAGCTTACTCTTAGATTCCATTTTTCCTTTCTTATTCCATCCCTTGATCCTCCTTTGCTGGCTTCTAAACTGATCCCAATCCTCAGCTCTACTGTTTTATTCTTGCCAATTTGTATGCCTCTTTTTTTGCATTTCGTACTAACTTTCGTTGTAAACCATGGCTTGGCCACTATTCCCTTTACACTCTTGCATCAGAAATGACGAACAATTTTTCACTCATTTGCTCTTTGAATGTTTGCTATTGCCTATCCATTGTCATTCCGTTCAGTGACATTTCCCAATCCAACACAGCCAACTCACACCTCATACTGTTGTCGTTTCGCTTAATGAGACTCAGGATCCTAGTCTCAGAATCAACTACCTCACTCTCCATCTTGATGAAGAATTCTATTACAATATGTTTACACTTCCCCAAGAAGTTTCTGACAACTACATTACCAATTATTTGTTTCTCATTGCATAATACCAGTCTAAGATGGCCCGTTCTCTGGTTGGTTCTTCAATGTATTGATCCGGAAAACCATCCAGGAATATACATTCCAGGAATTCCTCCTCTACGGTATTAGATTTATCTAATCTATACGCAAAGAAATATCACCTATAATTAGAGATGTTCCTTTGCTGCATGCATCTCTGATTTCCTGTTTAATTCAATTCTCAACATCACCACTACAGTTTAATGGTCTATATAGCACTCCACTAATGTCTTCTTGCCGCTTGATATTTCTCAATTCTACGCACACAAATTTGTCTGAGCTAATATCTTTCCTCAACATTGTGTTTATATCCTATTTAACCATTAATGCAATTCCATTACATTTTCCTTTATGCTTGCCATTCCTAAGTACTGAAAATCTCTTAATGTTCAGTCTTCATCCCAGGTCAACCTGCAGCCATGTCTCCGTAATCCCGACTATACCATATTCATTTACATTTTTTGCGAAATTAATTGGCATTCACTTTATTTTGAGTGGTTCATTCACGCACAAAGATTTAAGGCTAATCTTTTTAATGTTTCTCCTCCCATTCCCAGTATTTTTAATTGTGGCCTTATTTGATTCTGGCCTTTGATTCCTCTGCCTATCACTTCTCTTATTTCCCCTTTCTAAATTTGTTCTTGCCCCCAATTCCCCTTCCTCTGACTCCTTGCAAAGTTTTCCATTCCCCTTACAATTTAACTTAACCACTGCACCCCATCACCACTCCAGCAAATACTCCACCGAGGGCATTAATCTGGGTCCTGCCCAGATGTAATCTATTTAGTTACCACTGATCTCACCTCCTCCAGAACACATCCCAATGCCCCAGGAATCTGAAACCCTTCCCCTCATACCATCATTTTAGCCATGTGTTCATCTGATATTTCCTGTTATTTCTACACTGACTAGCACATGGCACTGGCAGTGAGATCCAACTTTTCAGCTTGCTTCCTAACTCCCTTTATTCTGCTTTTCAGATCACACCCTTTTTTAAAAATTGTGATTGGTACTTTTGACCCTCCCCCTCCAGGATTTCCTGCAGCTGCTCTGAGACATCCTTCACCCTAGCACCAGGGAGGAAACATACTATCCTGGCCTCTCATTTGTGGCCAGAAAAACATCTACCTATTCCCCTTAAAATTGAATCCCCTATGACTATTGCATTTCAATACTTTTTGCTCTTCCCCCGTGCAGCACAGCCAACCACAGTGCCAAGGATTTGGCCGTTGCTGTTTTCCCCTGAAAGGCCAACAATATCCAAAGTAGTATGTTTTCTTTCAGGGGAATAGCCACAGGAGATTCCTGCACTGCCTGCCTAGTTCTCTTCCTCTGCCTGGTGGCCACCCATTGCTTTTCTGCATGTGGAGTTTAGCCTGCAGTGTGACCATCTCTCTACATGTACCATCCTCAAGTCTCTCAGCTTTGGGGATGCTTCACCGTGTCCCCAGCTACCCATCCGGCTCCCAGGCTTCTGGAAACTGAGGACAAAGATACTTCCTGCACATATGTTGTTCCTGGCACTGGAATAGTGCCTGGTATCCCACATAAAGCAGGAGGATCACACCACAGCTTTGAGCTGTCCTACCACAGCTTTGAACTCTCCTTCCATGTCTTACTTCTTTAAATTGAACATTTTGGAAGATACCTAATATCAAATAATATAATTTCTCCAGGCCCCTTCTTTCATGTTTCTTGTTACTACGGAATACAGCCTTAAAAACTATAAACCACAGACTTTACAAACTATAAGCGATAAAAATTGTAAATATTTATCTGATCTTACCTACAACTTACCAATCAGCTCTCTCCCTTGCAGGCTCTACTCCAGCCGTAGGATAGACACAGTGTGGTTTTCCTTGGTGCCATTCTTTGTTTCTTCCTAACAGGCAGCGCACTCTTCCCAGACCGCTTCACTGTGACGCCAACTTGAGGCTACTTTTCCCAGACTCGGCTTGTTTCGAAAAGAAACCCTCTAAATTGATCCTTGAGGATTGTACCAACACTATTCAGTCGTTAACACAATACAAAACTAGTTTATATCTCTGAGGGGTAAAAAACTCCACAGAAAATACAGACAAGGAAAACTGGACAGATAAGGGACAGAATGAAACTAAATGAAACGGCTTACAAAAATGCAAAAAAAAAGCACAGATCCTGCTCATTTGTAAAAGATACAAGGACCAGCAAATTGCCACAAAGCAGCTAAAAAGGATTATGAAAGAAAACTTGCAAGGAACATCAAAATCATTAAGAAGAAATGTTATAGTTACATAAAGGGAAAGCAGATGGTCAAGAGCAATATTGGCCCACTAAAGACTGAAACCGGGGGTATTGTCAATGACTTTGGGGAAATGGCAGACAAATTGAATAATTACTTTGCCTCAGTATTTATAGTAGAAAAGAAACATAGCTTGCTGGAAGTCCCAAGTAAATTAACAGTGGATTGGGACAGGGACAGAATAAAATTAATGTACATGAAATATCGGTAATGAAGAAATTAATGGAATTAAACAGTGACAGATCTCCATCACCTGAACGTTTCCATTCAAGGGTGTTGAAAGAAGAGGAGTAGCACATAATGGACACCCTAACTATAATCTTTCAGAGTTCACGAGATACACATTTTCCCCTCTGGATTAGAAAATTACCCATCACTGCCTTTTGAGAAGAATGAAAGAGGAAAATAGTGGAATTATAGACTATCCACAGGACCACCTTTACTTCTCCAGGATGGAGAATTTGCCATTTTCAGCAATTCTTGATTGATGACACTCTATGAGCCCATTTGTCCTACTACAATACACAGCCATGACAGTAACAACTTGAAATTGCACAGCAGCAATTTAACCTCATAGGGAGGCAATCTGAGCTTCTTTAGAAGGAGCTGACCTTTTATGACATCAGTCTAACACTCTACCTTTTCATGGGAGATACCTGAGTTGCAACGGGAGCTATCAGCCATCAGACTCCACATTACTATTAGGTTAAAAAAGGATGATTTTGATGATGACGAACACTGATGGGCTTGCCCACCATCTGTGCAACAGGAAGGATGAACTCCAAGCTCTGTCCAAGCACTGTGCCAAGATTGAGCTGCATGCCTCCACACTCCTTAACATTTACTGCAAGGGCTTTGGCAGATTTTTTCAATGCATTAAGCATTTATATTGTGGATAATCATGCGTCTATTTCTGCACTCTATCCCATCAAAGTCCTCATTTGTGCCCACTGCAGTAGAACTTATGTATGACCTAATTTTTTGATTTGCTGGCACCTATGGCATCCTTCCCTGGCTAAAGGCAACATTTGCCTGGTGTCTCACCATATTCCTTGTCATATTTTCCACATCTCGGGTTATTGCTCATTAGCATGTCATAACAGTGTCAGTATCTGAGCCAGTCCAGCAAACGCAACATCAAATTATTGCACTGTGTATTTTTATTTTCTTCTTGCCCTTCCATTACTGCCCCACTGCACTTCATCGATATCTAAAAGGAGAAAGGATAGAGGATCTCCATTGGTTGATACAACCTTTACACTGATTAAATTATGTCTGCACGAAAGTAAAGAAATCAGTCCACTATCAGTTCTCTTCTATATCCTATTAACTGCTAAGTAACTAGGCCATATATTTTTTTCAATATGGCTATTTGAATGCATAGTTTGGCTACTGTCCTGGATCTGAGCCTATCATAGGTATTTCCACTTTCTTCTTCTTTATTTTTATTTTTCAGTTTACAACTTCTAGAAATTTTCGATAATCATTCCTTTTGTTTCTACTCTTTCAGACACTGTATCATTTCAATTCCCTATGGCAACCTGCTCACTTGTCACCATCCCAGTTTTGATTCTCTGTGAAATCAGCCAACAGCTTCCTCCTGTATTCTACAGTGGACATGTTAGGACTCTCAGCACTAATTATGAGCAGCAATACAATTGCTTCTATTGTGGGCTAAACGTATCAATCCCTTCTTGACCAAATTATTCCTCCCCTTGCTCATGCAGCAGATCATCAATCACCAGCTGATCAGTTCTCCCATTATCACTCTCTAGAATGTACATCCATTTCTAAACAGAGTGCTACCATCTTTGAAATTATTATAGTTGATATGCGTTGACAACCCTCTACCTAAGGGATATTATGGACATACCGCAAAAATCCATTTGAAATTATCCATACTCTTCTTGACAGGTTAAGTGAGTGGGCAAACACTTGGCAGATGGAATATACCAGGGGGAAACCATGAGGTTATGCATTTTGCATAAATTGTCCAGATCCTTGGCGCTTTGAGACAGCAGTGCTAATCACAGAGCCACTGTGTCACCCATACTTGTTGGAGTTCAGAAGAATGAGAGGAGTCTTTATTAAAACATATAATTCTTCTGGGCTTAACAGGATAGGTGCTGAGAGATTAGTTTTCCTTGTGGGAGAGTCTAGGGCCACAGGGCATAAACCCAGAGTGAGGGCTTACCCATTTGACGTAAGGATGAATTTCTACCATCAGAGAGGTGTGAGTCGGTGGAAGTATTTACCGCAGAAGGCTACTGTGCCTGGCTTGTTAAATACATGAAACGTAGATAGATATTTTACTGTAGGGGATTTGAGCATTATGGAGAAATGACAGGAATGTGGAGTTGAGGATTATGATAGTATAAACATCAGAACTTTAGTAATTGTTCATGAATTGAAAGAAGCAGCAATAACTCTGTCTGGAATATACAGTTAAGGGACAAGGACAATTGTTATACAGGAATTGAAAGCAATTAGCCATGTTTGGGAAAAGAAAGAGTTGAAGCTATACAAAAACTGCCTTATGCCACCGGGACAAATGATTGCCCTGCAGAATAATTTAAGGAGTTGATTACAGAAATGCTGTATCTTCAAATAGTCAATTTCAGTTGTAACAAGGAACAGGAAAGCTACTTCTGATAAAGAGGCAAGCCGCATACTTGAAAGCTCCAGGAGTAGTTAATAGTTTGGATGAAAGAATCTAAAGGATCATCAATAATGTCAAACCAAACTTGAAGCACCAAAAATTGTATAAAAATTCAACTCCAGAACTCTTTAGGAACAGAACTTCAAACAACACAGCATAAGGATTGAACTCTGGACGCCCAGACACAGACAGTGTTGGTTGGAATCGCAGCTAAATTCTACCATTGTTCGTTAATAGCCAAGTTGAGTTGTAAACCTTGGTGGGGACGAGCTGGGCTGGTTTTGGGATGTGGTCGGGGGCGACCCCGATCCTAACTCCCCACCTACGCTCACTTTACTGGCTCCTTCCCCGCCTCCCTGACCTGTCTGTCATTTCTCCCACTGTCCGCTCCTCCCACCTCAACCTCCACCTGCACCTCCTACCTACCAGCCTCATCCCCGCCTCCTTGACCTGTCCATCTTCCCTTGAATGACCAACCCCCATCCTAACTCCCCACCTACACTCACCTTTACTGGTTCCATCCCTTCCTCTTTGACCTGTCTGTCTCCTCTCCATCTATCTGCTCCTTTGTCCATCTTCCATCCGCCTCCCCACCTCTCTCCATTTATTTCAGAATCCCCTTCCCCTCCCCAATTTCTGAAGAAGGGTCAAGACCCGAAACGTCAGCTTTCCTGCTCCTCTGATGCTGCTTGTCCTGCTATGTTCATCCAGCTCTACACCTTGTTATCTTGGATGCTCCAGCATCAGCAGTTCCTACTATCTCTAGAAGGAGAGGTAGACAGTTCATAAAGTGAATGTCCTATGATTTGATTAACCAATATAGAAATACTCAGAAAAGTAGACACTGTTATCATATTTTAAGGAAGGATAACGGGAGGATCTGGTAATGTTGTAGAAATGTGTAAAGATGCACCTGGATTAACTTAGCATGATGTGGACTTAGGAGTATTGTTAAAACAACATTGTTATCAGTTGTAATCAGTTGAGCCCAGTAAAACAAGCTCAGGTAGAAACGGAGATTCAATCCATGCTGGAAGGTCACTTAATTTAACCTAACCAAAACAAATGGCGTTTACTAGTAGTGTAGGTTCCCAAACTGGATAGATCAATTAAAATCTGTATGGACTACAGAAAAGTAAATTCATACATGAAAACAAATTCACACCCAATGCTTGGTTAGAAGTTAGTATTGTTAGTGTTGATAGTGCCTTGTATGTGCTAGATTAATTGATAAAAAGGTCCTGGCGTGTGCTATTAACATCAAGGGCTAAAGATATATCTGATTTTATCAAACCAAATAGGTCGTAGCAATGTCAAGTCATGCTATTTGGGTTAAAAATGACCCAGCTACATTCCAAAAATCTATGAATCAAGTCATAAGTGTAATACCTAACTATGTAGTTTATTTAGACAATGTTATAAAATGCAGCAACATATTTGAAGAACACGTAAAGCTGTCATAGGACCTGTTTAAGTAACTGCAGTTAGCTGACTTAGTATTAAAGTTAACCAAAAGTGAATTTGCAAAAGCAAGCGTGACTTAGTTGGGGCATATTATCAGATAAATACTGCAAAGAACAGCAAAACTGAAGGCTCTCATAGAATTTCTCATTTCATCTATTTTAAGAGTGGAAGTATATAAAGGCCTCATCTTTCCTCCATCCAAAACATCTACGTTTTTTTGTCTGTCTGTGTATGTGTGTTGGGAGCGGGAAGGTGAGCGGTTTAAAAAGAGGTAGAGCTTATAGTTTAAATTAAAGAATTATAGGGACTGAATTTGGCTTTAGCTTTTATAAAAGCACACAGGATTATATTTTCACATATGCATTACCTGTTATCTACTACTCCCTTCCGTTTAGGTGTACACCTGTAGGATATTACATCATGCAGGAAACACTGAACAGTTATTTAAATAATCAATGTTGGTAAAATGGCACATGATCAAATATGCTAAACTTCAAGAAGCACTACAATTGGTTGTATGGAATTTCACCAGTTATTGATTCCACACAGAAAACCTACTGAAACTAGTAAATATTTTAACATACCACAGTTATACAACGTGTTAATCTTCAAAACATCCAAGGTGGTAAGCCCTCGATATTGTCCAAGTTCAATGTCTGAATCATTTATTGGTAGCATAGTAGGTTTCCCATTCTTGGAAAAAGCAGTTCTGCATTAAAGAATAATAAACTTAGTTACATTTCAGTCTTGTTTTAAATTTGGTCTTCAGTGAATATATTGAAAGTGATATCAGCTATGTTGTATGAGATTATTGGTGCTTAAAAGGATAAACTAACATCACAAGATAAGTTCCACACATAAGGGTATAAAGGACTGTTCCTAGGAGGAGCTAAACAGCATTTTAAGGAGTTCTAATGTGTTACAGCCTAAGTTGTTGTTCTCATGCTAAATGCACGTGGTTAACAGTAATGTGTCCTTACTCTTAAGTTGAACCTGATGCCACTTATGACTATCATGCATCTCAGATATGAATGGACTAAAACTTATGGGGGCCTAATGACTTGGGCTATGACAAGAGATGTAGCATAATAGTATGAGAAGTGATGTCAGGCCTATCTTGAAGTTGAGAACAACTCAGTGCATCTTTTAAATATGTTCCAGGCATTGAGGCAAGATTTTCACTTGGCAAAGGAGGATTATTGCTTGTGAACAATCTTACTAACTGCACACTCACCTCATTCATTTGCTTCTCTCTATCATATTACATGCCGTGAGCAAACTGCATGCTGAGAATTTTCAACATGGAAGTTAGAGTGGGTTACAGGAGACTTAACTTGCTGTTTGCTTCAAAAGACCTTCATGTTGGACATCAAGCACCAACAGGGCACACCCCATGGGCACCAGCTATATGCATCCCACATTCACGTACACTGATATTTGTCATGTGCCAGCTTCTAACAATCCTCATAACATACCTCCGATCCACCTACATCATTCTTCTGCATTTCATTGTTACACTTCAGGGCGCAAACTTCAGCAAAAGCATTTTTCCCTCAGGACATTCACCCAGCTGAAGGACAGGACTAAGATGCATCTTCGGGCTGTTCACATTCTTTCTCAGAGCTCACTCACTTTGGGCCCACCTGGATGCTCAAAGCATCTCTGCCTTGTCTTTTTGCACTTTGTCTCTCAGCTAGAGATATTAGGCCGTCAGTGCTCCTTTACCATCCTGCTAAAAACAGACTCAAAGCCAGGAAAGTTTGTCAAGGTTGTCTGCAGTCCTCAATCAAGTCATAGGAAATAGTGTGTAGAGCTGGATGAACACAGCAGGCCAAGCAGCATCAGA
>JAHRHZ010000062.1:44840678-44853575 GCA_024137785.1 Ginglymostoma cirratum
CCAAGAAGGGTCTAGGCCCGAAACGTCAGCTTTCCTGCTCCTCTGATGCCGCTTGGCCTGCTGTGTTCATCCAGCTCTACACCTTGTTATCTCTTACTACAGGTAATCTACCTGATTCCTGTACCTTTCCTCCATTTGCCACCTTTCTTGCCTCTCTCGCTGCAGGCCTGTGTGCAGCATTTCCCTGACTTTACTGTCCAGCACCTGAACCTGTCCCTGGAGACAGAGGTAACAAGGTGTAGAGCTGGATGAACACAGCAGGCCAAGCAGCATCATAGGAGCAGGAAAGCTTGACGTTTCGGGCCTAGGCCCTTCATCAGATGTCACCTAGACATCTGCCCCTGGATTTGTATATCTCCCAGTCTGTCCCAGCCAGCCTCTTCCTGGCTCAGTTGCCACTCGTGGTTTCTGGAGTCCCAGTGACTTTAATCCGATATAATACAATTCCCACAATTTATCCCTTCAGAGGGTTTTTAAGTCCAGGGTATGTCCAACAACTGATAGGGATTTTTGCCCCACCTTACGCATATCAGAGATGACCACAAGAATACTCAGACCTCTAGGTATCAGGGTAGCACACAATTCAACAACCACTCTGCAACAGCTACTGATGAACGTAAAGGATCCCATATCCACAACCGATAAAACTAATGTAATATACAAAATACCACACAAGGGCTGTGAAAAACATTACATAGGCTAAACTGGAGCAAAAATGGCAATAAGGATACACAAACACCAACTAGCCACCGAGAGACATGACCAATTCTCACTGTTCTCAATACACACAGGCAAAGAAGGACACAAATTCAACTGGGACAACATATCCCTAATAGTACGAGTCAAACAGAGACACACCAGGGAATTCCTGCAGGCCTGGCATTCCAACTGGAACTCCATCAACAAACACACTGAGCTGGACCCGACATACCACTGAGAAACAGAACCTGAAGAAATGCCAACCACCCCAGCAAACCAAGGCATATAAATAACAAGTGGGACAGAACACTAACACTTTACCGGAGGTGCACTGACGATGTTACCTAACCAAACACACTGGCTCGGCAAGCAAGTCTACAACTTCAATTTCAGTATTTCCCAAAGTTGAATGCAATTCGACATATAAGGATAGCTCCATTCCACCCATCATCCAATGGCTGGGCAGAAAGAGCAGTCCAAACTTTGAAGGGTGGCTTGCAGAAACAGCCTACATCCACCCTAGATACCAAGCTTTCACAATTCTTATTTGATTATAGGACCATCACAAATGCAACTACAGGGATAGCACCGGCAAAATTGATAATGGGTAGAAGACTTAGCACCAAGTTAAATCTGATCTTCCCCGACCTGGTGGGGAGGATGAAACAGCGTCAGGAATGCCAATGCTGGACACAAGACTTTGCCAAGCGAGAGAGACAGTTTGATACAGGGAATGAAGTGTGGTGTAAGAATCACAGAAATGGTAAGAACTATGGTCGATACGAAGTCAGAACCAGTGATCTATAAAGTTTGGGTAAGTGTGACAGTCCTGAACAAACATGTGGACCATATGAAGGCCACGAATTGGCAAACAATGTGGGAGAAAAATAACCCCTGCCCTTTGGAACAGTCAGAAAGGCTGCTAGAGTCCATGGGTTCACTTTCTCTTTCAGGCATTGATGGGTCCTCTAAATCAGAGATGAACATGACAGATGTAGACACCACAATGTCTTTGCCGCTTGAAGAAGAGAGTGAAATTCTGCTTCTGACACAAGAGGCGAGCTCCTGTGCGTTACACACTGCTCATATTGGATGCCAAGTTAGACGAACCTGACCAGGTGCTAAAGCGCCCCAGGACGCTCTCCAAGAAAAAGGACCAGCCTATGTCCTCAGACTCAGAGGGATAGGGTTGCAGTGATTGTAACAAGTTCAGCCAGCTGGACATACAGAAAATGAGTCCCCTGATTGGATGAGATTAACAGCCACAATCAGGGAGCCCTGGCTGACTGACAAAAAGAGGAATGTCAGAGATTGTGGCACTCTGAGAGCTGAATAAAAACAGAAGTTGCTGGAAAAGCTCAGCAGATCTGGTAGCATCTGTGAAGAAAAATTAAAGTTAATCTTTCAGGCCCGGTAAGCCTTCCTCAGAACTGATGGTAACTACGAAAATGTCAGTTTATGTGCAGAAGATGGGGGGAAGGGGAGGAGAGGGTGAGGGGGTAAGGAATAAATGATAGGTGGAGATGGAGTCCAAAGAGAGAGAAGAACAGTTGGACAGACAAAGGAGATGATAATGATCTGGTTATGAGGGTGAACAGCTGATAATGGAAATTGTTAGTGGCTAACAATAGGTAATGTATAATGCCAGGCTATGTGATCACAAAGCCTCGTATATGGAGTAGGGGGCTAGGACATGGGAGAGTTCAGGCCCTAAAATTATTGAACTTGATATTGAGTCCGTAAGGCTGCAGGGTCCCCGAGTGGAAAATGAGGCATTGTTCTTCCAGCTTGCACCGAGCTTCACTGGAACACTGCAGTAAGCCTGAGACAAGAGATGTTGGCTAGAGAAGAGGCTGATGTGTTAAACTGGCAGGCAACTGGAAGCTCAAACTCTTTTTTGTGGGCAGAACACAGATGTTCTGCAAAATGGTCACCCAGTCTACGCTTCATTTCCCCAATGTGGAGGATACCACATTGTGAGCGGCGAATGTAGTAGACTAGATTCTGGGAAGGGTCTTTGCCCGAAACGCCAGCCTTCCTGCTCCTCTGATGCTGCTTGGCCTGCTGTGTTCATCCAGCTCTACACCTTGTTATTTTAGATTCTGGGAAGTGCAGGTAAAGTGCTGCTTTACCTGGAAGGTATGTTTGGGTCCTTGAGTACTAGGGAAGGAGGAGGTAAATGGCAAATGTTACACCTTCAGTAGTTACAGGGGAAGGTGCCTTGGGGCTGTGGGGGTAGTGTTGGGATTGGGGGAACCGTGGACCAGGATATCCTGGAGAGAATGGTTCTGTGGAAGGTGGAAATGGGGGGGGAGGGGAATATGTGTCTGGTGGTGGCATCTCGCTGGAGGTGGTGAAAACGGGGGCTGATGACCTGCTGGATGTGGATGCTGGTGGGATGGTAGGTAAGGATAAGGGGAACCCTATTGCTGTTGCGAGAGGGAAGACAGGGGCTGAGGGCAGAAATGCGGGAGATGGGTTGGACCTGGTTGAGGGCCTTGTTGACAACGGAGCTGGGGGAATCCTCGGTTGAGGAAGAAGGTGGACATTTTGGAGGCTTCCTTGTCGAAGCTGGCCTCATTGGAACATATGCGACGGAGACAGAAAAACTAGGAGAGTGGAATGGAGTCTTTACAGGAAGTAGGGTCTGACAATGTATTGTTCAGGTAGCTGTGGGAGTCAGTGGGTTTATATTAGTGTCTAGTCTATCCCCAGAAATGGAAACAGAGATGTCGAGGAAGGGAAGGGAGGAGTCAAAGATAGACCAGGCGAAAGTGAGAGCAGGGTGGAAATTGGAAGCTAAATCGATGAACTTTTCCAATTCTGGATGAGAGAAGAAAGCAGCACCAATGATATCATCTATATATCGGAGAAAGGGTTGTGGATGGGGGCTGGAATAGGACTGGAACAAGGAATGTGTCACATGCCCCACAAAGAGTCAGGTATAACTGGGGTCCGTGCAGGTACAGAAGGCCACCTCTCTGACCAGAAGAAAATGGGAGGAGTTAAAAGAGTTGTTGACGGCGAGGTTGAGTTTGAGGGGATAGTTCAGGCCTTTGCCCTAGGTAGACGCAGGCAAGCCTGAGACTATCCAGATAGGGGATGGACGTATAAAGGGATTGGATGTCCAAGGTAAAGGTGCGGCAGCTGGAGCCTGCAAACCTGAAATATTCTGAAACTGGCATAAAGTGTCAGAGGAATCATGGATATATGTCGGCAGGGACTGCACCAGGGGAGAAAAGACTGAAATCAAGGTAAGAAGAGATGAGTTATGTGGGGCAGGAACAGGCTGAAATAATGGGTCTGCCCAGGCACTGCTGTTGGTGGATTTTTGGAAGGAGGTAGAAACGAGCTGTGCAGGGACTATCAGCTGGGAGGAGTGGGGGTGAAATCACCTTAGTTGACACAATGGCCTCATGTTCCATGGTGGGGTCATGGTCCAGGGGAAGATAGGAGGATGTATCTGAGAGCTGGTGCCCAGCCTCTGCAATGTAGAGTTCAGTATGCCAGACTATAACAGCAATATCCTTATAAGCAGGTTTAATAACAAAGTCAGGATTGGATCTAAGCGACCAAACGCAGTCAGGTTGAAGGGAGCTGCTTGGATTAGGTGAGGGGGACAGAGAAATTGAGGCGACCAATGTCATGTTGACACTTCTAAAGGAACAGATCGATTGCAAATAAAAGGTTAGAGGGGTCCAGGTGGAGGGAGACTGTTGTACCTGGGCAAAGGGGTCTGTGGAATGGGAGAGGACCCTTGTCCAAAGAAATTGGCGCAGAGGTGAAGACGGCAGAAGAAGAGTTCAACGTCATGTCATGCCCGAAATTTGTTAAGGTGGGGTGCAGAGGGATAAAGCTGAGACCTTTGCTGAGTACAGAACGTTCAGCTTTGGAGAGTGGAAGGTTAGAAGGGATGGTGAATACCCGACAGGAGGTGGGGTTGGGGTGGGGGATGGAGTCAGAGGGAAGGGGAGAGGAGGAAGGTTCCAGAGGGACATGGGTGTCTCTGAGTTGTTGCATCTTGTGTGCCTTGATGCCCGAAAGGAAAAGAAAAAAACTCTGGTTAGCCGGCAAATAAGCCAGAGGAAGAAGTGGAACTGCAGAGTGGTGCACCCCTGTGCCAGCCTGATGCGATGCTGTTGGAGAGAGAGGTCAAGTGAGTGCATGTGACACCGCATGGCACTGAGTGTAGATCTCAGGATGTGGCGAGAGCAGCTGTCTGTGGAACCTTGAACACCACAGAGATATCTGTGATCTTGGGTGGATTCAAAGCATGAGGGATGAAACTTCAATTGGAATCCATGTGGCGTGAGTCTGAGCCAAAGCCAGCCACTGAGGAATGTGATTTGGCTGTGGAAACGAGTTTTAGCAAATACCTGGTCAAACACCAGGAGTGACAGTGAAATTTATGTTGGTGGACAGGAAAAAAAATTGGAACAGAAATCCTGTCAGAGAGAGGGGCAGAACTTCTTCAAGGTGGCAGTAAGTTAAATATTAAATGAAAACTATTGTATCAAGTACAGTAACTGACTCCATTTCATCTGGTGGTGTCACCCCAACTATATCCAAGCTGATAGTTCCCCAGCCCCTCACAGCTCACTTCTATCTCCTTCCAAAAATCGACAAACGGGACTCCCTGGGCAGATCTATGACCATGTGACTTACAAATGGCCATACTAGCGAGCATAAAAAAATAAGTATGGAAAGGAAATTTAGAAAAGTTCAGACTGTAGATAAGAAGATGAAAAATTTTTACCAAAATGGAGGATAACACTTTCTTCAAAGGAAGCTTTCAAGCTCGTAGCTATTCCAAGACATACAGCGATTACTCAAACTCTCCTGCTGAAACAGATTCAGTTTTCCCTACAAAGTGCTCAATGAAAGCCAAAGTATTGGTAAATTGCAACGATGGAGCATACATCCTGGTTAGAGTGTACAAACTTAACTGGAGTGTGACTTGTTGTCTGGACTAGTGGTAATTAGGGTTCTCAAGAAATTACCTGTGGATGGAATTGATTCTCGTGAATTATTCCAGAAGTGAAAGTCATAGATTCACCTATAATTGAGGAAAGTGCAGTTGAGGCTAAGGAGGCAGAACATTTGCAGCAATGGATTTGGGGTATTTTTACACTGTGCGCAGAAAAGACCACAGCAATAGCTAAAAAAGTCATCAGAGGTCACAGTAATACCACAAGTGGTTGTTAGGGTAACTGAAACTCTACTTAAGAATGAAGTCAGCCCAAAGGAAGAGTTTAACATGTCTTCCTTAACTGAGGCTCAGGAAATAGATCCAGAATTAAGTTAGCATAGAAGCTAAGGCTGAAGGAGGTCCAAAATGTTATTGTATTAGAAACAGAATTCTGTTCAGGAAGTGATGAGTCTGTGAAGCTCACAAACCTGCAGACGAAGAATGATGGCTGTTAGTCAAATTGCGGTACCATCCAGATATTATTAGGAGATATTGTGCGTAGCACATGAAGTCAAAGAGTTCTAAGCTGATTATTCATGTTTTGTTTGCCTGTGGCTAGAACTGAATTATTTGTAATAAATAGTGGATCATTGTTAAATACAGAATATTTGGTCAGTATTTTGTGTTAACTTGAGATCATGATGCAGGAAAATTCAGTAATTTGATTTAATCTTCCACTTTTGTAATGACCCTGAGTAGTGAAGCTTGTCTATCAAAATTCTTTCCCAAAGGCCTTTACAGCAGAAGTATAGGTCACATGACTACAGCAAGACAGCCAGCACACACAGGGTACAGTAATTTATCCAAGTAAATCCTTTTACATTAAAGACAATAAAAGAGATTGTACGTGCTTTCATTTACAGTTGCAATTATGAAAGTTTTCCAGAATACATGTTTACATAAAAATTATCATTCATTAAGCACTTTTGTTTCTTCCACTTACATCAGTCTGAGTACATGTATTACATAAATTGTCTTTCAATTTTTAAATATGCTGGTCTCCTAATGGTATACTTGCTCGTTGTTGTTGACTGCTATCTGCTCATTCCTACGCTGATGCTTCTCCTCAATGGAGTATTGATTCCATGATGTGATGCCGTCTGAGTAATTATTGTTGCTGATTCTGCAGCGAGTAACTTTCCTCCTGATTACCCACAACCTGTCCCCTATCTACAAAGTACAAATCAGGAGTGTGATTTAATACTCATCATTTGCCTTGACGATGCAGCTCATGCAACCTTCAGGAAGCTTAAAACATCCAGGACACAGCAGCCCACTCAGTTGGGAACATATCACAAACTTTCACTCCCTACATCACAGTAGTAACGGTGTGTACATACATATTATGTGCTGGAGAAATTCGTCAAGCTTCTTACATAGTACTTTTCAAATCCATGAACATTACTATCCAGAAAGTCAAGGATGTTAATTACCTCTGGAGCAGATGAGACTATGAACCAGAGCTTTCTAGCTCAGAAGCAGGGACACGACACCCGAGGCATAAGAGCCTTCCTTCACATTCAGTTATTTTCTAATCCGCCTGTTCAGAGACGTTCTAACGCAAATCTGGAGCAGGTGGGACTTTAATCTAGGTGTCTTCACTCAGAGGTAGGGACACACTGCTGCAGCACAACAGCCTGATCACACATATATACACCCAGTTCTGAATGTGAACCTTACGTGGAAGAATGAAATAATCACGCGGATTTATGTTGCTTCTTTACTGAGGAAGAAACGTGTGTTCTTACCAATTTTGAGAAGTATCATAGAATCCCTACAGTGTGGAAAGAGGCCCTTCAGCCTAACAAGTCCACACCGAACCTCAGAGCATCCCACCCAGACCCACACCTCCCTGAACACTATGGGCAATTTAGCATGGCCAATCCACCTAACCTGCACATCTTTGGACTGTGGGAGGAAACCGGAGCACCCGGAGGAAACCCACGCAGACACAGGGAGAATGTGCAAACTTCACACAGACAGGCGCCCGAGGCTGGAATCGAACCTGGGTCCCTGGCGCTGTGAGGCAGCAGTGCTAACCACTGATCCACCATGCCGCCGTATAGAGAGAACTTAGGACTCACAATAAAAGAATTAATCCCAGAAATGTCTAGGATCCCAGAAATGAAACTAATGTTTCATATGTGATTCAAAATACCCATTGTGCCACAAATTGTCCCAAATAGTCTAATAAGATTATTTGAAAACAAATAGAAACTCAGAAGGAGAAAATGAAGATATGGATCTATGAGACATCATTCCTAGGGTGATGCTCCTCCTCTATGGCGTATTGATTCCATGATGAGATGCTGTCTGAGTAATTACAGTTGCTGATTCTACAGCGAGTAACTTTCGTCCTGATTCCCCATAACCTGTCCCCTATCTACAAGGTACAAATCAACTATGATTTATTGTCATTATTTGCTTGGATGATGCAGCTCATGCAGCCTTCAAGTTTAAGCCTTGTGACGAATGCACTGCGGTTGAATCTTTCAATTGTGTGATATTACACAGTGAGTGCATATCTGCAGGATAAGGAATAGACTGGCTAAAATGCAGCCTGGTTTCTAAATAAGGATCAGAAGAGATTTCAGGAGTTTGAGAGTTCTGCTAGTTTCAGTTTCTGGGATGATAACATGCTAAAATGTTTAAAAAGAGCAGTCATTCTTAGGAAAATTACCAGAATCAATCATTTTATTATGACAGACATTGTATCTAGTGGAATATAGTTGTTAAGTAGGCCAATAATGAAAAAAAAGATGAAACTGGAATCGAAAACAACAAAGCTATTCTACTTTGAAAATTGGTGAATTTGCAATTCACACGATTGGGACACTTAATACATAATGTAATATTTTTGGAAATCAGTTGCAATCATGGAGACATGTTTTATTATAAAAGAGAGGGGCATAAAGTGTGGAAGACCCTGGGAAAAGTTATTGGTGAAGATATAAATTACACAGCATAGGAACAAGACTGATGAGGTACATTCTTCAAGGTTGCTTGATATGGATTACAAATTTGGACAATTCAAAAGGATTTATAGAAAGTAATGATGAACCGGTGCTTCTCATAACCATATATTACACAGCTCTGAGGATCAGACTGTTACAAGTGACAGGAGAGATCAGTTCTGCTATTCAAAATGATGCCATCAATCACAAAGGATGCTACAGTGAAATATTTACAGCTAAAGGGTCTAGTCAATTGACAAATGTGACCATTATAAGTCAAGCAAGGAGACCACTGGAAAATATAACCACTGGTTGAATGTACAGGATGAGCAGCAGGATATTAAGGTGATGGATTGGGAACATGAAGAACAAAACTGGAAGGCAAAGAACACAGTGTAAGATCTGCCAGTGGCCCTGGGAGTTAACATGCCCTCAGAAACAGATTATGAACCATTGAAAGAAATCTTGCTAAGGACCAAGATACTTGTAGTTGAAAAAAAATTGAAGATTTACTTGACATTGTTAGCAACAAATGGTTGGGAATATCAATCAGTTGATATTAAAGTTACATTTCTGCAGTGAGATCAGCATAAAACAGAAATGTTTCTTGGACCTCCAAAAGAAGTGTCAAAGACGGTGTGACATTCTGAAGGATAAATAAGTCAATATATGCCTAAATGATGCTTCTACTTCTATCTTCTTGTTAAGGTCCATCTTATAATAATTGGGCTGTCCTGAACTGAAAACAGACCCTAGCATGAATTACTGCCACCATGGTAAGCAGGTTTCAGGCATTTTTGATGCATATATATGACATTTTGTGATATGGAAGCATTGAATTTGAAAACATCGCCTGAAACACAATTGGAAATTGGAAGTCAAGCTTCAGGGGCTCTTAAATACACGAGGGTTGAAATCAGGCAGAATGGATTAAATGTCACTTCACATCAGCAATTATACTGGAAAACGTCAGACCCATTGTTCAAAGTAGAGCCTAACAAAGAGATACAGCAGTTTCCAAAATAAAATGGAGCAATTGCAATGAAAGGTCATAGGCCTGAAACGTCAACTCTAATTTCTCACCACAGATACTGCTGAATTGCGAAGTCTAATTGGACATCTGAATTAGCTGGGATACAAACAGGCCAGATGTTAGTTTTGAAATATTAAAGTATGACTATGAAAAAAACTCAAGATGGAAGATATTATCTGGATGAACAAACATTGCCAAAATTTAGCATTGTATTTTGAAATTTCCATCATCGAAAGAAGCTAGAGGTGTTAAACGTATTGTTTTAGTGATTATTATGCAAATTTCTGTGATGGGTTCTCAGGAATAGGACGGTTTATATTTTTCTTTTGGAAAAGTAAGATAAACATTGCTTTTTAGCTTGGTAAGCTAAACAGATCGGAAGAGTTGTAAGTAGTTCAATGACAGAAACTCTTCCTTTGTTGGGGATTTAGATGCGGAATTTCTCTCAGCGAAAATTTTGGAAGAAATTGTAAAAAGATTCAACAGCATTACTCATTTTTTATTGATAATAAATCACTTTGGGATAATGTACATTCATTAAAATACACAAATGAAAAAAGACTGGAAATCAACACTACAGTTTTAAAGCGGGTGCGGCAGAACAGAGAAATCTCAAAACTGCAATCTGTAGATAGCAGCAGTCAGCTAGCTGATTAATTATAACGAAGAAGCATGAAAAAGTATTGTAAGTCTTTGATGTAGGAAACTTGGAAATGTAATATACACTAAAAGAAAAGGGTAAGGCATTTTGTTTTTTATTTGTCTTGTTTGTTTTTCATTAACACATCACAACTGGCTGGGCTTGTA
Source organism: Ginglymostoma cirratum (assembly GCA_024137785.1). NCBI lineage: Eukaryota > Metazoa > Chordata > Chondrichthyes > Orectolobiformes > Ginglymostomatidae > Ginglymostoma > Ginglymostoma cirratum. The sequence goes on from JAHRHZ010000062.1 coordinate 44,851,141, forward strand.
CGCTGGATATTAAACTCCACTATTCCCAGAATCATTACAACTGTGAAAAGATTTAAACACATTATCCAAAGTTTCCAATTTACCCAAATGCCAGACCCAGATTAAAAGAAAACACTCACCAGATTTCTGCACCTTAACAAGAAAACAGCTATTTATTACAGATTATTTTTAAATGGCAGAAAAAAACACAAATTGCAACCTATTACTCTCAACATCTTAACTCTACCCCTTTTAAGAATCTCCCATTCACATATAAAGAGACACACAAACTGACAAGATATAAATATGACTTGTGGGGAAGGAACACAGAAACAAGAAATGAAGCATAATCGTAGAACCAGGCCAGATTACGTGCATTAATGAAATGCTTTCCTTCAGTTCCTTCCATTTCCTTAGGACTCTTTGAGGACTCATTGTTGACACACTGATTATCAAACTTTTTTGGCTGGTTGAGGCTTTACCCTTTTGAGTCTCTGGTTTTTCCCTTTATCCTTTCAATAAGGGAATTGCTGAGAGACAGAGAGAAGCTAATTGTTCCAGGTTTCTTTTTCTCTTCACTCACAAAGTTGTTTCTGTTATGATGTAGGATGTGAGATTTATGTCTATATTAATATCATTTAATTCAGAGTTTGGATTTTGAATTAGTGGCATATGGGTTTTAGTCTCCATGTATGACAGAGTTTGATGATTAACTTGTCATACTTTCTGTAGTCATGATTTTCTTTAGACTAGTATGACAGAGAGAGGGTTCCTCAAGTGGACAGTTTATGATTAGACATTGCAAACATTTAAAAGTATTAGTTTGCTTTTGGTTTAGGGGAACCATGATTTTATGTTAGAAGGAGAAAAACCATAAAGTCTTTTAAAATTTCAGTTTGCATAAGTCCTGGTTGAAACTAAATATTGAACATAGTTCCGCCTGGAGCAAGGAATTAGTTCAGAACATTTAGAAAATAGATTACCTCATGTAAGGGTTCTAGTATTAAATTCAGAGCAGAATTGTTTGTTTAGAACTCTAAAGGGTTTTTTGAAGCTTAGAAAATCTAAGCTCGGCTGTGTGGATAGTCGAGGAGGAGGCTATCAAACTCTCAAGACAGTTAATTGACAAACTATAGAGATAACACAGTGTGGAGCTGGAGGAGCACAGCAGGCCAGGCAGCAACAGAGGAGCAGGAAAATTGACATTTCAGGTTGGGATCCTTCTTCAGAAATGTGGGAGAGGGAAGGGAGCTCTGAAATAATTAGAGAGAGGAGGGGTGGGGCTGGGGAAGGTAGGTGGGATAGTGATAGGTGAGTGCAGATAAGCAGTAGTGGGGATTGATCAGTGAGGTGGGAAAAGCAGATAGCTGGGAAAGATGGACAGGTTGTGTCAGGTCAAGGAGGAATTGGTCACAGGTTAAGGCCGGGGGTGGGGAGATTTTGGAAGTGGTAAAGTCTACATTGAGACCATTGGGTTGTAGGGTCCCAAAGTGGAATATGAGGTACTGCTCCTCCAGTTTCTAGGTGGCGTCATTGTGACACTGAAGGAAGTCCAGAATGGACATTTCACCCAGGGAGTGGGAGCATGCACCGAGAAGACCACCGTCAGCCATTCAGCCCATTGAATCTGATCTGCCATTCAATGAGATCACAAGTCATCTGATAATCCTCAACACTACTTTCCTTCCTCATCTACTCAGCCATTGATTCCACTATTTATTAAAAAGCTATCTATCTCAACGTTGAATATATAGTTAGCATCCCAGACTCAACACCCGCTTCAGTGACGAATCCCACACATACATGACCCTCTGAAAAAAATCCTCTTTAAAAGTGTGACCCCTTATTTTGAAATTACACTCTCGGATCCTAAATTTCCCAAAAAATTTGCATCTATCCTCTTAATCCCATAAGAATCTTATATGTTTCAATATGGTCTTATTCTTCTAACCTCAAATGAATATATGCCTACTTAACCTCTCCTCATAAGAAAATCCTTCCACACCATATCCAGAATCAATCAAGGAAACTTCTCTGAACCGCTTCCAATGCTTGCATATTTTTCATTAGATGAGGGAACCAAACAGTTCACTGAATTCCAGGTATGGGCTTATTCAGTTTGGCAATATCTTCTTATTTTTATATTCTATTCCTTTTAAATAAGTCTTGTATTGACTCTGATTCCAGCATCTGTAGTTCTTGCTATCTCCAGTGTGTTCATAGCAAGCTTACCTCTAACTTGTCTTGTTTGTAGCAGGCCTCCTCCAACTGAACCAGAAATAAAACAAGAACCTCCCAAGCTAGAGTTGGCAAGAATTGCAAATGCTGGAATCAGAGATAACACGGTATGGATCTGGAGGAACACAGCAGGCCTGGCCGCATCAAAGGAGCAGGAAAGTTGACATTTCAGGTCGGGATTGTTCTTCAGAAATGGGGAGGGGCAAGGGAGGTCGTAA
>JAHRHZ010000062.1:44863575-44919931 GCA_024137785.1 Ginglymostoma cirratum
CTCCTCTATCCATCCTCTATCCGCCTCCCCCTCTCTCCCTATTTATTTCAGAACCCTCTTCCCCTCCCCCATTTCTGATGAAGGGTTTAGGCCCGAAACGTCAAGTTTTCCTGCTCCTGTGATGCTGCTTGGCCTGCTGTGTTCATCCAGCCCCATGCTTGTAAACTTGGACTAACACTGGTTGAGCTGAGCTACAATTGGTGGATCTTAACGCTGGCTTTGGCCTAACACCAATTCAGTGACTAATCAACTGGAGCTATGGCCTCTGCTAGTGCCCACACCACAGGTCAGGGAGGTCTGCAATATAGTCAGGGTGGCTGTGAAGAAGACGGAGAAAGGATTGCCAGTCCACTTCTTTGTGAAAAGAGCGCTTTTAGATTGCTGCAGTTTCCAAGCAGCAGATACCTTATGGCTGCAGGATTTCCCCAGAGGGGGTTGCTTTGACATGACCTTCAGGAGCATGAAGCAATGTCAGCATCTCCTGAAGGTGGTGAGGGTCCCCTCTCCTCTTGTCCACAGCATTATTGTTTGTTCATCCTACACAAAGGAGCAGGGTTGTTACAATCCACATGTACTACCACTGCATTCTAGCAGGAGATGTCCCGAACTTTCTGGGAAGGTAAGGACATTGCAGTGAGGGAGGCAGCATCAATGTAGTGGACCCCTTTGGAATCTGGACCAGTAAGTGGCAGGTCAAGGTTGACCCTGAAGGTGGACACCAGTGGGAACATCCTCCACCCGCCATCCAGCTTCTCAATTGGAAAGACCCGAGACTACCTGAAATACATGGGGCAGCCTAGAGTGTGCTGAACCTGTGGGAGGTCGGGGCACATGGCAGTGGACTGCAATGTGACCCGCTGCAGAAGCTGCAAACAGGACGGGCACCTGACTAAGGACTGCAAGGAGTCCAAGAGCTGCAACCTATGTGGGGAAGCAGGCCACCTGTACGAGGCCTGCCAAAGACAGGAGCAGAGAGATGCCACACATATTCAGACAGCTGGAAGTGGTCATGTGAGCTGTGGAACCCCAAATAATAGTAAGGCATCACTGTCCAGCAAAAAAACTGATACAAGGAGGCACCCAGAAGGAAGGACAGGCCGGAGAGGAGGAAAAGGAAACTAGTGTAGTAGCTGAACTAACCCAACCTCTACCTGAGCAGATGGAGTCATTGGAGGAGGAGGATTCAAAGGAGGTGGGGGAGTGGATACTGGTGAGAAATTGGAAAAAAAAATGCATCGGGCCCCCACAAGTCCACAGCAAAATGGAAAGAGGCAGCTGAATGACGGACACAACAGCAGCTTGTCTAATGACGAAGACATGCAAAAGGATCGCCACCAACAGAAAAAGAGGCACAGCACCATGGGGGAGACATCAGAAATGTCAGATGCCCCAAGGGGCCCAGTGAAACCCAGCCTCCAGCCATCAGGAAACATGAGGTACCCACCGCACCCACAGATTTGGGCAACTACGAGCAGCGATACTCCAAATCAGAAACAGAGCACAGCAGTCCCTCTGCCCGTCTCAGAACTGGAACTTCTTGGCTTCATTCTTGCCCCGACAACTTTGGATCAGGGTATTCCCCCTGAGGTGTAACAGGATGGCTACCTCAGTCCAGAGAGTGTCCAACAGTTCACCCACACCACGGGAATGCAAGAATGCCCCAGTGACAAGACCATTGGTGAACAGACAATGGGTCAACGGGTAATTCTATGAACTCTCAAAATGGGTTTTAAAATTGCCAGTATTAACATGCGTAGCTTTAACTCTATGATGCGATGTGTTTGTATATTGGCTTGCCTAGCCAACATCAAAGCAGATCTCCTCTTTCTGTAGGAGTGTGGGATACCATACCTCAGCAGCTACAGGAAATGGTCAAACCTACGGGCCCACGGGCCTTCAATTTGGTTGGGAAGAAATGATTGCCAATACCTCCAGCTTAGGTATTCCGCCGCAAGAAGGCAACTTCATCATCTCCCAAGTTAAGGTGGTGGTGGCAGGTGCCATGTATAGAAATACTCCGCTGAGACTAATTCACGTGTATGCCCCTGTGGTAAAGAATGAATGGCTGGTTGTTCTGCATCAGCTGCCAGTGTTGCTGGCGATGTCCAGACTGGTCATTCTGGCTGGAGACTTCAACTGCATCATTAATACAGATGGACGATCCTGAGGGACTGATAGCAAACCAGACATCACATCCATATTCCCAATGTAAAGGGTTAAAGTCACCAAGCTGCACAATGTTTTCAGCACCCTTTTAGATGGAGCCCAGCGCAGATACATCTGGTCGCAGGGACAATGAATAAACTGTGATAGTGATCTAAGGCAGGGTGGTGTGTGGCTTGGAGGGGAACTTGCAGATGACAACGTTCCCATGAATCTTATGCCATTCTCTTTCTAGGTGATTCAGGTTTCAGGTTTTGAAGATCCTGCTGTGGAAGCTTTACTCAATTGCTGCAGTGCATCCTGTAGGTGACACATACTGCTGCTACTGTTCACTCTTTGCTTCAATGTTTGCACTATCCACGCAATTAGCAGATGACAAATTCCCCAAGATTTGTAAGTCTTTCCATGCCATCTGCAACCCATTGGTAGTTGGGAACAAGAGTAGGCCACTCTGTCCCTTGATCCTGTTCCACCATTAAATGAGATTGTGCCTGATCTGTGGCCTAACTCCATATATCTGCCTTTGGCTCATAAGCAATTTAGTAATTTTTGTTTTCAGTTCAACTGTTACTTGAATGCAAAAGTGGATTACTGATTGGCTATCATGTGTTTTACACTAATGCCAGGTGTCAAAATTACTTTCTTTTGTCATATCCCTTAGATTCCTGATGTATGCCTCTGGTTAGTTCATAGAATCACAAAATCTCTAGTGCGGAAAGCAGGCCATTCAGCCCATCAAGTCCACACCAACCCTCTGAATAGCATCCCATCCAGACCCATTCTCCTGCCCTATCCCTATAACCCTGCATTTACTGTGGCTAATCCACACTAGGGGAAATTTAGCATGGCCAATCCACCTAATCTGCAAATCGTTGGACTGCAGAAGGAAACAGGAGCACCTGGAGAAACCCATGCAGGCACAGGGAGAACGTGCAAACTCCGCACAGACAGTCAACCAAGCATGGAGTTGAACTTGGGTCCCTGGCGCTGTGAGGCAGCAGTGTTTACCACCATACCATCCCCTAGTTATGTTTGATTGCCATCACACAATGTGTTGTTGAACTCAATGGACCTTTCTTTAATATTTTTGGATTGTTCATAAGTCATGCAGCCTATGTTGTATAGTTAAGATTCCTGCTCATTATTTTTCTTCGTTAGTCTCATTATTCTGCATTTTTCCACATTAAAATGCAACTTTTGCTCATCCATTTAACTTTCCAATATATCCAGATTGCTTGGTATTTGATACGCCTGTTCTACTGTTGAAAGAAGCTATCGATTCATTGGGTATCAGCAAATAAATTCTCTATTTAGCTTTATTTTCCCTATATCCTAACTCTATCACATAGCTGAACTAAAGAGAATAGTAACATACATTCCATCTTAAACTATCACAGATATATAAGAGAGCATTTGGTGAATTATTACATTAGTTACACACCTGTCAACTTACCCGCCTTTTGACTGAACATTAATGTAGCCAGTTTCTTTATTTTGCCTGTGATAAAACTTTATGCATGTTAAAGAACTAATTTCATGCAGAGCTCTCCATATTTGTTGTCTCTGTTTTTCATCTATAATTAAAAAACAAAACAAAGCAATCATGTATTTCATTTAACAGCATTACTGTAAACATGACAAACATATACAATATACAAAATAATTTACAAAAATGAAATTCAATATCCTGTTTGACGAAATGCACAGCTTGTGTTGCAAACTTTTACAGAATTAGTGTGTGTTGCACTGTCAAATATTCGAATGAAACCTTAAACCAACACCCACGTGCATATCTAATGTTTCAAAAAGAGCACAGTAAGGGCTTTCTGTAGCTGACAAAATACCTATCCTGCAAATGACAAGCCTTGCAATGATGAGCAATGGGCACTAGGTGGAAACCCCTTGATGCAAAGAGAATTTGAACTTCAAGCACTATCCTCATGCAGCTTCCTAAAAAAACAAAAGGCCCAGTGCTGGAGGCAATATTGGATATGATCAGAGTTGGGGGGGGTGGGTGTGGTGGCGACATCATTTCTATTTGTTATGAATGGGGTGTGATTCAAAGAAGGTGGAAAGCAATCAGCACCTGACGAGTTGGGAAAACAGGAGAGGCCAGAAAGACAGAAAATCAGAAGAGATGCATGCATTCAGGTGTAGGGAAACAGTGGCAAGAGAGGGGAGGATCAAAGAGTAAGAGTGTTGGCAATCAAGAGGGAAAGAGGCAAAGTAGGCAAGTGGTCCGATTTGCTAGAAACAACTTCTGATCTAGAACAGTGAGTCCTGCAATCATGTACATTTTTGTATCAGGCAAATCTGCCTTTCTAGTGGCAGCCTATGGCAATCTATTTGGAGATTGCTGGATTGGTTGTAAGCAGACCCTTTATTTTTGAAAGCATCATACCTTATCCAGATTGGGCAACCCTGAACACAATCAGGCAAGCAGATCAGAAATTATGCATACCTGTTTTCAGGCATTGGTCCTGTTGTGAAGAGATGTAAGCCAAATATTATTTTTCTTTTAAATTATGTGGACTCCTACAAATATATCTTAAATATTTAAACAAAGGACATGTTGCCAAGTAAAAGGCACTAGGCACAATAGTCTACTTTCTTAAGCAAAAGAATTCATACTGCTAAAACTGTTCCAGGGCAATACAACAGTGATCCCGAAGGCAGAAATCATAAAATCACCGTAGGACCTTGAGAGGTAAAACAACTGAGCTTGATCAAGTGAATATTAGTGTTTACAGTAACCGCAGGGAAGTAATTCTCTTCAAAGAACTTAAAAATTTGCTCCTTACATGAAGAAGAACCCACATGGAGAATCAAAATGATCCAACAGCCGGACAAGTACCTGAGGTGGCTGATAATTACAAGCTTATCCACAAGTTCTTACTCCGGGGAAACTCTTTTCCTATCAATCCGAGAATGATAAAAAGTGGAAGTTGAAAGGAAACCAAGGAGCAAGAAGGGACAGTTGGGAATGAAAAGTGATTCCCTCCTCATGTAGGAAAGTCCTGAGGGTTGAAGTAATGCTCAGAAGTCTGGATGATTCCATTGCAACAAGATGGAACACCATCAGGTTGGTTACTTGAACATATAGAATATGTCCTAGGATTTATTGAAATACATCAAGTCAGTGCAGGGAAAGTGGATCTGACTGACAGTGGAGCAAAGTAGCGAGTCAGATAAATCCATAGTCATACTTACAGATACAAGGCCCACCCAAAATCTTTGGTTGACAGGAAAAATGGCTTTTTCACCAGAGTGCAGTGAGTGCTAAGGTGTTACAGAAAAGTATTGGCAAGGACTATATACCAATATCTTTGCATTGGGTAAACCTGGAGAGTAATTTGGGGTGGAATGGACCAGCAACTATAGGGATTGTCCATAGTTTGCCTGTGACAGGTTTGATCTTGTCCTGGGAAATTATTTGACAAAGGTGAAAGTAGTAGTTTTGAAGACCAAGTGAGGTCAAGGAGACGGAGCAGTTACAGGGAATGATTCCAGGTATTTTCACTTCCTGTGCAGTGATCAAGCACATTCCACTGTTGAAGGGAAAATTGGCATCACAGACAGATGACTTTACCATTTATATATCTGAAATCCTTTTTTCAGGGATTTGGCTGAAGAAAACAATAAGCAGGTCTTGGTTAAGACTCAGAAGAGGGCTGTGGAGGCCAGATCATTGAGTGAATTAAAACAGAGATAGATAGATTTTTGATGAGTAAGGGGATCAAGAGTTATGGGGAGAAGGCAGGAGAATGGGGTCAAGAAATATATCAGCCATGATCAAATGGCAGATAGACATGACAGGCTGAAAAGCTTAATTCTGCACTTGTGTCACATGGTCTTAGCAAGCTGACACTAAGTTGAATAAATTGGCATAAACCCAGAAACTGAAGTAGATGAAATTCCTAACTACAACGGCATTAAATGATGAGGAAGTTGGAGACCTCTTTATGGACCAGGTAACAAAGAGTGGACAGTGGTTTACCAGAAAGTCATAAAAACCAAGTATTCTTGGGAAATATTGCGAATATTCCATAAAATTCCAATGGCTGGGCATGTAGGGATCTGGAAGACCTGAGCATGTATCAGTTATTTTTAATGGCCATCTCTGCACAAGGACTTGGGGGACAATTTTGCAAAATGTTCCATGTGTGTCAAATTGTGGAATAGCCCCAACTTGCAATAAAACCAGCACCTATAATTCCCAAACTAGTTTTGAGGGAACCATTTAGTACGATGATGACAGATTATGTTCTCTTGCCAAAAACAAAATTGAAATCCTCACTTATACAGATGTAGCTACCTTGCCTCTAGAGAGCTTTCTGGTGAAAACTTTAACCCAGTTATGGGCTGAGATCAGTTGGATCAAGGTGCCAATGTTATATCTAAGATTTGTCAGAAAGTTAGGAAAAGCCTGGGTATAACATTGCTAAAGTCCTCAGCCTATTACCCTAGTCACACTAAGTTGAATAAATTGGCATAAACCGGATGTTCAGAATAATACTAGCAGACTCACAAGGTGGTTATTAGGATATACTTCCATGAATATCCCTATAACTGAGACACTGGGCTGGGATTTCTCTCATTTGCCATCTGGGATTCACGCAATCAATCCTCCAATTAGTTTATTGGTGTCCCTCCCATTAAGCACATGCTTATTGACAACAGACCCAGGTGAAAGCAAAGATCAAATACATGTTGGAAAACCACATGACTGAATCCCTTCAAAGTAGCTGAAGTTTGTGCTAGAGGCTAAGCCTGATGGTTCAATCAGATTTTGCATTGACTACAAAATGGTTAAGCTGGGAAGGAGTGCATAGTCAGACTACACCAGAATGAGATGAGACAGAATGAGTACTTTGGGAATTTCATTCAGAATTTGCTGTACATTAGGAAAGAGATGCTTCAAGTAAGGCTTATTGCAAAAAAATAAGCTTGCTTAATGGGGTATTCTTATTTGGGCAGGGTATTTCTTCCTGTGCAGCTGCTGTCCAGAAACTCATTTCAAAGTCTAGAAATCCTGATTTTTTTTTAAAAAGAAAAAAAAAATCTTTTTGCAAGTAGTATAAAATATAAGGTATGGCAGAGTAGGTCAGCTATAGTTCCATCCTGTAGCATATAAGGCGTTGTGGACACTTCACATGGCCTAGACAAGCACATGTGCGGGAAATGTCAGTGGTTGCAGAAGCCATTTTAATGCCATCCAATAGACTTGTGAAAAAAGTTTTACCTCATTGAAAAAACAGGACAGTAGCAACATGGATTAAAAAATTGGTTGTGGAATAGAAACACAGAAACAGAAGTAGGTCATTCAGCCCCTTGAGGCTGTTCCACACTCAATGAGATCATTCTGATCTGTGGCTTAACTCCATCTAACTGCCTTTGGTCCATATCCCTTAACACTTCTACTTACCAAAAATGTATCTATCTCAGGTTTAAAATGAAAAACTGATTCAGTATCCATTGTCATTTAAGGAAGACAGTTCCACACATCTGCAATCCTTTGCGTGTAGAAATGTTTCCCTACATCTCTCCTGAACAGTCTGGTCCTAATTCTCAGACAATGACTCCTAGTTCTAGAATCCCCAACCACCAGTGTAAACAGTTTAGCTTTATCTAACCTGTCTTTTCCTGTTAATATTTGAAAACTTTCATCAGATCACCCCCTAAACTTCTGAATTCTAGGGAAAACATGTCTAATTTGTATAATGTCCTCAGTCCAGGAATTATTCTTGTACTCCCTCCAAGACTAATATATCCTTCCTAAGGTGTTTTATCTCCTATTTGGAGCTTGGACAACAATAGTTAATGGATATTTTGTGGGTTGGAGGAAGGTTTATAATGGAGTTCCCTGGGGATCAGTTTTGGGCCTTTTGCTCTTCCTGATTTATATTAATGAACTAGAACTTAGAGAGCAGGGTCAATTTCCAAATTTATGGATGATACAAAATTTGGAAGAATTGTAAATTGAAAAAGGACAGTGGAGAACTAAAAAACTTCATTGACAAGTTGGTGGAGCGGGTGAAAAGTTGGCAGATGAAGATCAATACAGCAAAGTGTTAGGTGTTATATTTTGGTAGAAAGAGCATACAAAGCCCTGTTGTCTATCCCTAATCAGTCCTTGCCTTTCCAAATGCAATATATCCTGTCCTGCAGAATCTCCTTCAACAACTTATCCATCACTTATGTCAGGCTCACCAGTCTACAGTTCCCTGGCTTTTTCTTATCACCTTTTTAAAATAATGGTATCACATTAGCCACCTTCCAGTCATCCAGCACCTCAACCATAGCTATCAATGATACAAATATCTCAGCAAGGGGGTACAGCAATCTCTTTTCCTAGTTTCCCACAAAGTTCTGGGATACACCTGATCAGTTCCCAGGGATTTATCTACCTTTATGTGTTTTAAGACCTCCAGTACCTCCTCTTCAGTAATATGGACATTTTTCAAGACATGACTATTCATTTCCCTAAGTTCCCTAGCTTCCATGTCCTTGTCCACAGTAAATACTGACACAAAACATTTGGTCAACATTTAACCCATCTCCTGTGGTTCCACACAGGCGGTCTCGTTGATTTTTAAGGGAACCTATTCTCTCCTGGGTTACTCTTTTGCCCTTAATGCATTTGTAGATTCTCTTTGGATTCTCCTTAACCATATTTGCCAAAGGTATCACATGTCATCTGTTTGCCTCCAATTTCCCTCTTAAAGTACACTCCTACTGCCCTTATACTCCTCTAGGGATTCACTTGATCTCAGCTGGCTATACCTAACATATGTCTCCTTTTTGTTGACCAGAGCCTCAATTTTTCTAATCCACCAGCATTCCCTACACCTACTGGTCTTGTGTTTTGCACTAAAAGGAACATACTGTCTCTGAACTCTCATTATCTCATGTTTGAAGGCCTCCTGCTTTCCAAATGTCACCCTACTTGCGAACAGCCTCCTCAATCTACGTTCGAAATTTCCTGCCTAATACTATAAGTCAAAATTGGCCATACTCTAGATTAGAACTTTAATTTTTAGATTAGGTCTATCCTTTTCCATAAATATTTTAAAACTAATAGAATTATGGCCACTTGCCGCAAGGTGCTTCCCACTGACACCTCAGTCACTTGCCCTGCCTTTTCTCCCTGCCTTAAGTTTTACTCCTTCTCTACATTGGTACATCCACATATGGACTAAGAAAATTTACTTGTACACACTTAATAAATTACTCTCCATCCAAGCCCTTAACACTAATGTAGTCCCAGTCAATGTTTGGAAATCAAAATCCTCTACCACTACAAACCTATTATTCTCACAGATATTTGACATCTCCTTACAAATTTGCTTCTCAATTTCCTGCAGACTATTAAGGGGGCCTATAGTACAATGCCAATAAAGTGATTATCCCTTTATTATTTCTCAGTTCCACTCATAACTTCACTGGATGTTCTCCCAGGAATATCCTTCCTAAGTACAACTGCAATGTTATCGTTAACCAGAAACGCCACTGCCTCTCCTCTCTTGACCCCACCCCCTTTCTATAGCATCTGTGCCCTGAAACATTAAGCTGCCAGTCCTGTCCCATCCTGAGACATGTTCCTGTAATAACCATTATATCCCAGGCCCACGTTCCCAATCATGCCCCAATCATCTATCTTACCTCACATGGTGATATGGTATAAAACAAAGGGTACTTCCTAAATGGTGTGCAGGAGCAGGGTGATCCAAGTGTGTATGTGCATAAGTCAATAAAGATGGAAGGACCGATAGTGAAAAGTTAAAAAAAAATAAAGTATCTTAGGTATTATTCACAAGAACATGGAGTAAAGGAACAAGGAGGATATGTTGAACTTGTATAAGGCATTAGTTTGACACCAACTGGAATACTGTAGACAGTTCTGTGCACGAGTCATCAGAAAGGATGTGTATGCATTGGACAGAGTGCAGTGGAAGTTAACAAAAGTAATTCCAGGAATGAGAAATTTTCGTTATTGTTATAGATTGGAAAAGTTGCTACTGTTTAACTTCAAGAGGAAAAGGTTAAGACGAAGGTTGATAGTGGTTTTCAAAGTCTTGAGGGGGCTGAAAATAGTAGATATGGAGAAACTGCTCCCTCAAAAAGGATTGAGAATGAGAAGGCAAAGATAAAAGACAGTTTGTAAAAATAAGCAACTGTGATGTGAAAAAATATTTTTCACACAGCAAGTAGTCAAGGGCTAGAATGCATCACCTGGAAATGCGGGAGAGGCAGGTTCAATTGAGGAAACACGAGGGCTTTAGATTATTAATTAAACATTAACAATATTTACCATTCAATATTATCTTGGCTAATTCTGTATCTCATTACCATATTCCCACCTTCTCTCCATACCCCTTGATGCCCTTGAAAGGTAAGGGCCCTTTAACATCCCGAGTTAAAGAAATGTTGACCATTGTCACACGAAAAAGTCTTTTCTAATGTAGAATTATGTCATTCACGCGAAAAAATTACTCCAGGCACTTTTCAGAAGCTAATGAAGTACGCCGTCATTGACAGTCCTAAGTGTAGTAAACCTTGATTTACTAGTGTATCACCAACACCTTCCACCCCAACCTTAAGTTCACCTGGACCATCTCTAACTCTTCTCTCACCTTCCTGGACCTCTCTGTCTCCATCTCGGGTAACCACCTAGAAACTGATATCCATTTCAAGCCCACCGACTCCCACAGCTACCTAGAATATGCCTCCTCCCACCCACCTTCCTGGAAAAATGCCATCCCCTATTCCCAATTCCTTCGCCTCTGCCGCATCTGCTCCCAGGATGAGGCATTCCACTCCCGTACATCTCAGATGTCCTCGTTCTTCAAGGACTGCAACCTCGCCCCCTCAGTGGTCGAGAACACCCTCGACCGTGTCTCTCGCATTTCCCGTAACTCATCCCTCACAACCTGTCCCTGCAGTAACAACCAAAAAAGAATCCTCCTTGTCCTCACGTACCACCCCACCAACCTCCGGATCCAATGCATCATCCTCCAACACTTCCGCCATCTGCAATCGGACCCCACTACCAAAGACATCTTTCCCTCCCCACCCTTGTCTGCTTTCCAGAGGGACCACTCTCTCCGTGACTCCCTTGTCCGCTCCATACTCCCCACCAGCCCCACCATCCCCCGGCACTTTTCCCTGCAACCGCAGGAAGTGCCACACCTGCCCCCACACCTCCTCCCTTACCCCCATCCCAGGCCCCAAGAAGACTTTCCACATCAAGCAGATGTTCACCTGCATATCTGCCAATGTGGTATACTGCATCCGCTGCACCCGTTGTGGCCTCCTCTACATCGGGGAAACCAAGAGGAGGCTTGGGGACCGCTTTGCAGAACACCTGCGCTCGGTTCGCAATAAACAACTGCACCTCCCAGTCGCAAACCATTTCAACTCCCCCTCCCATTCCTCAGATGACATGTCCATCCCGGGCCTCCTGCAGTGCCACAACGATGCCACCCGAAGGCTGCAGGAACAGCAACTCATATTCAGCTTGGGAACGCTGCAGCCCAATGGCATCAATGTGGATTTCACAAGCTTCAAAATCTCCCCTCCCGCTACCGCATCCCAAAACCAGCCCAGCTCATCCCCGCCTCCCTAACCTATTCTTCCTCTCACCTATTCCCTCCTCCCACCTCAAGCACCACCCCCATCTCCTACCTACAAACCTCATCCCGCCCCCTTGACCTGTCCATCCTCCCTGGACTGACCTATCTCCTCCCTATCTCCCCACCTACACTCACCTTTACTGGCTCCATCCCCGCCTCTTTGACTTGTCTGTCTCCTCTCCACCTATCTTCTCCTCTATCCATCTTCTGTCCGCCTCCCCCCTCTCCCTATTTATTTCAGAAGGCTCTTCCCCTCCCCCATTTCTGATGGAGGTGTCTAGGCCCGAAACGTCAAGATTTCCTGCTCCTATGATGCTGCTTGGCCTGCTGTGTTCATCCAGCTCTACACCTTGTTATCTCTAGTGTATCATGACATTTGGCAGGACTATACTAAGCAGCTGGAAACCCTTTATAATAGTTAACAGCATTTTAAAAATATTATATGTTGCCAAGAGAAAGTTTACAAATGCACAAGGCACCTACTGAGAGCATGCAGTGGACAGTATCAGGGACATACATTGCTATGAGCATGCAGTGATGGTGTACTGGGCAGATTGCAGCATTGACTTCCATTTGTCAATAACAGGTGATGCCAAGATCAAAATCAGAGGCATTAATAGATTTCACTGTGCAAACAACCAAATGGGAAATCATGAGTGTTCTGGCACTATGAGATAACAAGGTGTAGAGCTGGATGAACACAGCAGGCCAGGCAGCATCAGAGGAGCAGGAAAGCTGATGTTTCGGGTCGAGACACTTCTTCAGAAATGGGGGAGGGGAAGGAGATTCTGAAATAAATAGGGAGAGAGGGGGAGGCGGACAGAAGATAGATAAAGGAGAAGCTAGGTGGAGAGGAGACAGACAGGTCAAAGAGGTGGGGTTGGAGCCAGTAAAAGTGAATGTAGGTGAGGAGTTAGGGAGGGGATAGGTTGGTCCAGGGAGGGCAGACAGGTCAAGGAGGCGGGATGAGGTTAGTGGGTAGGAGATGGGGGTGGGCTTGAGGTGGGAGGAATGTTTAGGGAGGCAGGGACAAGCTGGGCTGGTTTTGGGATGCGGTCAGGGGAGGGGAGATTTTGAAGCTTGTGAAGTCCACATTGATACTCTTGGGCTGCAGGGTTCCCAAACAAAATATGAGATGCTGTTCCTGCAGCTTTCGGGTGGCATCATTGTGGCAATGCAGGAGGCCCAGGATGGACATATCGTCCAAGGAATGGGAGGGGGAGTTGAAATGGTTCGTGACTAGGAGGTGCAGTTGTTTGTTGCGAACCGAGCGTAGGTGTTCCGCAAAGTGGCCCCCAAACCTCTGCTTGGTTTCCCCGATGTAGAGGAGGCCACAACGGGAACAGCGGATACAGTATACCACATTCGCAGATGTGCAGGTGAACATCTGTTTGATGTGGAAGGTCTTCTTAGGGCCTGGGATGGGGGTGAGGGGGGAGGTGTAGGGGCAGGTGTAGCACTTGCTCCGATTGCAGGGAAATGTGCCGGGGGTGGTGGGGCTGGAGGGGAGTGTGGAGCGGATAAGGGAGTCACGGAGAGAGTGGTCCCTCCGGAAAGCAGATAAGGGTGGGGAGGGAAAAACGTCTTTGGTAGTGGGGTCAGATTGCAGATGGCAGAAGTGTCGGAGGATGATGCGTTGGATTCGGAGGTCGGTGGGGTGGTACGTGAGGACGACGGGATTCTGTTTTGGTTGTTATTGTGGGTAGGAGGTGTGAGGGATGAGTTGCGGGAAATGCGAGAGACACGGTCAAGGGCATTTTCTACCACTGTGGAGGGGAAGTTGCAGTCCTGGAAAAAAGAGTACATCTGGGATGTCCCGGAGTGGAATGCCTCATCTCGGGAGCAGATGCAGCAGAGGCAAAGGAATTGGGAATAGGGGATGGCTTTTTTGTAGGAAGGTGGGTGAGAGGAGGTGTATTCTAGGTAGCTGTGGGAGTTGGTAGGCTTGAAGTGCATCCAGGTGGATGCCAGAGATGGAGACAGAGAGGTCCAGGAAGGAGAGAGAGGTATCGGAGATGGTCCAGGTGAACTTAAGATTGGGGTGGAAGGTGTTAGTGAAGTGAATGAACTGTTCGAGCTCCTTGTGGGAGCACAAGGCTGCGCGGATACAGTCATCAACGTAACGGAGGAAGAAGTGGGGGACAGGGCCAGTGTAGCTTTGGAAGAGGGTTTGTTCCACGTATCCTACAAAGAGGCAGGCATAGCTTGGGCCCATGCAGGTATCCATGGCCACCCCCTTTGTCTGTAGGAAGTGGGAGGAATTGAAAGAGAAGTTGTTGAGGGTGAGGATGAGTTCGGCTGAGCAGATGAGGGTGTCAGTGGAGGGGGACTGGTCGGGCCTGTGGGACAGGAAGAAGCTGAGGGCCTTTAGGCCATCTGCATGGGGAATGCAGGTGTATAGGGACTGGATGTCCATGGTAAAGATGAGGTGTTGGGGACCAGGGAATTGGAAGTTTTGGAGGAGGTGGAGGGCGTGGGTGGTGTCACGGATGTAGGTAGGGAGTTCCTGGACCAAGGGGGAGAAAATGGATAGGTCGAGATAAGTTTGGTGGGGCAGGAGCAGGCGGAGATAATGGGTCGACCAGGGCAGTCAGGTTTGTGAATGTCGGGAAGGAGATAGAAATGGGCGGTGCGGGGTTGGGGTATGATGAAGTTAGAGGCTGTGGGTGGGAGGTCAGCTGAAGTGATGAGATTGTGGATGGGTTGGAAGAAGATGGTTTGGTGGTCAGGGGTGGGATCATGATCAAGCGGGCGGTAGGAGGAGGTGTCAGAGAGCTGGTGCCTGGCCTCGGCGATGTAGAGGTCAGTGCGCCATACTACAACAGTGCCTCTCTTGTCTGTGGGTTTTATGGTGAGGTTGGGATTGGAGCGGAGGGAGCGGAGGGCTGCACGTTCTGTGGGGGAGAGGTTGGAGTGGGTGAGAGGGGTAGAGAGGTTGAGGCGATCAATGTCTCGACGGCAGTTAGGGATGAAGATGTCGAGGGAGGGTAGGAGGCCTTGGGGTGGTGTCCAAGAGGAGGGAGTGTGTTGGAGGCGGGAGAAGGGCTCAGTAGAGGGAGGGTTAGGCTCACGGTTAAAGAAGTAAGCGCGGAGGCGGAGGAAAAACTGTTCAATGTCCAAACATGAGGTGTATTCGTCGATGTTTGGGTGGGGGGAACAAAGGTGAGTCCTTTTCTGAGGACTGACCATTCGTCCCCAGTAAGGGGGAGGTCTGAGGAGATGGTGAAGACCCGGCAGGGCTGGGTGCTACAGTCTCCTCTGGAGCTGCTGGCAGTGGAGGTGGTGGGCGGAGTGACGTCGGCAGTGGGCGGAGCGACGTAGGCCGGTAAATCTTGGATGTTGGTGGCAGCGGCGTCCTCGATGTCTGTGTTGTCGGCCTCAGAAATGGAGGCTGCGGCATCAGCAGCAATGTCAATGGCGTTGGCTGTACCGGAAGTGGCGTACCGGCGGCGGCAGATGTGATGTCATCCTGGGAAACCGTTGGTGCTCCCAAGGTGGCCACATGGCCAATGGCGGCAGGCACATGGTGGGATAGGGTGGCAGGCACCGGTAAGTTAAAAGTACTTTCGGTTTTTAGTGTCCAACAAAGCCAAGTAGAATTGCAAGTTCAGGTTGTGGATCCTATGAAGAATAAAAAACAGGAGGGGTCCTTTGCGGGTCTGGGAGAGGGAGGCTCTGAGCTGGAGTAGGCCTAATTGTAGTATCTGGAGATGCTGGCGCATTGCAACGAGTGTGTATTTCAGGAGTTGCAGGGAGAAACGCTTCTGAAGGATATCAATGTTTTGAATGTAGTGGTCGTCACGGTTGGGGCCAAATTGGGAAGGTTTAAATGTAGACTGTAGTCCGTTGGGGACGATCCGGTTCCGTAGGCAGGTACTCAGAAAGGCAATGTGGCTGTAGTACCTGGTTTGCTTTAGGGCGTGGTCGAGCAGTTTCAGGGCTGAAGAGATTACAAGAGGGTTTCAGTGGGAGAGGGATACGCTGAGGTTTTTCCAGAGAGAGGAGGGTAACTTCTTTAAGGTAGGCATCCTAAGAAGAGGCTTGGCAGTGGGGTTAAAATTGGGACTATGTTGTTTCTACTACAAGTTTGTACCAGAATCAGTTCTATAGCACTTAACTGATGAATTTGTTACGGAAGAAAACTAAGGGAATTTAGTCAGGGGAGTGCCAGGTATCTTTTGAGAAGCTGAAAGCCATCTTAATCAATAAAACCAGTGCTGGTTGCCCCAAATTTCACTGAGCCTTACAAGGTAGAGACTGTGCTTGTGATCTGGTGATAAGGTGCAGCCCTGCTTCAAGAGATGGGTTGTGTATAGAAAGGCCAACGGGAAACTTTCCCAAAAAGATAGATTAACAGCAAACGACTTACTCTACTGTGGTAAAGGCAACTCTGTGACTATGACTGGCTGTTTTCACTTCAAAGTAAGAAGCTAGGAATTCTACAGCATGTAACTCACCTCCTGCCTCGCCAATACTTGCCCACATTCTGCAAGGCTCTTGTCAGAAATGTGATTGCATACTCTCCAGTTGCTTGGATGCTTCTCATTATGACAAACCTCAAGGTGCACTGAACTCACCAAGACTCCTCTGATCGCACTTTCCATGCCTGGGTATCAGTGGTACGTAAATGCCACCATCTTCATATTCCTCGCCAAGACACAGACTGTCTTGACTTGGAACTATATTGCCAACCCTTCAATGCTGCTGGATGAAAGTCCTGGAAATCACTTCCTACCAGCATGGAGAATATTCCTACATCCTAAGAACTGCAGCGATTCAGAAAGGACATTCACCACCACCACCACCACCTTCAGGGCATTGGAGATGGGCAATAAATACTGATCCAGCCAGTGACAACCACATTCATGAACAAATTTTTAAAAATTGTTTATGTTGCACTGGTACAGGGGCCAATGATATATACTGGTCATAATCCCCGACTTTACTGGAAAAATTCCAAGACCAGAATGCCAAACTATTGTAGTCCCATCACTTTTCTAGGGAAGATAAAATTGATCATTGGTGCTTTGTCCAGAACTTAACTTTGCCCTGAATTATGAGAGCACTAGCATGGTAAAAACTTAACTGTATGAGTTAGACATAAAGAGGGACTGCATGTGCATGTATTCTTTTAATGTTGCCTTCTGGTTTGATGCTTTACAGTTAAAACACATACATCCCAAAGGAGAAGGTGTTATGAAGAAATATGAGCCAATTTTTTTTGAAAGATTAAGTGGAATGATATAAACATATATTGAACTTTTAAACAAAAGACACTTGGCTAAAGAAAAGCCATTGAATACAAAGTAACACTATTGCACCTGTAAGGAATAGGAAGCTTTAATCGGTCATACTGGAGAATTTTCAAAGGATACATGACCTAGTTGTGGTTGAGATAAGAGTATTGGGTTTTTTTGAACGGAGAGACAGAATTTGACCTGCCTGAACAGCAATAGCCCATTGCCTCCTCTTTCATTCTTTGCATATGATCTGAAAATCTATCAGAAGACATTTTCACCAGTTGTGTAGGATTCTCGAAGAAGAGTTGTTGTAATCTAAGATAACAAGGTGTGGAGCTGGATGAACACAGCAGGCCAAGCAGCATCATAGGAGCAGGAAAGCTTGATGTTTCAGGCCTAGACCCTTCTTCAGAAATGGGGGAGGGGAAGGAGGTTCTGAAATAAATAGGGAGAGAGTGGGAGGCAGATAAAAGATGGATATAGGAAAAGATAGGTGGAGAGGAGACAGACCGGTCAAAGAGGCAGGGATGAAGCCAGTAGAGGTGAGTGTAGGTGGGGAGGTAGGGAGGAGATAGGTCAGTCCAGGGAGGAAGGACAGGTCAAGGGGGCGGGATGAGGTTAGTAGGTAGGAGATGGGGGTGGAACTTGAGGTGGGAGGAGGGAATAGGTGGAAGTACAGGTTAGGGAGGCAGGGACGAGCTGGGCTGGTTTTGGGATGCGGTAGGGGGAGGGGAAAAAGAATTCAGTCAGCTATAACTGTTCTTGCAAGATGTTTTGTGCCAACAATTTGTGGGTGATAATGTGATAAAGAACTATTTAGTACTATCTGTGACTTGAACTTAACTATCAGTTAACCAAAGCACCATAAAGCTAATGCTCTGCAAAGTCATAGTCATAGAGGTTTACAGCAAATGGAAACAGGCCCCTCGGCCCAACTTCTCCTTGCCGCCCAGTTTTCACAGTTAATCAAGACCCATTTGCCTGCATTTGGTCCATATCTCTCCATACCATGTATTTGTCCACATGTTTCTTAAATACAAAATTGTACTTGCTTCCATCAATATCTTTGCTTAGCCTGTTCCAAACACTCACCACCATTTTGTGAAAAAAAATGTCCGCCTGGACCTTCTTGTATCCTTTTGTACAAATTACGTATTTTATTTTTGTTTCTCTTCAGATTTATGTCTGTGCTTTATATGAAAATAACCATAACACTGTCAATAATATTTACAAATTTTCTTGTGTAATATTGTTTTTGGTGTTAAATCAGTTATTTGTCATTGATGACTTGTTCTTCATACTGATCCTGTCACAGTCTGAGACTTTTATAATTGGCCATAGCACCATAAATTTAAAATCAGTTGTTACAAGTAGAGGAGTGGGATTAGAGAAGGAAAATGTGCACCCCTTCAGCCTCGGTAATAACAGTCCTAAGGCCTTTATTTTTCATCTGTATCAGTACGGAAGGCAGGACAGTTCTGGTCATATGGTCACGTGTCCTGCCTGTCATTTTGGATATCTAGGTGTGTTTTGCACCTAAGAAACAGGTGTAGAATCATCAGATTTGAAGGTGATATATAATTCTTTTCTCTTTATATCCAGAAGTGCTATCACACACAACCAAATGGTTTTTCCACCACAAATCACTGAAGTTTTTTAATTATAACCATGTGGCCAACTGAATATCTATATGCAAAGCATCAAAAAGTGAAGATGAAGCAGGGAAACCAGCAAGGGGCTTAGAGAGACAACCAGTGGTGGTTCAACCCAAGGTGAAGGAGCAGGCACTAAAATACTGACCATAATATAACAAAATTTTTTAATGAAGTTTCAACGCAATACAGTCATTCAAAAACTAGGGTCTTAAATCGGAGCAAAGGAAACAGTGCACAGGAATGGTGAATCTTTTTAATTCTCTGCCGCTGAGGGCTGTGGAAGTTCAATTATTGGGCATGTGTAGGCCAGAAACTGGCAGAATTTTGTAGACTAATGACATTGAGTGATAAGGAGATAGTGTGGGAAAGTATTGAAGAGATGATCAGCCATAACACATTGACTGACTGGGCAGGCTCAATTAATGGCCCACTCCAATTCCTATGACCTCATTCAATTGTCAGTTCACATGACAATTCCAGTCCCAGTGCTCTGCCAACACAAGGTAACACAAGAATTAATTCAGCTGAATAGCATGGGTCCACGTAAGGTCAAGCTAGAGGGAGAAAGGAATAGAAATGTATGCTAACATGAAGTAGTGTGGGAGACCCTGTGTAGACACAAACACTGGCACAGACCAGTAGGAATTGCATGAATGGCCTCTTTTTGCAATGTGTAATGTAAACACTGTTTAGAAATTGAGCTGTCTGGAGCCAATTTTGAGCAGTAAAGCAGCATCGTAAATCCACAAAATGGGAGGCATGCAAAAAGCACACACATACAGACATGGCCAGCTGTCAACTTATCAAACATCATATTGGGTAGGGCCAAAAAAATTGAGCATTTGCATATGCAAATAATATTCTTAGCTCCTGGTTCAGGTCCCCTTTCCAGGATTCATTTGCCCTTGGGCAGCCAAAGCTGTTTGGAGCTCCACTTGATGAAAATGATATGAGCCAGATATGCAGCCTATTAATGGCGTGTGTAATTTAAAATAATCAGACAGCACAATGTAATAACTTGTTATGCATATTCAACTCACCTTGCTTCAGGCATAGTTGGAGTCTTGGTGAATAAATTTTAATTGCTTAATCTTAAGCAAAAAAGAGAAAAATACATAAAATGTCTATCTCTCAATAGACATCACTTTGAAAACTTGGGAAAGAGATTTGTACAATCAGCTGGGATCAAAATGACGGCCCATCCTCTTCAAGATACAGGAGCTTTGAATGCATTGCCTCCACTGAAAATGTGAGAATATTGCAGTGCCTATCAATGACAAGGCTCAATACCTATAGTGGTCAGCAATCATGGGGAGAGGGATCCTCGTTATGACAACGAGCAATGCTGAAAGAGATCTCATATAAGATTTCTTTATACCTGTGCCTTCTGACATGCAGTTTAGTCACCAACACACTTTGCAAAACGAGATGAAAATGTTTACACTGCCTCTGATCATCTTTCTCGCTGTGAGTAATCCATGTTCACTTTTATTTTCAAACACTCAAAACTAGTAATTCCTCTGATAATCAAGGAAGAGGACATTGGCCTTTTAATCAATGGTAAGGAAGAAACAGAAGTTGCTAACCTATCACGTTGTGGCTGTACAGGACATTGATTAGGCCCATTTTGGAATACCATGTTCAACTTCTGGTCTTCTTGCTATAGAAAAGGTTTTGTTAAACTTGAAAGGTTTCAGAAAGGATTCACAAAGATGTTGCCACGATTGGAAGCTTTGAGCGATAGAGAGAGGCTGAATAGTCTGGAGATATTTTCCCTGGCATGTCGGAGGCTGAATGGCAACGTTACAGAGGTTTGTAAAATCATTAGGGATATGGATAGCTTGAATAGTCAAGGCCTTTTCCCCAGAGTTGGAGATTCCAAAACTAGAGGGCATAGGTTTAAGGTGGAAGGGGAAAGATTTAAAGGAACTTAAGGGGCAACCTTTTCATACAGAGGATGGAGTGTGAATGGAATGAACAGGAAGTGATGGAGGCAGTACAATTACAGCATTTAAAAGGCATCCGGTTGGGTAGATGAATTGGAAGGATTTGGAGAGATATGGGCCAAATGCTGGCAAATGGAACTAGATTTATTTAGGATATCTGGCCAGCATGGATGAGTTAGACAAAAGGGTCTATTTCCATGCTCCAGAGGTGGGTAATAACAAGTTTGAACAAGTTGATTAGAAAAACTACAAGGTAAATAAGATTAGAGAGGTAAAGCATGTTTCAGAACCCATTTCACCTACATCAACATCTGTTTCATGAGGCATTGGCACCAATACTAAGATAGAGTTGTTCCATTGAGGCAAGCTGGATTTAAATCACACTACAGCGATGTTTGACATATTACATAACTTGGGTTGTAGATGGGACTTTAAATCAATCAGTTGGGGTGGTTCAATTGAAGAGAAGTTGAACAAATCAAAAAGCAAGAGGGCAGGGTTGGATTGTAATGAAGAGGTGAATGATAATAAAGTGTGACAGGAAGACGTAGAATATGTGCACAGAAGTGTGCAGCAAAAACTGGAACCAGAGCAAGCTATAACTTGAAAAAGTCAAAGGTTAAGACTCTTTATCTGAATGCTTACCGAATTTGCAAACAAGACAGGTAAGTTCACAACACAGACAGAAATCAAAGAAGAGGACTTGAGAGCTATAAAGGAGATGTGGTTGCAGGGTAACCAAATGTGAGAACTTTAATATTAAAGGGTATTCACCATTCCAGAAGAATAGGCAAAAAGGAAAAGAAGGAGAGGTAGCTTTGTTAATAAAGGATATATTAGTGTGATCATGACTACTTTTATCAGTAAACTGGCTCATAATGTGAAACCAGTTTGAGTGGAAATAGAGAACAGCAAGGGAAATAAGTCACAACTTGGAGTTGTCTTTAGGCCCTGCAAAGTTGCCTCACTGTCAGACAAAATATAATTTGGGAAATAGTGCAAATCTGTAAGAAAGATGCTACGATGGTCAGGGGTGACATTAATCTGCATATTGACTGTAGAAATTAAATAGGCAAGGGTAACATGAAAGACAAATCTGTAGAGTGCATTAGGGATTGTTTCTAGAGCAGAATGATGCAGAACCTACCCAGGACTCAGCTAATTTAAGTACAGTAGTTTGTAATGAGGTAGGATTAATAAGAGATCCTGTAGTAAAGAATCTTCTCAGAGAAGCACAGTACATGGTAGAATTTCAAATTTAGATTGAGGGAGAGTAACTTTGGTCTCAAACCAGCATCCTCAACAATGATAGGGAAAAATTGTGTAAAGCCAGCTGGGAAAATAGACGAGGAAGAAGGTCAATAAATCAGCAGTGGCAGATATTTAAGCAGACATTTCATAATGCTTAGTAAAAATTGAATCCAGTCATAAAAAAGGATTCTGAGAAGGACGAATTAGTCACGGTTAACAAAAATGGTCAAAGATGGCATTGAATCAAAAACTAAAGTGTAAAAAGTGGCAAAATCTAGTTACAGGGTTGGGAATTTTTTTTACAAACTAATAGCAGGTCACTAAATAGCTAATATAATGGGGAGGCAATGGCCTAATGGTATTATCGCTGGACTGTTAATCCAGAGACCCAGATAATGTTCTGAGGACCCATGTACAAACCGCACTATTGCAGATGGTGGAATTTAAATTCAGTAAATATCTGGAATTAAGAACCTAACGATGACTGTGAATCCATTGTTGATTGTCGGAAAAACCCATCTGGTTCATCCTTACCTGGGCTGGCCTACATGTGACTCGAGATCTACAGCAATGTGGTTGACCCTGAACTACCCTCTGGGCACTTAGGGATGGGCAATAAATGTTGCCCAGCCAGTGATGTCCCTCATCCCGTGAATGAATAAAGAAAAGAAACATAATAAAGGGGGTGAAAATTGACTATGAAATATAAAACGAAGAGCAGGAGCATCTAGGGTTATTCAAAAAGAAAACAGGTAGCAAAAATAAGTGTAGGACTCCAGGAAGATGCAGCTGGGGAATTAATAACAGGGATCAGGAAAATGCTGATAACTTAAACTAATATTTTGCATTGGCCTTCATAGTGGAGCATACTATAAACTTTCCAAACATAACAGATGAGCAAGATGCTGATGGAAGGAATTATCTTGGCAAATTCCTTATCCTACAGCATAGTGCCAAGTAATGGGTCCACATGTAGACAAAATGCAAAGACCTCATGGTCTGCGTTTAAAGGATTTTAAACTAAATGGTTTCAGAGATAGTGGAGACACTGGTCAAGTTACATGCCATTTGGTAATATCTGTCACTAGGGAAATGGTAGAATCCATTATTAAGGAAGAAATAGTAGAAGTCTAAGAAAAGCTTAACATAATCCAACAGAATCAAAATAGTTTTGTGAAAGCGAAAAAATTGAGGATATAATAAACAGAGGTGACAGAGGGAAAACAGGTAGATTTCATGTATTCAAATTTATGGTAGATATTTGGTTAGGTGGCACACGAAAGGTTGCACAAGATACCAACTCATGTCATTGGGGGTTACATATCAGCATGCATTGAGGATTGATTAATACATAGAAGACAGACAATCAAGGTTAATGGGTGTTTTTCAGGATGGAAAGACATTACTAATAGAGTGCCGCAAGAATCAGACTTCAAGCCTCAACTGTTTACTATCTATATTAATGACTTAGTGAAAGTGGCAGACAGTTACATACCCAAATTTGTTGATGATACAAAAATAGGTGGGAGAGTATGTTATGATGAGGGCATAAGGAATCTACAAGATCATAAAGACGAGGTAAGTGACTAGGCAAAAATTTGGTAGATGGAGGTAAATGTAGAAAAGTGTGATTTCATGCACTTTGGTATGAAGATTCAAAAGACAGACTATTATTTAAATGGAGAATCTGGGTTTTCTTATGCATAAAACACAAAAACGTCAGCATGCACGTGCAGCAAATGATGACAAAGGTGAATGGAAGTTTGGCCTTTAATGCTTGGGGTTGGAGTTCAATTATAGGAATGTCTTATTACGACTGTACAGGGTGTTAGTGAAGCTGCACCTGGAGAAATGTGTAAAGTCCCTGTATTTAAGAAAGCACATACTAGCTTTGGAAGCAATTGAAAAAGTGTTTCACTAGTTTGGTTCCTGGAAATGAAGATGCTGACCTCTCAAGAATGACTAAAAAAGTTCGGTTATTCATTACAGTTTAGCAGAATGAGGGGTCATCTCACTGAAACATGCAAGATTCTGAGGGGCTTGACAGAGTAGATACTGAGAAGAAATTTCCGCTAGTGGGGAAATTTCAACTGGGGCACAAAGTTACAGAATAAGGAGAAACTCATTTCAAACAGATTTAAAGCAATTTCTTCTCCAAGAAGGTTGTGAACACGTAGAATTCTCTATCACAGAGTATCTGTGGCTAAGTCACCAAAAGTACTTCAGATATAAGAGACAGATTTTTAAAAGCCACGAGAAGCTGATAAAGAAGATGAAATAAGGTCTGCAAGCAAGGAGAAGGGGTGCATTTTCAGGATAGCAACCTGTAACTAATGGAGTGCCACAGGGATTGGTACTGGGGCCGTAATTATTGACTTGGATGTGGAAGGTAAATGTATAATACCCAAGTTTGCAGTTGATGCAAAAATAATATGATGACTGGTGAGAATGACATAGAATCTGCAGAGGAACGCTGACAAGTTGAATGAATGGGGAAAAAAAAGTTGGAAATTAGAATATAACATGTGAAAATGTGAAGTTACACACATTGGTAGGAAGACTAGAGGAGCAGAATATTATTTAAATAGAGAAAGAATGCAGACAACTACAGCACAGTGTAAGTTGGGAGCAAGTGTGCATAAATCACGAAAATCTAGCATAAAAGTTCAACAGGTAATAAAGAAAAGCAAATGAAATGCTGGTCTTTATTTCAAAGGGAAGGGAATATAAAAATAGGGAAGTCTTCCTGAAACTATACAAAGCATTAGTCAAACCACAGCTGGAATACTTTGAGTAGTTTTGTGTACATTATCTAAGGAAAGATATACTGGCTTTGGAGGCAGACCAGACAGGGTTCACTAGACTGATTACAGGCTTGAAGTGATTGGCTTGTGAGGATTGATAGTCAGTGGGATTTGGACTCAATGGAGCATGAAAGAATGAGTGATCTTACTGATGCTTGATGGAATAGTTATAGAAAGGTTGCTTCACCTTGTTGGAAAGTCTACAGCCAGAGGGCACTGTCTCAGAGAAAGCAGTCAACTATTTAAATCAGAAATTAGGACTTCTTTTACTGAGATTTGCAGGCTGATCCTGGGTTTGGATGGACTGTTTTACGATTCTTAGGGGACTTGACAGGGTCGATGTGGAAAGGTTGTTTACCCTTGTGAGGGAGTCTGGAATAAGAGGACATATCTCAGCATAAGAGGTCATCCTATTAAAACAGATGAGAAGAACTTTCATCTGTCAGAGAGTAGTGAATTTGCAGAATTCTTTATTGCAGACGACTGTAGAGGTTGAGCTGTTGAGTATATTCAAGATTGAGATTGAAAATCTATCAGTAAGGGAATCAAGGGTTATGGGTACATGACAGGAAAGTAGAGGTGAGGATTATCAGATTAGTCTCCTATGTCTTATGATATTATTGAATCCTGGGTACACATGAGGGGCAGTGTGGCCTCCTCCTGCTCCTATTTCTCATATTATTTCCTTATTTTGTTGAAATATTAAATACCAAAATTAGATTATCTCTCACGTCTTCTCTCCAGACTGAAAGGCTGCAGATTCTCCAGCCTGTTTTTATTTCTTTTTTAATAACCAGAAGTGTTATCACACACAACTGAGAAACTTTCCCACCACCAAAATCTCTGTGACTCTTTTTCTTGTACTTCTTTGTTTTCCTTTCTAAACACTAAACACCCCCAGTAAAAAAATACCCATGTAGCCAATTAGATACTTACAAGCAAAGCCTATTAGGGACATCTACCCTGCTTTTATGACTCAGATCTCTTAGGAGTATTGATTAGCTCTGTGGTTCTTCTCTTTACTTACTGAACTGCCTGACTATCTTCTGAGCATGACAGCAATCAAAAATAGATGTATTTCTCAATGTATGATATGAATAAATACATTAGGCTGAATTTTACACCTGCTTGGTTAAATACAAGTTGCAAAGTAAAAGTTGCATCATTTATTTTTGGAGGGATTCTTGTTGTTAGGACCAGTGAAATTTCTCATCTTATCACTTGGTCCTCATAACTATTTACACTGCATTTCATGGAACCCCTCATGTCCGATCTAGCCCCACCTTACCACATACCATTCTGGGATCAACTCGCCATGTACCAGATATTTGCCGAAAGGCTGGCATCCTTCGTATCCATACAATCCTAATATCCTATTGTGTAACCAGACAGGCACTGTCAGTTCACAGCAACCTTGCATGGTTCCTCAAATTTACCACAGACATGGTGCCTCAATAGAGATCCTGTTGGGTAAGATGGTGCAGGGCATCGTCTTCCCCCAGGAATGGCACTGGAAACCACGACATCAGAAAATGTCACCCTAGTCAAAGATTGTCACCTAGGTCAGTGCAGTCTCAGCATGTGGAGGAATGCACAGCAGGAAAAACATTATCCACTCTTTCAGTGTGAGCGCCACCACCTTCTCACCAATACCTCATACTATGTCTACCACTGTACCCAGCACCTACCACAGTTCATGCTTTTATCACTTGCACTATCACCTGCAACATCTTTCCCACTTGGTCCATTGCCCCACAATCCCTAGCACCATTAATCCTGCACGCCCAATGCACCGCCTGCTCCCTTGCTTAGAATACCTTCCTGCGCCAAAAGTAACAACTTTCATTACTTCATAAAATCTGCATTTTTCTCTGTCTCTTTTCAGGAGGAAAACACCCCACAATTACAGCAAGAACAGTAATTGTCGGAAAATCTCCGCAGGTCTGGCAGCATCTGCGGTCAGAAATCAGAGTTAACATTTTGGATCAAGGAAATCTTCCTCAGAACCTCTTTCAGTTTTCACGAATAGAGCAGAAAGAGTCAAGAAGGGTGGTGGATAGCCTGACATTCGGCTCCTCGCTCCTTGTGGGCAGACCACCCTGACTCTGAGTGACTGACTGGCTTTGTCCAGACCCCTGGACTGGTATCGGAGTTAATGTGCCAGGACAACCTGAATTGACTGAAGACTGCTGACAACCAAAAAAAAAACTTCCTAGCTTTGTGTCTGCACTAAATGGTGAATTCAGAGAGAAGTAACATGAGCCTGGTATATCTGGCTGAGGGGGCAAAGTGCAAAAAAACACAAGTCAAGGCAATTAATAGCAGGGATGTAGTAAGCATCAAGTAGGCTTGAAGTGAATGAGCACTATGATATCAAGCAACAACATTGGAGATGCAACCTGATACGGTCCATGAGCTGGGAACATGTCCTGAGCACAATGAGTCCTTGCAGGAACATTTCAAGGATAGTTCCCAATGCACCATGAGGTGCAGCACTGAAGTGCAACAGCGTAGTGTAAATGAAACAGATATGTGCCATAAGAGTTCTTAGAGGCTGGCACATGTTCGATGCAACGTTTGTGGACGTGTGGTACCTGTGGCTGGTGGCAATGGAGCATATCCTGTGTTTTTGTTGCCTAGTGTCCAACATCGAAATCCTGCACATCAAGCAATGACCTGAATTGGCAGGTATCTGCTCTGACTTCCATGTCAAGAATTCTCAACACCTAGCCCATTTGGTGCATTTGGTAAGATGGGAAGCTGCATATTAATGAGATGTGCTGTGGCATTAATAAGGCACTTAAATATAACTATAATCCCCCTTGATTGGCAACTTGCTGTAGAAAAGGCACCCATCCTGAGGACATACAGCAAACTTCCAAAAAGTGTCGGAAGTAATTTCTCAGAAAATGCCCTAATTTATGTCATGTACTTTTATGTAAATTACCCATTTTT
Organism: Ginglymostoma cirratum; assembly: GCA_024137785.1. Classification (NCBI taxonomy): domain Eukaryota; kingdom Metazoa; phylum Chordata; class Chondrichthyes; order Orectolobiformes; family Ginglymostomatidae; genus Ginglymostoma; species Ginglymostoma cirratum. The sequence goes on from JAHRHZ010000062.1 coordinate 44,891,222, forward strand.
CTCCACCAGCTCATCTTATCAATTATCTCCGCTCACAAAGTTAATTCCTGTTATTTATTTAAAATAATTCCACAAGCACTGCTCATCCAGTATCTCACTCACTCACTCTTCAGTTGTGAACTGCAAAATACGTGACTTTGGAAAAAAGGGCATCACAGCCAAACCTGATCTAATGTCATCCAATGTCCACACTTACAGCAAGTGTTTCTGGGCAGGCTTCAAGAAAAAAATTACTTCAACTTTTACCCACTTGAACCAGGGCAAGATAAGGAATATGTAAACTTCCCTGATTCCAGTTGAAATTATTTAATTAACACAGACTATTGATGAAAGCTGGGAGTCTCCTTGAATTGCGCAGCTTAGCTATTCCTTAGCTTGATAATATCACAGCGAGGCCCTTTATCTAGCTTCTTGATAAAGTGCATAATCATGGGTACACTAGGATCCACAATAAATTTATTATTTGTTATATTTATCAGGAACAAATATAATTCAAATAACTTACTGTAGTCTTCATGAATTGCATATGGTACATAAACATTCCCATCTTTTGAAGAAGGCCACAAGCAGCTTCTTGGAAGATTTTCACACACCGCGGCATTTCTGGAGTTATCAACTAGAATGTCACCATATTCAATTACTTTGCTTCCTGTACGTTTCACTGTAAAATAAGAGATAAAATCTCAAGTTCAAATATCTACAGCTGGTCCACATTAGATATTTCTAAGCTGTTGGAGTAATACCATGGATGTTGGTTTGTAAGTTGATCTTTGTAGCCACAAAATATCATCCCAAGATAGGATAAACATATACAGAGAGTAAAAGTAAAGCACCAGTGTTGGTGGTCCATGTATCTTCACCAAACAGTCAGTGTGCCTGCTTGATCCCTTGTGTGAAATTAAAAAGGGAAGTAAAGTGTGAATGTTCAGTGAAAAATTGAAGCTGACTATGCTGATGGAAGCATAGTATGTTGTGACTGAAATAGAGGATCAAGTTATATGTCAGGTTGCTTTGTATGTCACAATTTCAGTAACTTTCTATTAGTGTTATGATCCCAGTTGATAGTAACACTGAAAAAGTTAGATTCCTGATCATAAGATAGCTTATGATAGATCATAAATTTAATTTTTGCTATTGGTTCCCATGGTGGTTACACTCACTGGACATCTTTCAATGGGGCTGCCAATGTTCTTTAACAAAAGAACATAAGTTTATTCCATGAAATATACAAACATATATGAAATATAAGACAATAATTTAAACAAAAGATGCTGGAAATTCTGAAACAAAAATAGAAATGTCTGAAGAAACTCAGCAGGTCTGGCAGCATCTCTGGACAGAAAGCAGGGTTAACCTTTCAAGTTCAGTGCTCCTTTTTCAGAACTGACATACATGTATTTCATATCTCCAGTATCCGCAGTCCTTTGTTTTACTATATGAAATATAGGTCAGTTTAGAAAAGTTCAGATAAACAGTAAAACAAAGTTTCAATCTTTTTCTCAAAACGTCCTTTACAGATGCTCAATCCCAAGGATGCATAATCTTTATCTTTGCTCTTTAATTTCTTACTGAACCAACTCTTTCTAGTTTGGTAGTTGAGAGGCCTGTTTCTAGTTCTGAGGGCAAGATTTACTTTCCAGTTCTGACGGCACAGAATCTTCATTTTAGTTCTGATGACCAAACCTGTTTTCATTACTGACAGCTTGAAAACTTACAAAATTCTCAGCTTGCAGACTTAACAAGATTAGCCTTCTGCTAGGGTCATCAGAAATTTGATTCTAAACTGAATCCTACTAGTAGTCCCTAGCTTTTATTTCTCAGATTGTCATAAAAGTTCAAATTTTTAAACAGTTAATTAATTAACACATTATGTATTGTGATAGGCAATAAGCTTAGATCATTTCCCTTCATGAAAATTTGAAAAGAAATGTTTATTATCACATAAGTGAAACCAGACATCTATTTTATCTCCAGCTCAAAATCCAAATGGCAATATCATATTATAGACCTTTACCACGTTGCAGTATTTTGTACACTTAACCAGTTCATTTCAACATGCTAAATTTGCATTTAAAAGTGACAAGAATGAAATCTGTTTGACTTCTTCTCAAATTAAAAAAAAATTGCATCTTATTTTTAGTTAAGTTTGTTCGGCTTAAATAAAAATCATGTGATATTCCTCAAAGAAAAAGCACAAATAATTTTAAGATCTGCCTGACTAAATAGATTTGTGAAATGTCTGTGATCTCTTCAATCTTTGCTGTGTCTTTCACTCAACATGCTCAATAAGAATAATCATAGAATCATAAAATGCCTATCCTGTTGAAACATGCCATTTGGCCCATTGAGTCCACAATGACCCTCTGAAGAGCTTCCCAACCAGACCCAGAACCAACCCCCCACCCCTCCTTGCCCCCTCACCCACCCTATCCCTGTAACCCTGCATATTTCCATGGGTAATCCACCTAATCTGCACATCCATGGGCACCACAGCCATGCTAAATTGTCCAAACCACCTAACCTGCACACCTTTGGACTGAATAATCTGAATTTTCTACTTAGGTTTCTCATCTTGTGTATTTCATTTCCTTGCCTTTTTTGACAGTTTGGGATTAAATGCCAAAGTGAAATTTATAATGGTTAAACTGCAACTAAAATTAACTGTTTGAAATGGAAACAAATGGTTTCCATTTCTCGATTTGAAAACATGGTGTAGCTTATTTATAGGTATTCCCACAATCCTTACTCAGACCACAAAATGTCTAAGAAACCTTGCAAAGCTTTAGTTTGTCACCATTATGCTGTCAGAAGTTTAACCTCATTCATCACAAGTTTTACGTATTGAGAAATGCTTGGTAGTGTTCTCCAGTTCTTGTCTTTCCTATGCAAATCAAATATTGGCAAGGCAAGAGAATTCCCAGCCTCTGATCTCCTTATGTATCTACAGTATTTATATGGCAGATCCAGTTAAATTTTTGGTCAATGATAATGATTTAGGATGGCAATGGTCAGGGATTCAGCAATGGTAATGCACTTGAATGTCAAAAAGAAATGGTTAGATTTTCTCTTTGTTGGAGATGGTCACTGCTTGGTACTTGGGCAGTGAGAATGATACAAATAGTATATGTCATTTATGAATTCAAGCTTGAATGTTGTACAAGTCTTTCTGTAAGCAGACACAGACTGCTTCAGAACTAAGAAATTGCAAATGCCATCGAACACAGGAATTCATAAGTGTACACCTTACTTTTGATCTTATGTTGGACGGAAGGTCTTTCACGAAACACTTACCTATGGTTGAATTCAGGATACAGTCCTAAAAAATGTTGCATTAATATCCTGAACTTGAGATGACTGCCCTCTAATAATTAGTAGACACCAGGGTGGTATGTTGCCTGCCTGATGCCAGTGAGCAACTGCAGGAGGAGGGGAGGAAGAACAGTTAGAGGTTGTGATCCATACAATACCAAAGACAAAGTTAAAAAGAGGGATTAGATCCCACAATCAGAAAAGAGAGAGCTAGCAAATAATTTAAAAAGCAAAATTCAAAGGTAGCAATGTCAGGATTACACCCACATGCTAATGTGTGGCTGGAGGATGGAGGAGGAGCATGGGATTTCAGATCCTTGAGGCATAAGATCAATTCTGATGAAGATGGGACACGTTGGACATGTTGCAACACTTCAGGTCCAGAATGAATATCCTCACAGAGATGTTCGCTAGTACTGTCAGGGAGGGTTTAAACTAATGCTGGCAATCTTAGTGGGGAAATGACAGTGAGGGAAACAAAGATGGAAATGAAAGATAGACAAATATAAAGCAAAACTGAAAGTCAGAGGAACCAAGGGCTAGTAGCAAATAGACATGTAGTACAAAAAAAGTGTAAAAGTATCAAAAAGTTTAAATGTACTAAATCTAAATACACATAACATGCCTAACATTTTATGAATGCTAACAGCTCACATAATTGTAAATGGGTACGATATGATTACCATTACAGAGACATGGCTGTGGGATGAACAGGACTGAGAACTGAGCATCCAAGGGTACTAGATATTTAGGAAAGACAGGCAAAAAGGAAAAGGTGAGTGGCATTGTTAGTAAAGGATGAAATCAATGCAATAGTGGGAAAGGATAATGTATCAAAAAATCTAAATATAGAATCAATCTGCAAGGAGCTAAGAAGCAACACATGGCATAAAACATGACTGGAAGTTGTCTATAGATCTCCAAACAGAAGTGATGGTAGGAATTGTCTTTAAACAGGAAATTAGAGATGCATGCACCAGATCACTATAGTAAGCATTGCTAATCACTAGAGAATAAAAACTAAAGGATACGAATGGGGTTAAAGGTCATGGTCCTGGTAGGCTGTATCCTGGGATTTTAAAGGAAATAACTACAGGCATGGAAGCTGCATCGGTAGTAATCTTTCAAGAATCGTTAGATTCTGAAAAGTCCCAAAAGATTAGAAAACCACCAGTGTAATTTAAGAAGGGAGATGGACTACTATAGTTCAGTGAACTTAACATCTATCCTTGGGAAGATGTTACGGTCTATTATAAAGAATGCAATAGCAGAGCATTTAGTAATATACAACATAATCAAGCAGAGTCAACATAGTATTATGAAGGGAAAATCACACCTGACAAATTTATTACAGTTTTTTGAGGTAAGAGGCAGGATAGATAAAGGGGAACCAGGAGATGCAATATATTTGTATTTCCAAAAAGGCTTTCAATATAGTACTACAGAGAAGGCAACTTAATAAGAGCCTGCAGTGTAGGGATTAGTATATTAGTAATAGTTAGACGACTGGCTTAGAAGACAACGAATTGAGGTAAAGGGGGCATTTTCAGGAATGGCAACCTGCAACTAATGGAGTGTTACAGGGTGTCACAGTGCTGGCACCACGCCATTTATAATATATATTGATGACTTAGACGACAGAAGCAAATGTAGTATCACCAAGTTTTCAAATGACACAAAATAAATGGGAAGGCTAATAGTACAGATGACATAGTCTATGTCAGAATATAGAAAGGATAATAAATGGGTAAACTTAGCAAATGGAATATAATCTGGGAAAATGTCAGAAAGAAGAGAAGAGAAAAGTATTATTTAGGTAGGAAGGCTACAGCACAGAGTGATTTGGGGATTCTCATGCGTGAATGCCAAAAAGTTAGCATCCGAGATCAGTAGGTAATGGGGAAGACAAACTGTTGGCCTTTACTCCAAAGGAAATGGAATACAAAAATAGGGAGATCTCGCTAAAATCATACCAGGTATTAGTCAAACCTCAACTGGATTACAGTGAACAGTTTTGTGCACCTTTAAGGAAGGATATACTGGCATTGGAGGCAGACTGGAGATTATTCACTTGTCTGATCCCAGGCTCAGAGGGACTGCCTTGAGAGGAGAGGTTCAGTCAGTGGGGCTTGGACTCAATGGGGTGTGGAAGAATGAGTGGAGATCTTATTGAAACATCAGATTGTTAGGATACTTGATGGATTTAATACAGAAAGGTTACTTCTCCTTGTTGGAAAATCTAGGACCAGAGGGCATTCTCTCAGATCAAGGGGTCAACCATTTAAGACAGAAAACTAGGAGGATATTTTCTCTCAAAGAGTAATCAACAGTGAATTTCTTTATTACTGAAGGCTATAGAGACTGGGATGTTAAGTATAGCAGTGACTAAGTTAGACAGATTTCTTGAATCAGTAAGAAAATCAAGGGTTGTGCGTACAATATCCATGCTTGGGGTGACAAGGAGCAAGTAACACTCGCGCCTCACAAATGCCAGTCTATGACTATCACCAATAACAGACAATCTAAACACCACCTCTTGACATTCAATGGTGTTACCATCACTGAATTCCCCACTATCAATATCCTTGGGTTTATCATTGACCAGAAACTTAACTGGATTCACCACATAAACACAATGGCTGCAAGAGCAGGTCAGAGGCTAGAAATACAACAGTGAATAACTCACCTCCTGACTCGCAAAGCCTGTCCACCTCCTACAAGGCATAGTCAGGAGTCTGATGGAGTACTCCCCACTTGCCTGGATGAGCGCAGCCCCAACAGCACGAAGAAGCTTGATACTATCCAGGACAAAGCATCCTACTTGATTGACATCACATCTACAAGCACCCACTCCCTCCATCACTGAAGCTTAGCAGCAGGTGTGTACTATCTACAAGATGCACTACAGAAATTCAGCAAAGCTCCACAGACAGCACCTTCCAAACCCATGACAACTTCTATCTACAAGGACAAGGGCAGCAAATACTAGGGAACACCAACACCTTCAAGATCCCCTCCAAGTCACTCACCATTCTAACTTGGAAATACATTACTGTTCCTTCACTGTCACTGGGTCAAAATACTGGAATTCCCTCCCTAAGGGCATGGTAGGTCAACCCACAACAGGTGGACTGCAGTGGTTCAAGAAGGCAGCTGACCACCACCTTCTCAAGGGCATTACGGACAGGCTAAATATATGCTGGCCAGCCAGTAATGCCCATATCCCACAAATTAATACATAAGAAAACATTGGGGAAGACTAATTATAACAACAATTTGCAGGAACTGGAGAAATTAGTTTGGGAGCAGCTGTTTGAGGATAAATTCATATCCAAATGAAAATAGAAATTGCTGAAGAAACACAGCAGGTCTGGCATCTATGGGAAGAAAGCAGAGTTAATGTTTTGAGTCTGGTGATTCTTCATCATAACAGTGCAGAACACCAGACTCCGCAAAGCCTGACAGATTTGTTTTGAGCAGTGGGTTAGTGAGGATTTTGTTTTGTCTGGTTCAATTCAAGAAAAGTCTGCTAAGAAACAGCTGAATTGGAGGAAAGCTTCCTAGCAACAAGCTGCCCAGCTGATCTCTCTGATTGCTGAAAAGAAACCCCTTGACATTTGTTCAGGGTGAAACCTATTTATTCTTTCAAAAGAGGATTTGAAAAAGCATCTCAAAATTATGGGGAGTAAGAACCGCAGATGCTGGAGTCAGAGATAACACAGTGTGGAGCTGGAGGAACACAGAAGGCCAGGCAGCATCAGAGATGTCCTGACCTGAAATGTCAACTTTCCTGCTCCTCTGATGCTGCCTGGCCTTCTGTGTTCCTCCAGCTCCACACTGTGTTATCTCAAAATTATAAGTGAAATCTTCCCAGGCACTGAACAACATGTGATGTGGTGAGAAATTTGGGAGAATCACATGAGAAGTCAAGAGAGGTTCATCTCAATATCGAGAAAGACAAGTTGCATTTTCCAAATAAGTTCCGATAGTTGAGACAAGATGCTTGCTAGTGAGTGGTTGAGGCCAATTAACAGGAATTATTGCTCATCATCACCTAATCTCACTTTATTAATACCTACTCTACCACCTGCTAGACAGAAGCTAGATGCTGAGTATTCCTGACATGAAAATCAGAGCAGGACTTGGAAACTCCAATTTCTCCATCTGGGACACACAATATCAACATCTCAAAACACCCTCAATGGAAGCAGTCTCACAAAGTTCATGCCTTTATAAGTCAAAGCATAGAGTTTAAGAGCAGTTATGCCGGAATTGTATAGAACGTTGGTTTGGCCACAGCTTGAAGATTATGTGAAGTTCTGGAATTCACATCATAACAGGAACACGATTACGCTGGAGAGGTGGCAACAGCATTACAAAGAAGTTGACTGGCTGGAGAGTTTCAATTAGAGAGAGAGTTTAGACAGACAGGGTTGTTTTTTCCTTGGAGCAGAGGAGAATGAGATCGGGCATGATTGAGATATATAACACAGAAAAAACCCTTTTGGCCAATCGCATTCCTGCCGGTCAAAACAAACACCATAAGTAACAACAGTTCTAATCCCATTTTCTAGCACTTAGTCCATTGTCTTGAATGTCTTGGCATCACAAGTGGATATCTAAATACTTCCTAAATGTTACGATGGCTTCTGCCTTTACCATCTTACAAGAGTGATTCCCAGATTCTCACGACTCTGTGTGAAAAACCTTTGCCTCACAGCTCCTTAACCTTCTTCCCCTTACCTTAATTCTATGCCTCCTGGTCATTGATCCCTCAAGGAGAAAAGTTTCTTCTTGTCTACCATATCTATGCGTCCCATACTTTTATATATCTCAAACAACAAAGCTCATCCTGCCTGTCAACAGTCATTAAACAAGGGGGTGAACATGTTGCTGAGCAGCATTACGCTATATCAATCTCATTGCTGCACTATATGCCAGTAGTTTATGTGGCAAACACATCACATGTGCTTTAATCAAATGGCTTATATCTCAAAGTTGAAGGACAGTAGTCCTCTGTCAAGTCAAAGGAGACACCCTTTAGGGGTTAATTCATGGGTGGCCTCCAATATCAGTCCAGAGAGGTAAACACTTCCGGCCCTTCAAGTCAGCCCCACCATCATGACAGATATGCCCCAGGCCTCAATGGCTCCTTCGTGCCATGTATTTATAGTCTGCAACTCCACACCATTTCCAAAAAAACTACCTTTCTCCTCAATTTGTTGCGGTGATTGAACGTCCACGACTCAGAGAGAAAATTCCAGATATTTGCTATCCTGTAGAAGAAATTCCTTCACATCTCAGTATTAAATTAACGTCTTGTTATTCTTTAACTATGTTCCCTAGTTTGAGATTCTCCCACTAGTGCAAACATCTTAACTGCCACCTTATCAAACTTGCTCAGAATTTTAAATGAAGCAGAAGTATAATAAAAAAAATTAGTAGATCTGGCAGCAAATGTGGAGAGAAAATCATTGGTTATATGACACAGAAGCTGGAAATGGTGCTTTTTATGCTGTCGAAAGAAGATGAAGCTGTGCCCTCAGGTCCTAATCTCTCTTACCATGCAAAGATCTTCTCCATGTCTGCTCTATCTAGGATTTTCAGTATTCTATAAGTTTCAATGAGATCCATCCCCATCCATCCTTCTAAACTAACCTTCAGACTCAAAGTCCTCAACCGCTCTCCACATGACAAGCCATACCTGGGATAATTCTTGTAAACCTCCTCTTGAACCCACTCCAAGGCTTTGATAGGGAGCCCAGTATTATTCACAAACGTGGTCTGACCAAAGCCCTACAAATACTTGGTAGTACATCTCTGCATGTATATCCTAGACCTCTCAAAATGAATGCTAACATTTAATTTGCCTTCCTGTCAAATTAATCTGCATGTTACTCTTAAGAGAAACCTGAACTAAGGTTCCGAAGTGCTTTTGTGCTCAGTTTTCTGAAGCCTTTCCCATTTAGAAAATATTCTTCTTCCTACCAAAGTGCATAACTTCACACTTTCCAACATCTGCCACTTCATTGCCCACTCTCCCAACATGCAGCCTCGCTGTTCATCATTACCTGTCCCTCCACGTATCGTTGTGTCATCTGCAAACCTAGCAACAATGCCCTCAGATCCTTCATGTTTAAGTGAATAGCTGTGGTCCCAAACTGGCACCAAAGGAACTCCACAAGTCGCTGGCTGCCATTGTGAAAAAGAATCCTATATCCCCACTCTCTGCCTTCTGCCAGTCAGCAAATCCTCTGTCCACACCAATACCTTGCCCCTAACACCGTGCGCTCTTATCTAATTTAGCAGCCTGCAGTGCAGCATCTTGTCAACAGCCTTCTGGAAATTCAAACAGATCACATCCATCAGCTCTTTTGTCTAAATTGCTTGTTACCTCCTCAGAGAATTCTAACAGATTAGTCAGGTATGACCGAGCCTTGATAAAGCTGTGCTGACTTAGCACTATTTTACCATGCACTTCCAAGTACTCCACAATCTCATCCCTAATAATGGACTCTAAAATCTTACCAACGACCGAGGTCGGGCTAACCAGCCTATAATTTTCTATCTTCTGTCTCCTTTCTTCCTTTTAATAGGGATGTTACGTTAGCTAGTTTCCAGTCCTACGAGACCCTCCCTGACTTCAATTATGCCTGAAAGATCACCATCAATGCCTCCATAATCTTCTGAGCTATTTCCTTCAGAACTTCTGGTGTAGTGGAGGTGTCAGTGGTGATCTTTCAGGAATCACTGAATTTGGCCGGGGGGGTGGGGGGAGACAAGAGGTCCCAGAGGACTGGAAAATCACTAATGTAACACCCCCTGTTTAAGAAGGGAGTAAGGCAAAAGATTGGGATAGGTCGATTAGCCTGACTTCGGTCATTGGTAAGATTTTAGAGTCCATGTGAAGGATGATATTCCTGAATACTTGGAAGTCCATGGTAAAACAGGGCAAAGTCAGCATAGTTTCATCAAGGGGAGATCATGCCTGACAAATCTGTTAGAATTCTTTGAGGAGGCAACAAGTAGGTTAGACCAAGGCGAGCCAATGGATGTTGTCTGTCTAGATTTCCAGAAGGCCTTTGGTAAGGTGTCGCACAGGACGCAGCTGAGTGAGATGACGGCCCACAGTGTTAGAGCAAAGTGTTAGCATGGATAGAAGTTTGGCTGTCTGGCAGAGAGCAGAGTGGGAGAAAAAAAGGGTTCTTCTCAGGATGGAAGTCGGTGACTAGTGGTGTTCACAAGGGTCAGTGTTGGGACCACAACTTTTCACTTTATATATTAATGATCTAGATGAAGGAACTGAGGGCATTTTAGCTAAGTTTGCAAATGATACAAAGATAGGAGGGGGGACAGGTAGAATTAAGGAGGGAGGGGAGGCTGCAGAAAGATTTAGACAGGTTAGGAGAGTGGGCAAAGAAGTGGCACATGGAATATAAGGTGGGAAAGTGTGAGGTCATGCACTTTGGTATGAAGAATAGAGGCATGGATTATTTTCTAAAAGGGGTGAAGATTCAGAAATCTGAAGTGGAAAGGGACTTGGGAGTCCTAGTCCACATTTCTCTTGAGTTGAGTTGGTATTTAGGAAGGCAAATACAATGTTGGAATTTATCTTGAGAGGACTAGAATATAAAAGCAGGGATGGATTTCTGAGGCTTTATAAAGCTCTGGTCAGACTACAGTATTGAGAGCAATTTTGGATCCCATACCTCAGGAAGGATGTACTGGCCCTGCAGTGGGTCCAGAAGAGGTTCATGAGAATGATCCCAGGAATGAAATGCTTAAAGTATGAGGAATTTTTGAGGACCCTTGGTCTATAATCAATGGAGGTTAGAAGGATGAGGGGGGATCTAATTGAAACTTACAGAATACTGAACGGCCTGGATAGGGTGGACATTGGGAAAATGTCTCCATTGGCAGCACAGACTAGGACCCAAGTGCACAGCTTTAGAGTAAAGGAAAGACTCTTTAGAATGGAGATAAGGAGGAACTTCTTCAGCCAGACAGTGGTGAATCTGTGGAATTCATTGCCACAGAGGGCTGTGCAGGACAGGTCATTGAGTAAATTTAAGACAGAGATAGATAGGATCTTGGTTGTTAACAGGATCAAAGGTTGCAGGGAAAAACTGTGATAATGGGATATATCAGCCATGAATGAATGGCGGCGCAGACTTGATGGACTGAAAGGCCTAATTTTTGCTCCTGTGTTATGGTAGTCCACATTTAGACATTTCAACTTCACCAGCACATAAGTGGTGGCCACTACACTCAGCTCTGCCTCTGATTCTCTTGAATTTCTGGAAGGCTACTGGTGTCTTCCACTCCGAAGACTGATGCAAAATACCCATTCAGTTCATCTACCATTTGCTTGTTCCCCATTCCTGTTTCTCCAGTCTCATTTTCAAGTGATACAATGTCCTCCCTTGCCTCTCTCTTACCTTTTATATATCTTAAAAAGACTTGCAATCTTCTTTCATTTTATTATCTAGCTTACCCTCAAATTTCATCTTCTCCTCCCCCCATTGCATTTTTAGTTGTCCTTTGCTGATTTATAAAGGCTTCACATCCACTAGCTCCCCAGTAATCTTCACTAATTGTGTGCTCTTTATTTTGCTTTTATGCAGGCCCTGACTTCCCTTGTCAGCCATGGTTACCTCATTCTCCCCTTAGTAGGTTTACTTTTCCCTAGGATGATTTATTATTATGCCTCCCAAATTATCTCCAGAAAGCCCTGCCATTGCTGCTTCAATGTCTTCCTTGCTAGGCTCCCTTTCCAATCAATTCTGACCAGCTTCTCCCTCAAGTCACTGTTGTTATCTTTACTCAATTGTATAACTGTTCATAATCAATGTTCTTCCATTTTATTCGCTTTTCAGTCATCCGTGCCTTCTTCCTAAAACACTCCCAATTCCCTAACCTACCATGAGTTTCTGCTGCTTTGTATACTTTACTTGTGATTGGATACTCTCATTGACACATTTGTTTGGTGATTGAGCCTTTTAAGTCCTTCCTTTGAGCCAAAATAAATTTTTCCTGAGCCTGATAAAATACCGGCTTAAACGTCTGCCACTGCTCATCTACTGACCTTCCTATTTCTGCAGCCTGTTTGAGACAATTCTTTCTTCATATCTCTAAAATTAAGTTGAGGACGTTACATTGAGACCCAAGTTGCTCTCCCTCAAACAGAATTTCAAATTTTACCATATTGTGATCATTACCTTTCGAAGATCCTGCAATATTGGATCTCTCACTAATCCAGCCTCATTACACATCTTAAATCATGTGTTCCTGGCTCAGTCCTACAACTTACTGCTCTAAGAAACAACCTCTGCTATATTCTAGAAATTCAGCTTCCATATTATCCATGTGCGTCTGATTCGCCCAGTCAATATCAGACTGGAAAATAGCAAATGCAATTCCTTTATTCATAAACAAAGAGAAGCCAAAGAAAGAAAACTGCAGGCTGGATAGTTTACTATCTGTCAGAGAGGAAACATTAGAAAGCTATGGGCGGCACAGTGGCTCAGTGGTTAGCACTGCTGCCTCACAGCGCCAGGGACATGGGTTCAATTCCACCCTTGGATGACTATCTGTGTTGAGTTTGCACATTCTCCCGTGTCTGTGTGGGTATCCTCTGGGTGCTCTGGTTTCCTCCCACACTCCAAAGATGTTCAGGCTAGGTGGATTGGCCATGCTAAATTGCCTGTAGTGTCCAGGGATGTTTGGGTTAGACATGGGGGAAATGCAGGAGTAGGGGAATGAGTCAGGGTGGGATGCTCTTTGGAGGGTACTGTATACTTATCAGGCTGAATGGCCTGTTCCCGTACTGTAGGGATTCTATGATACTCCTCAATGTTGGAACAGTGCATTTGAATAACCTCAAGATAATTAGGCAAAGACAACATGGTATCATCAAAGAGAAATTGCATTTAACTAATTTATTGATGTTCTCTAAACAAGTAACTAGCATATTGTACTTAAATTGTACATAATTTCCACTTAATGTGCCAGTGCAAAGGTTATTGCAGAAGATAAAAGGTCATTGTATTGGGGTGTCAGATTGGCAAGAATAGAAAATTAGCTGGTTAGCAGGAAGTACAGATTGGGAATAAATAGTCTTTGTTTAGGCTGGCAGAATGTCACAAGTGGTGTTCCACAGGGGTTCGGGCTGGGGCCTCAACTCTTTAAAATTTAAATAAAAAGTTTGGACGACAGGACTGAAGATAAAGCAACTGAATTTGCTGATGAAGTGAGTTGTGAAGCGAACATAATGAGCTTACAAAGGGATATAGACATGTGAAGTGAGTGGACAATGGAGTGTAATGTGAGAAAGTGCGCAATTGTCCAAATTAGCAGAGAGAATGTAAAAGAAGCACATTATCTAAATGTTCAGAGGTTGCTGAGCCTCTGAGATACAAAGAGGTCAGGGTCTTGAAGTGCATGAATCACAAAAGTTAGCATGTAGGTACAGTAAGTAATCTCAAAAGCTCATAGACTGTTATGTTTTATTGAAACGGCTGAATGGCCAGCTTACATACTGTGGTCCCTACAGTATGTAAGCTGGCCTTTCAGCCATCAAGTCCACACTGACCCTCCAAAAAACATCCCACCAGACCCATCCCTCTACCCTACCCCTGTAACCGTGCGAGAGGGGAACTGAATGCAAGAGGAGGGAGGTTATGCTTTTGTCATATAGGGCATTGGTAAGAATGCATCTGAAGTAGCATAAAGTATTGGTCACCATACCTATGGAAAGACATTAATGTGTCAAAAGCAGTTCAGAGGAGGCTTACTGGACTAATACCCTGGAATGAGCAGATTGCTTAATGAAGAAAGGCTAGGCAGACTAGACCTGTATCATCTGGAGTTTAGAAGTCACAGGTGACTTATTTGAAACACTCAAGGCTTTGAGAGGACTTGACCAGATGGATGTGGAAAATATGTTTTCTCCTTTAGGAACATCTAGAGTTCATAGTTTAAAAATAAGGGGTTGCCCATTTAAGGCAGAGATGAGTTTTTTTCTCAGAGCTGTGAATGTTTGAAATTCCCTTCCTCAAAATGCAGTAGAAGCAGAATCTCTGAATATTTTTAACATAGAGGTAGATATATTTTTGATTAAAAAGGGATGGAAATATTATCGGGCAATCCAAGAATGCAGAGTTGAGGTTAAAGTCAGATCAGCCATAATCTTATTGAATGGCAGAGCTGACGCAAAGGATCAAGATGCCTACTCTTGTTCTAGTCCAAATGAGTTTCAATCACATCGAACAGTAATGAGCAATGGGCAGCCTTCAAATGAGAAAGTTTGCCTAAAACTGCCAGTTCTCTGCCACAGAAAGTGGGTGAGGCCAAAGCATTGAATATTTTCAAAGAGTCAGATACCCTTCTATCCTTTTAGCCCTAAGAATTGTATGAAGAGAAAGCAGGAACAGGATACTAAGTTGGATGATTAGTCACGATCACATTAATTGGCGAAGTAAGCTCAAAGGGCTGAATGGTCTACTCCTGCTCCTATTTTCGAAAAACTTGAAAAACATTATGTGGCATTAAGTAAGGACAGGAAGCCAGAAAGAGGTGGAATTTTGGTTCCACTATTTAATCACGATATTAGTGCAATAGAGGTAAATAATCCAAATCAGGAAACAATGACGTACAAGTAATTTGAGAAAATGTGATTTGTGATAAAGGCACGAAGTCACTTGAGAAAATGGTATACAAGACCCTACTAATAACCACACATTAGGATGCAGAATGAAGGAAGTAATAATGGGAGCTTGACAGATAAAGACCAATTGAAGAAAGATGAAACAAGACAGACTACTTTATTTCCTGTTGAGGTAAATGGTTAACTTCAGAACTCTTATGATTGAAGTGTCAAGTTTGGAAATTCATTATCTGGCTAGCGTGAACTTCAAACATTATTTTGATATATAACTGAACTTATAAATCCATATACTAAGATTTACTCATTAAAAATGTGTATGGGTGTGAATAGTACTTCAGAAAAAATAAGCAAAGATTGGAATTTTGAAACACTGTAAGAACAGTAGGGCCCTAACTGATTTTTTTTTATTACTTATATTCTTCTATCAATTTTGGTTTGGAGCTATGAACTGAGAATTATGAGCTGAATACGACTTGTGGAATTGGGACAGCTCGTGGTGAAAAAGAACAGAACAGACCAAACAAGTTTTGTTTATCTGTGAGGCCAGGCCTGGAGGATAATTGCAGGCTGATTCTTAATTAAAAAGGATCCAGCAAACACAGCAACCACAGAGTAGAACATTATGTTTAAACAGATAGCAGAAGTTGACTATTATGAAGTCAATCCTGAGAATAAGTTCAATCAAGTCTGGAAAAGACCCGATATTCAAGAAGATGGCAATTGTTGAATGGTAATTGAGGCATCAGGAAAACAGGATCAATGTATCAAGGCACAATCACAGTTGAATACTTTTTGAATTGTTTTCACAGGAGATGACTTGGCTGCTGACAACACAGCATGAAGATTTGAAAACTCCCTGTTTAATTTGCCACATCAGCTTCTGGAAGCCTGAAAAGTAGAAAGCTGAGTTGGAAGTATTGCTGCCCTTTTGTGGTTGAACTGATCAATGTTTCAGAAAACCAACCAAGCAGTCCACATTTGTTCCTGTGAAACCTTAGTAATCTGGTCAATTCTGTTATTTTCTTTTATTTATTGCCTGTGCTTGTTTGCCTGTCTGATTTGTGTTGAATGGGGGCTAAAAACAAATTCTTCGGGTTTGAAGCATAGATATAAATCAGTTTGCTTTGTTGTTTAATTTTTCTCTGCATAAGTTATTGTGTACTTAATATATAGTTAAGTCTTTTGTTTAAGATACGAAACTGGTGTCTGGAAATTAATTATTCACAAAGTCTGGAACTGGCCATTCCAGGGTCTGGTTAGCAACCATTGGAGTAACTAATGGGGTCATCAATGGTTTAATTTTACAGTGTTGCAAATACAGTAGTAGAAAAGCTGATTTGGTTTGGCTCTCTGTCTCTGTGTCATAAGATAGCTGGCAGGTCAAGTCCTGGACTTGTAGAGAACGGAGGTTTGGAATTGAATTTTGGTAGTTATAAAGGGTAATCAGATACCAGGTTTGTGCTCAGACTCAAGATAATTGGAGCACATTCTGGGCAAGGTGGGACCTGTACAGTAAGGACAGGTTGCACCTGGACCAGCAGGGCACAAATATCCTGGGAGGGAGGTTTGCTCGAGCTATACGGGATGGTTTAATCTAGATTGGCAGGGGGTGGGGAACCAGATTTGTAATTCAGAGGATGAAGTATTCAGCCTTCCAAAAGGCACAACAGGGAGTGAGGTTGTTAATAAAGAAATGTGGTTGATGGAGCGACATTGCGGACACAGGGATGGTTTGAAGTGTGTATATTTCAATGCTAGAAGTATCAGAAATAAGGCGGATGAACTTAGAACATGGGTCAGTACCTGGAACTACAATATTGTGGCCATTACAGAAACTTGGGTAACTCAGGGATAGGAATGGTTGTTGGAAGTTCCGGGATTTAGATATTTTAAAAGAAATAGGGACAGTGGTAAAAGAGGTGGCAGAGTGGCATTGCTAGTCAGGGCTAGTATATTAGCTACTGAAAGGCAGTTCGAGAAGGATATGTCTGCAGAGTCAGTTTGGGTTGAGGTCAGGAACAAGAAAGGAGCAGTCACTTTGTTGGGGTTTTTTACAGACCCCCTAATAGTTGCAGAGAAGTGGAGGAGCAGATTGGGAGGCAGATACTGGAAAGGTGCAGAAGTCATAGGGTTGTAGTCATGGGTGACTTTAACTTTCCAAATTTTGATTGGAAACGTTTTAGTTGTAATAGTTTAGATGGAGCGGATTTTGCCCAGTGCATTCAGGAAGGATTCCTGACACAGTATGTAGATAGACCAACACGAGGAGAGGCCACTTTGGATTTGGTGCTTGGCAATGAACCAGGCCAAGTGTCAGACCTGTTGGTAGGAGAGCATTTTGGCGGTAGTGATCATAACTCTGTTACTTTTACAACAGTCACGGAAAAGGAGAGGTACATACACCGGGGTACGGTTTATAATTTGTGGAAGGGTAATTATAATTACGTTAGGCAAGAACTGGGTAACATAAAATGGGAACAGATGCTGTCAGGAAAGAGCACTATAGAAATGTGGAGATTGTTTAAGGAATACATACTGCGTGTGTTTGATATGTTTGTCCCTAGCAGGCAAGGAAGAGCCTTGGTTCTCAAGAGAGGTCGATCAACTGGTTAACAGGAAGAAGGATGCTTAAATAAGATTTAGGAAATAAGGATTGGAAAAGGCTCGAGAGGGATACAAGTTAGCCAGGAAGGGGCTGAAGAAAGGGCTTAGGAGAGCTACAAGGGGGCATGAGAAAACCTTGGCAGGTAGGATCATGGAAAACTCCAAGGCTTTTTACACGTACGTGAGGAATAAGAGAATGACCAGAGAAAGGGTAGGGCCGATCAAGGATTGTAAAGGGAATTTGTGCACAGAGCCTAAAGAGATAGGAGAGGTCCTTAATGAATACTTTTCTTCAGTATTCACAACCGAGATGGACCTAGTTGTAGGGGAGGACTGTATGAAACAGGCTGGTAGGCTACAGGAGGTGGATGTTAGTAAGGAAGATGTACTAGAAATTTTGAAGAACTTGAAGATAGATAAATCTCCCGGGCCTGATGGGATTTATCCAAGGACTCTATGGGAAGGCAGGGAAGGGATCGCAGGGACTTTAGCGATGATCTTTTTGTCCTCACTGTCCACGGATATAGTGCCAGAAGATTGGAGAGTGGCAAATGTCATTCCCTTGTTCAAAAAAGGGAATAGGGATAAGCCTGGAAATTACAGGCCAGTTAGTTTACTTCAGTGGTGGGCAAATTATTGGAAAGGGCTCTGAGAGATAGGATTTATGATCACTTGGATTGGCACAGTTTGATTCGTGATAGTCAGCATGGATTTGTGAGGGGTAGATCATGCCTCACAAACCTTATTGAATTCTTTGAAGAGGTGACCAAACACTTGGATGAAGGTAGAGCAGTGGATGTGGTATACATGGATTTAAGTAAGGCATTTGATAAGGTTCCCCATGGTAGGCTCATGCAGAAAGTAAGGAGCCATGGGATAGGGGGAAATGTGGCAGATTGGATTCAGAATTGGCTGGCCCTTAGAAGACAAAGGATGGTAGTGGACGGAAAATATTCAACATGGTGC
Organism: Ginglymostoma cirratum; assembly: GCA_024137785.1. NCBI lineage: Eukaryota > Metazoa > Chordata > Chondrichthyes > Orectolobiformes > Ginglymostomatidae > Ginglymostoma > Ginglymostoma cirratum. Next base: position 44,909,766 of record JAHRHZ010000062.1, read on the forward strand.
TCAGTTACGAGTGGTGTACCACAAAGATCAGTTCTGGGTCCTCTTCTATTTGTGATTTTTGTAAATGATTTGGATGAAGGAGTGGAAGGATGGATTAGTAAGTTCGCAGATGATACGAAGGTGGGTCGAGTTGTGGATAGTGCAGAGAGCTGTTCTAGGTTAGAACATAGAACATTACAGCGCAGTACAGGCCCTTCGGCCCTCAATGTTGCGCCGACCTGTGAAACCAATCTGAAGCCCATCTAACCTACACTATTCCCTTATCATCCATACGTTTATCCAATGACCATTTAAATGCCCTTAAAGTTGGCGAGTCTACTACTGTTGCAGGCAGGGCATTCCATGCCTTTACTACTCTCTGAATAAAGAACTTACCTCTGACATCTGTCCTATATCTATCACCCCTCAATTTAAAGCTATGTCCTCTCGTGCGAGCTGTCACCATCTGAGGAAAAAGGCTCTCACTGTCCACCCTATCTAATCCTCTGATCATCTTGTATGTCTCTATTAAGTCACCTCTTAACCGTCTTCTCTCTAACGAAAACAGCCTCAAGTCCCTCAGCCTTTTCATAATACCTTCCCTCCATACCAGGCAACATCCTGGTAAATTTCCTCTGCACCCTTTCCAATGCTTCCACATCCTTCCTATAATGCGGTGACCAGAACTGCACGCAATACTCCAACTGCGGCCGCACCAGAGTTTTGTACAGCTGCAACATGACCTCACGGCTCCGAAACTCAATCCCTCTACCAATAAAACCTAACACACCGTACGCCTTCCTAACAACCCTATCAACCTGGGTGGCAACTTTCAGGAATCTGTGCACATTGACACTGAGATCTCTCTGCTCATCCACACTACCAAGAATCTTACCATTAGCCTGTGTATTCATGTTCTGTGTATTCTATGTATTCATTCCTTCCAAAGTGAATCACCTCACACTTTCCCGCATTAAACTCCATTTGCCACCTCTCAGCCCAGCTCTGCAGCTTATCTATGTCCCTCTGTAACCTGCAACATCCTTCCGCACTATCCACAACTCCACTGACTTTAGTGTCATCTGCAAATTTACTAACCCATCCTTCTATGCCCTCATCCAGGTCATTTATAAAAATGACAAACCGCAGTGGCCCCAAAACAGATATTTGCGGTACACCACTAATAACTGAACTCCAGGATGGAATTTCCCATCAACCACCACCCACTGTCTTCTTACAGCTAGCCAATTTCTGATCCAAACTGCTAAATCACCCTCAATCCCTTGCCTCTGTATTTTCTGCAATAGCCTACCATGGGGAACCTTATCAAATGCTTTACTGAAATCCATATACACCACAACAACCATTTTACCCTCATCCACCTGTTTGGTCACCTTCTCAAAGAACTCAATAAGATTTGTGAGGCACGACCTACCCTTCACAAAACCGTGTTGACTATCCCTAATCAAATTATTCCTTTCTAGATGATTATAAATCCTATCTCTTATAATCCTTTATAATTCCAACACTTTACCCACAACCGAAGTAAGGCTCACTGGTCTATAATTACCAGGGTTGTCTCTACTCCCCTTCTTGAACAAGGGGACAACAAAAAGGGACACTGATAGGATGCAGAGCTGGGCTGAGAAGTGGCAGATGGAGTGTAACCCTGAAAAGTGTGAGGTGATTCATTTTGGAAGGACAAACTTGAAAGCAGAATACAGAGTTAACAGAAAGATTCTTGGCAGTGTGGAGGAGCAGAGGAATCTTGGGGTTCATGTACACAGTTCCCTGAAAGCTTCCACCCAGGTGGATAGAGTTGTTAAGAAGGCTTATGGTGTGTTAGTTTTCATTAATAGAGGGATTGAGCTCAATGCCCGTGAAGTTATGCTCCAGCTATACAAAAGCCTGGTTTGGCCACATCTAGAGTATTGTGTTCAGTTCTGGTCACCTCATTACAGGAAAGATGTGGAAGCATTGGAAAAGGTGCAGAGGAGATTTACCAAGATGTTGCCTGGAACGGAGGGAAGGTCTTACAAGGAAAGGTTGAGAGAGCTCGGGCTTTTCTCTTTAGAACAACGAAGGATGAGAGGTGACTTGATAGAAGTGTACAAAATGATCAGAGATATAGGTAGAGTGGACAGCCCTTTTTCCTAGGGTAGAGGTAGCTATTACAGGGGGGCATAATTTTAAAGTGAGTGGAGGTAGATATAGGGGAGACGTCAGAGGTAGGTTCTTTACTCAGAGAGTGGTAGGGGCGTGGAATGCATTGCCAGAGCAGACAGTGGAGTCAGCCTCATTAGGGGCATTTAAGCAGTTGTTAGATAGGCATATGGATGATAGTATAAGGTAGGGGTGGAGGTTAGATAGACCTTAGGTTTAGGGTAAAAGTTCGGCACAACATCGTGGGCCTAAGGGCCTGTACTGTGCTGTACTGTTTTATGTTCTACGTTCTAAGATATCACTGGAAATTGTTAATAATTTCCCTGGCACAGTGCTGGGTCTGACTAAACCTAAACTAGCAGAGTTAACCAGCAGACTGGAAGAAAAGTTGCCAAAGCAAGCTAAGCAAGCAGAGATTCTAGATTTAATAATGAAACAGTTGGGTTTAGTGGAAATAGAGAGGCCAATTGGTACAGAGAGTACATTGGATACATCAGCGAACTTTGAGTCGTAGGTCAGGCGTATGAAAATGAGAAAATTGCAACTGGAATTTATCATAGAATCCCTACAGTGTGGAAACAGGCCCTTCGGCCCAACAAGTCCACACTGACACTTGGAACATCCCACTCAGACCCATCCCCCTATAACCCACCTAAGCTAGACATCCCTGAATACTACAGGCAATTCAGCATGGCCAATCCACCTAACTTGCACATTTTTGGACTGTGGGAGGAAACCGGAGCACCTGGAGGAAACCCACGCAGACGCGGGGAGAATGTGCAAACTCCACACAGACAGACGCCCATGGGTGGAATCAAATCCGGGTCCCTGGTGCTGTTAGGTAGCAGTGCTAACCACTGAGCCACTGTGCCGCCATTTCAAATGGAGGAAAAGAGAAAGAAAGGGAGGAAAGAGACAAAGAACAGGAATTCAAAGTAAAACATTGCAGTTTAGGCAAGTTAAACTCGAGGTTTGGGAAAGTGTGGAAGAGGATGGTTCTAGACATAAATATCACCGATATTTATATCACCACAGATTAAGGTAGTACAGGTTTTTGCCAAAATTTGAACAGGAAGGATGTGTTGCATTTTTCATGTTGTTTGAGTCGACAGCACCAATAAGGTGACCAAAAGCAGATTAGACCTTCCCATGCAAAGTAAATTAACTGGTAAAGCACAGAAAGCTTATGCAACATAGCAGGCTACAAAGCAAAATCGAACAGAATTGCAGAAAACAATACATTCTAACAGACATAATTATGAAGTGCTTCAAGAGGCTACATGACTCACATCAACTCCAGCCTACCAAATTGCCACAATCCTTTGCAAGTCGTCTACCAGCGCAACAGGTCCATAGCAAACACCATCTCCCTGGCCCTAAACTCATCCCTGGAATATGTGGATAGCAAGGACACCTATATCAGACTTCTGCTTATTGACTACCTAGGTGTCGGATCCCCCCTCTGTAACTGGATTCTCGACTTTCTGACCTATAGGCTGCAATCAGTAAGAATAGGCAACAATGCCTCCTATACGACAATCCTCAACACCCGTACCTCCACAAGGCTGCATACCCAAGCCCTTCTATATTTCTTATACATCATGACTGCGTGTCCAACGTCCATGCCAACTCCATTTACAAGTTTGCTGTCGACACCACCATTGTAGGTCAGATCTCAAACACCAATGAGACAGAATACAGGAAAGAGACTGTATGCTTAGTGGCATGGTGTAAAGACAAGCAAATATAATGGACGATGATTATGAACTTATACTATACCTTTCTTCTGTCATTCCCAGAAAGTTGATAAAAATAAAAAGCGGAGGAGTGAAAGGAAAGCAAGTAACCTGGGTAGGGAATGGTTAATAGTAAGTGCTCCAAGAATTCCTCCTCAGACTAAGAAGAAATTTGCTGAGGGTGGAGGTGAAGTTCGGAAACTAAACGTTTATATTGCAATAAGTCTGGCCATACAGGGGTGGCACAGTAGTTCAATGGTCAGCACTGCTGCCTCACAGTGCTAGGGATCAAGGTTCGATTCTACCCTCGGATGACTTTCTGTGTGAAGTCTGAACAATCTCCCTGTGTCTGTATGGGTTTCTTCCAGGTGTTCTGGTTTCCTCTCTCAGTCCAAAGATGTGCAGGTTTGGTGAATTTGCCATGGCAAATGCAGGGTTACAGGAATAGGATAGGCAGGTGGGTCTGGGTGGAATACTCTTCAGAGGTTTGGTATGAACTCAATGGGCTGAATGGCCTGCCTCCATGCGGTAGGGATTCTATGATATGCATTCAGAATGTTGAAACTTGCAAGGTAGACTCATGGGACTTAAAGGAAGTAATAAAAATGAGTAAGGGAAGGGAACAAAAAAGATGATACCACATACCAGGTTGCAGCTCTTAGTGTAACATGAAAGCCAGAGATGAATTCTGTCATCAGTAAAGGAAGTAATAAAGTAGATGTGGGGTATGCAGGCTTTTTGTCAAAAGGAACGGTGACTCCTTTCTCTTCAGGCAAGGTACCTAACCCATTCCAAAACTAAGAGATTTGTTAGGGGCAACACAATCAATTTTACTGGAGAAAGAATTGATTGTGCTCCAGAAGTTTCAATGGGAGCTAAGATATTAATAAATGGGACTGGTGTAAAATATATTCCGGTTCCAATATTTAAATATAACTAGAATGTTAGTTTTTTTTTAACATCACGAGAAGTAATTGCAGGAGTAGTAAAAATATTATCTGTTCAGGGAGTAGATTTACTTCTGGGTAACAATTTAACAAGACAAAAGGTAGTAGCTTCACTGATAACTATGGAATGCCCAAAGGAAGTGCAAGAAATAGAACAATTACAGGAACAGGTTCCTGGCTTCTATCCTTCACGTGTGGTAGCCAGGGCAACAGTTCAACAAAATCCAGCAATAAGTGTTGATGTCAAATAAGTTAATAAAATGATAGTTGAAACATACCTGAAAAGTGGAGTGTTTGGTATGGCACCCCTAACTACAGCCCAGAAATCTGGGATTATCCTGGATTAAATAAATCGACACAGTCATCTCATTTTAGGTTGAAGTTGTGGTATTATCTTAAGAATGGATTATGGATAAGGAAGTGGAGATACCCTCGTAGATCTTCAGATGATGAATGATCAGTGTACATCAGGTGGTGGTAGTACACGGCTATCGTAGGTAAATATTGCAAGCAGCATGAGACTCCCATTGTAGGATATGTCAGCAGTTGGAAAACACAGGTGTCTACAAACCGATATTTTACCTAGCCAAAACTGCATAAAAATGCAGTGCTGTTTCGTAAATCGTGTCATACCTGGCAAGTTGTGGGTAAACCTGAATACAAGTTTAAACCAGCACCCCTATTACCTATACAATTTTTTGAAAACCAGTCAGCAGTGTATGAGTGGAATGTGTAGGACCATTACCTAAAATGAAAGCTGGAAATTAATACATCCTCAACTATATGGATGTGACTACTCAATTTCCTGAGGCTACTCCCTTAAGAACAATCAAACCTTTTGTGGTAGTGGAAAAACTCTCTCAATTTTTAACTTGTTATGGTCTACCAATGATCAAAGAGCAAATATTATGTCAAAGCGTCTTCAAGATATCAATAGTAATTTGGGATTAAACAACTAAAATTGACTTCTTACAATCTACAAACCACGATGCTTTTGAACATATTATTGAACTCTCAAAACCCTGATCAAAGCTTGTTTTTGTGGGTGTTCAAAAGACTTGGACAAAGGATTAGATTTTCTCATATTTGCAATCAGAGATTTTCCAAATGAACATACTGGCTTCAACTGCAATAGTTTATAGCCATGAAATAATAGCACCATCAAAACCAATTAGAGATAAACTGCTAAGTCAGAAAAACAAATCTTCAATGTTAGATTAAGTGTCCAGAAGGTTAAAGGAACATGTGGTGTTGCACAAGAACATCTAAAAATTTCCCAAAACAAGATGAAAAAGTGGGCAGAAAAATGTGTAACAACCAGAATTTTTAGAGATGAAATTTGGTTGCCTTTACAAGGTGAGCTATTAGCAGCAAAATTCAGTAGTTCGTATGTAGTAACTAAAAGGGTCTGTCAGCAAACATATTAAATTGATACTCCTGATCACAGGAAAAATAATAGATAGTGCCTTGTCAACTTCTTAAGACAGTATAACGTAGAGAAAATGATGAGAATGTGTAGGTGTATCAAATAGTAAGTGTAGTAGAGGAGGATACGAGAAAAATTGATGAGAGCTAAAAAGAATTGGGCAATTCCCAAAGTGCACTTCCTACTGTTAGATTAACAAATTCAGAGATATTAGAGAATTCAGACACTATTTTCGTATCTGGAGAAAGATCAACAGAGAGATATAGTGAGATTTCTTAGAAAATACAAAGAAGTTTACATTTGGCTGTACTACATTAAATGAACATGAAGTGGAGGTACATAATTTGGACACGATAAAGCAAAACTTATATCAGTTAATCTTAGAGAAACGGGCCAAAGCATCACAGGAAATCCAATATATGTTAGAGAATCAATTAATCAAACCAATTCAGAGTAAATTGAGTTGTCCTGTAATATTGGTTACTAAACCAGCTAATTCAATTACATTATGTGTGGACTGCAGGAAAGCGAATGCAGTCACAAAGATGGATTCATAGCCTATTCCAAGGCTAGATGATGGCATTGGTAGGGTTGGTTGTGCATCATTGTTATCTAAAATTGATTTCTTAAAAGGATATTGGCAAGTACTGCTGATAATGAGAGCTAAAGACATTTCTGCATTTGTCACCTAATGGATTGTACCAATTGTCAAGTTATGTCATTTGAATGTAAGAATGTCCCAGCGATATTTCAATGAGTAATGAACAGGGTTACAGCTGAAGTGCCTAATTATGCAATTTCCTTGGACGATATTATAGTATATAGTAATAGGAATGAACATATAGACAGTTAGGAAAAATGTTTATGTAATTGCAGTCAGCCAGGTTAGTGTTAAATACAGGCAAAAAAGTAAATTGGCAAAAACTTAGGTGACATACACAGAACATGTTGTGAGAGCGGGACAACTGTCACCTAGAATGGCAAATAGTAACATCTGTAATTGACAGTCCCAATCCTAAAACAAACGGAAGAAAATGAATTCTTGGAAATGTGCAGATTTTGTCGTAAGTTTGCATTTAATTTTAGTACAGTAGCCATGCTTTTGAAAAATTTGCTATGTAAAAAAACAAAGATAGTTTGGTCAAAGAATGCCAGGCAACCTTTGAAATGTTAAGAGAAATTTTAATGAATGCACGTGTATTAACTGCACCTAACTTTTAAGAAACCGTCGAAATTCACAGCAGATACTAATGACTTTGGAATTGCAGCAGTACCCTTCTAAGGTGATCAGGCTGGAATGGAGAAGCCTGTGGTGCTTCCTGCAAAAAATGGTGCTTCATGTTTTTGAGTGCAGAGATAGAACACGCAACAATTTTAAATTATTTTTAATTCTTTTATCTTGGTTGGGAGCTGTGAACTTGGAATTGTGAGCTAAAGATGACTTGTGGACTTTGAGACAGCTTGTGCTAAAAGAAAAAGAACTGATCAAACAAGCTTTGTTTGTTTGAGAGGCCAGACCTTGAAGCTAATTGCAGGTTGATTCTTGATTAAAAGGGATCCAATAGACACAGCGACCTTGGGAAGACCATTACATTTAAACTGATAGCAGAAATTGGCTATTAACAAGATCAGGACCTGAGGATTGGTTTCAGCAGGGTCTGGAAGAAGCCCTATGTTCAAGAAGATGGCAGATGTTAAATGATAATTGAGGTATTTGGAATAGACAGTCAATCTACCAGGGCAGAACCAGAATTGAAGTTCCTTTCTTAAAAACTTTTTTTTTTGGAAATATGAGCGAGCATGGCTGCTGATAACACAGCACGAAGATTTGAAACCTCCCTGCTTAATCTGTCACACCAGCTTCCAGAAGCTCAAACTGTAGAAAGCTTAGTTGGAAGTGCTGCTGCTTTTGTCTCGTTAAACTGAGAAGCCAACCCTTACCAACATTTCAGAAAACAACTAACAGGCTGCATCTTTACCAGTGAAACCTTAGTAATCTGGCCAGTTTTGTCTTCTTTTTAACCTATCCATATCTGTGTTTATTTGTCTGTCTATGTTTTGTGTGAATGTGGGCTGAAATAAATACTTTAGTTTAAAGCATAGATATTAATCAGTTTATCGTGTTGTTTCATTTTTCTCTGCTAAAGTTATTATGTATTTAATAAACAGGTTAAGTCTTTTGTTCAAGGTACAAAACCAGCATCTGGAAATCAATTACATGTAAAGTCTGGGACTGGTTATTCAAAAGTTTGGTTAGGAATCAATGAGATAACTATTGGGGGCTTTCGATGGTTCAGTTTTACTGTTTTGGGAATACAATGTAGAAAGACTGATTTGGTTTGGCTCTCTGTCTCCATGTTGTAACACAATGAATTTTATTTGAATGGAACTACATGAAGATATGTTCTGAAATCAGCTTTCTCAGATTTCAAAGAGATTGAAACTAACAGTAAAAACTACAAAGGATGTAGGGGTCTTTTGTTCTTAAAAAACACTACAACACTACATACGGACAGAAGGAAGAAGGTTGATTATGTAATCACGTCCAAGACTTTTGAAACACCCCTATTAACTCAATAAAGAATTGATTTCAAAGCTCCAAGTATTTCTGGCGCCCAATGTTGTAAATTTTGGGTTTCTGAATTGTCAGAGATGTTTGGACAAATTAATCCATTCTTCCTGAAGCAGAATAAATGGATGTTGTCTTTGTTTATTGATATGGCAAGGCAACTTCAAGAACTTCTGAATGTGTCTGCGGACTTCAATTTCACAGCATAGTGATTAACTAAGAATGCCATGTCCCTTTGAAAAGGTTTCATCCTTAATCCTCTCAAACCATTCGTTAACAAGATGCCAGATAATGAAAGAACTGCTGTAAAACACTAAATTGTATCAGCATTTCAAAAGCACTAAGCATGGGCATACTAAAAATGGGAATTATATTTAGATTCACACGGGCTGTTATTCTAAAAACAGTTACAGGGTTTGAAAATTGAAATTTAAAGGGATACTGCAAAGAATAATAAAACATATATACACAGTCTCAGTGGTTTCAATACACAGAATGAAAATTGTTAGTGTCTGTTGAAGGAAGTAAATTAACTTGATGAATTTGGTAAAAATTTGAGATACTAAAAAACTTTCCAGTGTTTTCTTGAGTATTTTTTAAAAATGTCTCCCAAGATAAAAACAAGCAAAGTACGTTATCGCCTAGAATCAAACAAAGCCGCTTGAGTTCTGTTTTCAAAGTATTATGAGACTTCAAACGTCTTCCAGCTCTTGAATGAGAAAAGGGTGGCAACAGTTGAAAGTGCAAAATTGGATATGAGGCTGTGATTGAGACTGGAAAGTTACAGAGGAAATGTGGCAGCAAATGGGGATCGGAACAATGTGTCCAACTGTGACCAATGGTTTTAAACACATTTTAGTGAAAGGGAAGTTTTGACAACAGTAGTAAATTGATTGCTATCTCTTGGTCAAGAAGGACCGGTCAGGAGAGTTTAAAACAAAAAACACAATGAAAGGAGCAGAATGCTGACCAGTTGTTATATGACTGCTGAATGGGCCTCTCTAACTTCAAATAATGTTGATCTTGCTTTGCATACCTCCTGTTCAGCCATAACCTTGTATGCCTCGCTCTGTATAAGCAACTTATGGCCTGTCTGTCTTTGTTTGCTGTGATCTGACTGTACTGCTCATAAAACAAAGCTTTTCACTGTACTTAGGTACAAGTGACTAAAATAAATCAAATCAAACAAAACATAGTGCACAATAGTAAATAAACTTGGACAAGCAGTCTGGAGTACAAATATCTGGAATGAAACACATCCATATAAGGAAATAGAGATAACAAGCATGGGGCTGGATGAACACAGCAGGTCAAGCAGCATCATAGGAGCAGGAAAACTTGCTCCT
>JAHRHZ010000062.1:44920331-44938626 GCA_024137785.1 Ginglymostoma cirratum
TCCTGCTCCTATGATGCTGCTTGACCTGCTGTGTTCATCCAGCCCCATGCTTGTTATCTCGGATTCTCCAGTATCTGCAGTACCTTTTATCTCTCACATAAGGAAATAGTTAGTGTAACTCAGGTAGTTTAACTGCATATCCATAAGAGTGAACAGTCAGTAGTTACTTGAGGTGCAGAGAACAACTGTACAGCTTAAGTTAGTCATGCAAGTATTATTTGTAACAGAAGGTTTGGATGCTGTGAGAAAATGGTGAGGATAAATAAGCAGAAGTGTAAGTCCTTCTGAAATTAGAAGATTCAGCACTTCACAGGAAACTAAACTGCATCCTGGTTTTGCAGTAAATGACCTGACATACAGTTTATTTTATTCCAATGTTGCATGTAACTATTATGATGCAAAATGAATAAATATGATGTTTTGAGCTGTAAACAGCATAGTGTCTCTGAACAAGACATAGAGACCTCTCCTTCATATATGTGGTAGAAGCTTGAGTAAATTCACCCTGTTGCAATATACTCAGGTTTGAAGACTTTGTCTTTGCAAAACCCTCTATTACTTGGTGATGCTTGTGTCCTTGTCTTTCCTTTTATGAGAAACGAATTTGACAGTTGGTCCACCACCTGAGGCATCAGGACCATATATGAATAGATAAATTAAAATGTTACAGATCTGTTGCTAAGACCATATGAGAGTCAAGGACGCATGGAATGCTATCAGGATACTGCATAAGTGTGCAAGGATATACTAAAAGCAATTCAAAATAGAATGGTGCTAAGGATGGGAAATACTGCACTGAAGAACAGGTTTCAATCGTGTGTACCTAATTGACAAAGCATGGCAAGAAATGGTTAATGTGACCAGTAAAGTCAGAGAACATCTTAATCAGCAAGGCAATGAAATTTACTCCTCACAGAAACCGACCTTAAACAATTAAGATAGAGTGAAACATATTTATACCTGCTAAAGTTAATAGAATTGAGGAAAATGTGGGTTTGAACAACACAAGAGCTTTGGAATAGGAATGCTTAGTAAGAAGTATCCTGAGGACGGATATAGATGTAGAGAGTTGGAGATTATTAAGTCCATGTATAATGTTGTCTTAATGTTATTGAATAAAGTGATCTGTGGATAGAGGAGTGGATAATATCAAAGCAAATTAAGGAGCAAAAATTTGAGTCGATATTATTCAAAGATATTGAGTCGATATTTTTATGGTTAATAGAAAACGGTCAATTTTAAAATAATATCTGGAAATAATTAAAAATAATAGAAAATTGATCATAGAAAATATAAATGTAAATAATTTGAGCAGATCATCACACTCATAAGTTTAAGAAACCGTGGGAAAGAACAACTACACGACAACGGTGAGGAAGTAAGATCACGTCCTGTAAAAACTTAAGACTCCAAGGAAGTTTTTAATGATCCACTCAAGTTGTAAGTAACATATATAACTCAGAAAATGATCAAATTTCATCCTTCATCAATTGTAATATGATTAGTGACTTGTTTAATGATTACAATGACACCAGTGAAGATATAGAATATGAATTATCATACTTAGTTAAGGGAATAAAAATTATGAGAAGTATTTAAAGTACAGTCAGTAGGATCAGAGTAACATCTTTTGCATCAGCTCCTCCAATCTTAACTGAATAGAGCATGTAAGATTGCTCGGAATCAGAATCACTCTCTACGATAGGAATATACCAATGTGGTTAGAAATAACTAGAGAGTGACCATTGCCTTCATAAAAACATTTATGTGTAACAAGTCACAGCAGTAATTTAAACACGGTAAGGGTGAATATCCCATGTGATAACCAAATTTCTGTCATAAATCAACTTACAGCATGCAATTGACAGACAAAACGTTGGTAATTTAGAATTGTAATTGCAGCCGCAAGACTAACTGTTTTGTTTCAAGTCCAGTCTCTCAAAGTCAAAAAACAGACAAAATACTCCCAAGCCCATCAGCCTTATGCAGGAATAATCGTATGACAATTGATCAAATGTAACATTTATATTAAAGTTATACACTTTACAACAATTAGTAGAAATTACCATACTTTCTGATCTTTTGTATTAAGATAAATAAGGCATATAAACTGTTTCTAAGATTCTTTACAGCAGAATCAATCCGGGAAAAAAAAAACTGTGATAGGCAGGAACTGCCGATGCCGGAGAATCTGAGATGACGAGGTGTAGAGCTGGATGAACACAGCAGGCCAAGCAGCACCAGAGGAGCAGGAAGGGTCTAGACCCGAAACGTCAGCTTTCCTGCTCCTCTGATGCTGCTTGACCTGCTGTGTTCATCCAGCTCTACACCTTGTTATCTGTGATATGCAAGTGTCTGATTTTATGGTAACTTCGCTAATTAAGCTCAAATTGAGACATGAGGTCAAGACATCAATCATTGAGTCCAGATTACAAAGGCCTGCCTTTTCCCTTTAACAAAGAAAACAAAGAACATTTATTTTAGCAAAGTCATAATACCAAACTTAATGAAAAGAATTAGGAAAGTTGATGGTCTAGTCATATTATCACTGGACTGTCAGTACAGAGAACTCGGTAATTTTCTGGGGACTTGGGTTCGAATCCCACTGCAGCAGATGATGGAATTTGAATTCAATAAAAATCTGGAATTAAGAGTCTAATGATGACCATGAAACCATTGTCAATTTGGAAAATCCAATTGGTTCTCTAATGTCCTTCAGGGAAAGAAACTGCTATCCTTACCTGGTTTGGCCTACATGTGACATAGACGCACAGGAATGAGACTAACTCTTAACTGTCCTTTGGGCAATAAATGCTGTCTAACCAGTGACATCCTCATCTCATAAATGAATATTTTTTTAAAAATGGACCTATGGATAACCGACAACTTAAGGAGTCAGTCCAGAGATAGTGACTTTGGTCAACGGCAGCTATAGTGATTGTAACAAGGTCAGCCAACTGGAATTCATACGATATGAGTTCCCAATTGGGACTGTTAATCTTGTCCAATCAGGGAACCCTGGTTGATGTATAAAATGGGCGAGTGTCAGAGATACTGATATTCTGGTACCTGACCCTGCATGAGGCAGTTAAAATTAAGGACTGTTCATGTGTAAATAAATGGTGACTTGGTGTTAGGATACAGGCCTCTGTGCAGTTATTTCAACCACCAACATTAAGAAACAATTAGAAGTTTATCAAGCATTGATTAAACTAGTCAACAATAATTCTTGTTTGTCTTAAGCAATAGTATGTATTTATGTGAGTGATCATGCCATGGGCTGCGGGCTAGAAAGAACTAATAAGCAATAGCTTTCAGCATCCAAGGCATTCGTAGTGAGAAAGTTTAAAGTAATTCTGGTTCCAAACTGGGAAAAGATGGCCCTTGAGGTATTAGGCGACAAGGCTTACTTGGGCATTTGCCAAGGGCCACTAGGAGGGAATGAAAGGGGAAAAATAGACAGTGTAGGTTTTATGGTAATCACAAGTACTTACCAACAGTTAGAAGATATACTTACAGTTAGAAGTTGTGAACATGTCATAGATCTGTGGAATTCACTACCCCAACAGTATGACGGATACCAGGACACTGAATAAATTTAAGGAGACAGACAGATATTTAATTAGTAGTGGGTTGAGGGGTTATGGACAGCGGACAGTAAAGTGGAGTTGAGGCTGATATGAGATCAGCCATAATTGTATTAAAGGGCAAAACAGGCTGACTTGTCCACATCTGCTCCTTGTTCTTATGTTACGTTATGATTGGATAATCATGCATTAGTTTGAATATATTGAATAATGTGTACTAATCTGGAATGTAGAATACATGAAAACTGTTGGATAGAGATATGGATGAGTCAATGTGTAAACATTTGGATGGAAATCACTATCTGCAGAAATTGCTGCTTAGAAGCTAGTTATCTGTAACCGTAGTACAAAACCTCTTATTATCATACAAAATTGAGCTGTATGTTATTTTTGGTATGCACAGCTCCCATAAAGCACAGAAATAAATGTATTTATTTTTGGTATGTACAGCTCCCATAAAGCACAGAAATAAATAATGTACAGAAATAAATATTTAAGTGAAGAAACCTGAGTTTCATCTGGTCTAAGAAGGAATAAAATGTTAAAATCATCTTTTTAAAGGCATTCAGTTAAATCATGATTTAGTGAAAGGGAAACCATGTCTAACCAATGTATTGGTGTTCTTCAATGATGTTAGGTGGACAAAAGCGAACAGTTGGATGTACTGTACTAAAGTTTCCATAAGCCATTTGATAAATACCACACCATTGGTATTTCAGAAAAGAAAAACAGTTTAGTGGGTAACGCATTGGCATAGGTAGAAGATTGCCTAGCTAACAGTAAAGAAACAGTAAGCACAATGAACCTTTTTTCTGTTTTGATTTGATTTATTATTGTCACATACACCAAGGTACAATGAAAAGTGTTGTCTTTTGTGCTTTACAAGCAGTTCGTACTGTACAAATGCATCAGGGTAACAGAACAGAGTGCAGGATACAATGTTACAACTGCTGGGAAGGTGCAGAAAGAGAGAGATCAGCATTACATTTGAGAGGTCCATCCAAAAGTCTGATAACAGCAGGGAAGAAACTGTTCTTGAATCTGTTCATACAGGAATACAAACTTTTATATCTTCTGTCCAATGGAAGAGAGCATAACTGAGGTGGAAGGGGTATTTGATTATGTTGGTTGCTTTCCCAAAGCAGCAGGAAGTATAGATGAAGTCAATGGATGAGAGGCTGGTTTCTGTGATGAACTGGGCTGTGTTCACAATTCCCTGTAGTTTCTTTCATTCTTAGGAACAGCAGTTGTCATACCATGCTGTGATGTATCCGGATAGGATGTCTTCTATGGTGCCTCTATAAAAATGTGTAAAAGTTTTTATGGACATGCCAATATTCCTTAGCTTCATCTTTGGCAAGATGTATCGAGTGGTGAGTCACCAGGATTAGTGGGGACTCAGCTTTGTATAATTTATATAAATGACTTGGATGGAGGGACTGAAGGCATGGTTGCTAAATTTGCTGCTAGCAGAAAGATAGAAAGACAATTAAATTGTGAAGGGGGCTTGAAAAGGCTACAAAGGGATATAGATAGGTCAAGTCAGTAGGAAAAGAATGGGAAATGGAATATAATGTGGGAAGTTGTAAATTTGTCCACTTTGTTGGCCAAATAAAAAATGAAACAAATTACTTAAATGGTAAATAGTTGCAGAGGCTCAGAGATGCCAAAGGATCTAGGTAACTTCGTGCGTGAATCATAAAAAGTTACAGTAAGTACAGGTAAGTCAAATATTTAGGAAAGCAAATAGAATGTTATTGTTTATTACCATGGGAATTAAATACAAAAGTAGTGAGGTTATACTTCAGTCATATATGGACCACATTTGGGTACTACGTACTGTATGGGTCTCATTATTTAAGGAAAGATGTAAATACTTTGGAAGCCGTTCTGAAAAAATTATACTCTAATACCTGTAATGGGCAAGTTGTTTGATATGGAAACATTATGCAGGCTAGGCTGAAATTCATTGGCATTTAGAACAGCAAGAGTGATTTGATTGAAATATATAAAGATCCTGTGGGGTTTTTACAGGGTGCATATGGAAATGATATTTCTCTTGTGGCAGAATTCAGATCTAGGGGTAACTGTTTGAAAATAAAGCATTGTCTATTTAAGATGGAGATAAGGAGAATTTTCTTTACATCAAAGAGGGTGGTGAGTTTTTGAAACTCACTTCCTCAAAACAGTGGTATAAACACAGTCCTTGAACATTTTAATGTATAGATAGATTGATTCTTATGAGCAAAGGGGTGACAGATTGTTGCGGGTTGGCTGTAATGTGAAGTAATCTGATTAGCCATCATATTACAGAATTGTAAAAAGGTTTGAGAGTCCACATGACCCACCGTTGATCCTAATTTGTAAATACTTTTAGTCAACTGCTCAGATGTTTTATGACCTTCAACTGAAACAGGTGGGATTTGAACCAGAGCCTTCTGGCTCCGAAGCAGGGACACGACCAGTGTGCCACAAGAACCATGTGATTCTAATTTGTATTTTCCACCCAAGTCCTCTGTTGTACAACTCTCCCTCAGATGAAATAGCAAACAAAATATTCACCTCCTTGGTTAGGACTGCAGCCCAATTATGCTGGATAACTCATTATTTGCAGATCGTCACTCTCTAAGCTATGTGCAATGCCAGTATTTGAACTGGAGATTGGGAGTGCCACCAAATCAAGAGGACAGCTGTGCTATTGCTTTCTCTATTCCTCCCAGGTGTAGTGTGGCTGGAAGATGGCAGTTCTCCGATGTCTAAGAACAAGAAATCAGAAAGGAGAAGGCTGGATTGATGGCGCATTCCTAGATCTCTTGCTTTCTATCTACAGCTTGTTCAACATGCCAGATGGCAGAATAGGGAGGAACTTTAAAAGAGTACGTGGCTGTAGAATATCTTTACTAATCTCAGTGACGTTGAATGTTACAAATGTGTCACAGTCATGATGCAGAGAAGCATTTCCCTCATGAAGCTCAAGAAACGAAGTGTCCTTTCCCCCAAACAATTTAGCTATACTCCCCCCTGTTTCAGGTCACAATGCACTCAGTGTTACCCTGTGTTTTGGTAATGTTCTTTCCAGTAGTGACGTGTTCGAGGTATGTTTAAGGAATAGGAACTGGCCTAAGGCTGAGATAATTGGTTTGAGTATGAAGCTGTGGTGAACAATCTGTATGTCAGACATGGGTCTAGAGTATAGTAGACTGTTCCTAAAAAAACTGATGGGCATGTAGATGCATTAAGCAATGGATGGTTAATGAAATGATTTGGAAATGTTGTGTCATTATGTATTCATTGATTTTGACCCTTTGAGTAGGTTTCTTATACTTTTTTTGGCACTGCTACTAAGTTCCTGGCAGGGACTATCTTCTGCGAATTGGTCTGCCAGGTGACCAGTTTCCACTGCGTTCTGATCCTAGAAGGCCTCTTGGTCATTGAAACATGATCTCTACACTTCCACCATAAAGGTTGCATGCACTGGATCTGGGAACTTGGGAGCCCACACTCTGCTGCAGTGTTCTACTTTTCTGGTTTAGGATTCCTGCATCAATAAGAGTAGACTGTCTTTGCAAGGATAATGCAGGGCTTTCTGTGAAAGCTGCCTGGCTCCCCACTTTGCACTTTGATTGCTAACAGCATGGGTCCTGCTTCGATGATGGGCACAATCAGCTATATGAGAAAATAGCCAGAGTGTGCAACTGCTGTCCCAACCACTAGCTTTCCAAATTCAAAAATTGGCACAGACCAGTTTCTAGTCCATAGAGTTCAAAATGAAACATCAAAACAAAGCTAATGATAAATGTTCAGCTCATAATTCAATAGAAAGAGTACTAGACTGAAGACGTTAACTCTGCTTTCTTGTCACAGATGTTGCCAGAACCGCAAAGTTTCTCCAACAATTTCTGGTTTTGTTTACTAGAATGGCTCCAAGGATAAAAGGATATAGGCTATATTCAGAGATGAGAGAAACACAGGTTGCTGTCTTTAGATCAGAGAAGGTCAAGAGGACAGAGGTGTTCAACAAGCAACAAAAATCTGTTTCAAGTGGCAGAAGAGTCAGTCTTAAAAATACACATTTTAAAGACAATTTTAGTGCTTCAAATGTCCCCTTAATGTTCTTTGCTCAAACGAAAGCAGCCGCAGCTCTTGTAACTTCAAGTCCTGTATCATTTTTGTGAATTACTTTTGAATCCTCTCCATGGACTTCAAACATTACTAAAGTTAAGCACAAAAAATATCATCTTGTAATTCCACAACATATTCCAATCCATTGAATCATTAAAATAAAATCATTTAAATATCTCTACTTTGGAAATTGTTAAAAACATTAATTTCAAGCCTTCTTACACAGTTCTTTGTTGGCATTTGATATTATTTGAAATATATCTTGTTCACTTGTGCCCCACTGTTCCTTTTTCAAATCACCTGAAAATGAATTAAAAATATAATTTGATTTATTCAGTAATTACATTCAAATTTTACAATGTGTACACATAATTAGCCATCCCCTTTTCAAAAAATAAATATTGTTTTGTCAATGCTATTTTTCATTGGAGTGTATTAGCTATAAGGCGAGGTTGGACAAATTTGGATTGTTTTCTCTCAGGCATCGGAGGCTGAGGGGCAAACTGTTAGAAGTATATAAAATCATGACAGACTTGGATAGGGTGGATAGTCACAGTCTCTTTCCCACGGTGAAAATATCACATAAAGAGGACATAGATTTAATGTGAGAGAGAAACTTAAAGGAGATGTGCAAAGAAAGCCTTTTTTGGCACAGAGGTGGTAGGTGCCTGGAACTTGTGCCCCATGAAATGGAAACCTCTTCCCCATACCAATCCTTTAGCCACATGTTTACTTGCCTAATTTTCTTATCTTCTTGCCAATTTGCACATGGCTCAGGCAATAATCCAGTGATTATAATCTTTGTGGTCCTTTTCTTTTAATTTTTTTCCTAATTCCTGACATTTTCCAAACAAGACCTCTTTCCTACTCTTGCCTATGTTGTTGGTGCCAACACATACCACAATAATTGGGTCCCCTCCTCCTCTTCCAGTATGCTTTCAAGCTGACTCGTGATGTTCTTCATCACCAGGTAGGCAACACACTGTGTGGGGCTCTCGATCCTATTCACAAAGGATGCTATGTGTCTCCTATCACTACTTTTTGTACTCTGGCCTCTTTGAATGGCTTCCAAGACCAGTTTCACCATCCTACCCAAAGTCTCTTTCCTTACTCATACAGGAAGCAAGTATTTCATACCTGTCAGACAAGTCAAGAGCTGAGCTTCCTCCAATTCTACATTCAGATCTCTCTACAGGCTTCACTTGTCATACCCTCATGTTCCTGACCGATGGCCAAATTTGAACTATTTCAGCGACAGGGTGCGACTGCCTGGAACACAGCATCAAGGTAACTCTCCCCCTCCTGGACGTACTGCAGCGTCTGAAGCTCTGATTCCAGCTCATCAACTCTGAGCTGAAATTCCTCTAGCTGTAGACACTTACTGCAGATGTGGTCACTGTAACTAATAATGGGGTCCACCAGCTCCACATCAGGCAAGAATAACACATTGCTTGTACAATGTAGTGATTAGAACCAGGTGGGCCTCATCGGCTACAAGGTTCTTGATTGGGGTTGCGAGCCAGGTCCAATCAGCAAAGCCCTGGCTGACCAATATAACCAGGAGATTCGTGTCCCTGGAAATGGAGCATGTGGTGTGCACCGGCACTCTCGATGCCTTTCTGGAGAGGTGGGAATCACTGGGTGTGGAGTGCTTTTTTTGATTTGATCTTGACCCTCCCCCTCACTTTTTCTTTCACATAGGCATTGCTCTGACAAGGGCTCTACTTGCTACTGGATTTTGGTCACATAGGTATTTTTTCCTGGTTAATTATGTTAATAAAGTTATTTGCACACCTGGTGTTTTTTACTGAGTCTCATTAAAAAAACTAGGAGATTGGTATCTCTGAAAAGGGAGCACGAGGTATGCACCAGCAGTCTCGATACCTTTGGGGAGAGGTGGGCACTGCGAGGCATGGAGTGCTTTATTTCCCCCTTGAACTCTATTTTGATTTGATCCCTACCCTCCCCCTCACATTTTGTTCACATGGACATTGCCTTCAGAGGGGTTCTGCTTGCTACTGGTTCTTCGGTCACATGGGTGTTTTTCCTGGTGGTGGACTATCAATAAAGTTGTTACATACCTAGTATTTTACTGCGTCTCACACCTACACATGGACACCTAAAAGAATAACCATGAGATTAGAATCTCCTCAGTTCAGGGGACTGAATCTGAGCTGACTGGTCGTAGCCAGTGTACTGTGCTCAAGTAAATAAGAGGTGACTTGGTGATGGGATACCGGCCTCTGTGCTGTTATTTCATTGGACATGATGGTTGTCTCTTTAATCCATTCTCCCACTTTTCTTATATATTTATACTTGACTTCTCACAAAAAAATACAAAATATAACCAGGAGATTAGAACCTCCTTAGTTGAGGACTGACTCCAAGCTAGCTGGCCACAGCTAGAGTATTGTGCGCGAGTAAATAAAGGGTGACTTCATGATGGCATACTGGCCTCTGTGCAGTTATTTCAGTGGGGACGGGAGAAAAAAAGATGTGCCTGAAGAACAGTTGCTTGCAACTGTAATCTTAGACTTGGGGTAAACATTTCTGGCGTCATGCCTCTATTTGGAAAACATGATTCATTAAATGAAAAGCAACAAGTAATCCTTCTGATGGTGTGTGAACCCACAGCATTTCCGGTTATACAGGGCTTAACTTTCCCAGAGGCACCAGACACTGAAACCTTCCAAGAGCTGTCAGAATTGTTTAAGGTACACTACAACCCCAAAACCTCCTCCAATCTTGAGATGATGTCGGTTTTGTTCGGCTGTTAGAGGACCGGGTGGGGGGAATCTGTATCAGGATTTTTGACGAGGTTATGACGACTGGTAGGGGCATCTGATTTTGGGTTCACGCTGAATGAGATTCTAAGACACCATTTGGTATGTGGGATTAATGACGTAAACATGCATAAGCAATCCAATCGTATTCTGCACATTCGGCCAGCTTCATACCATCCGTCATCCAGTGGTCTAGCAGAAAGAGTGGTCCAAGGTAGGCTTAAAGGTTGAAGGTAGGCTTAAAGAAAAAGCCTACTGCATCAATTGATACCAAACTGTCCCGGTTTCTGTTCGATTATAGGACCACCCCACATGCAACAACAGGGATAACTTCTGCAGAGTTGCTGATGGAGAGAAGACTTTGCACCAGGTTAAACCTGATATTTCCAGACCGAGGGGAGGGGAAGGATGAAACAGCTGCAGGAATGCCAATGCCAGCCAAATGCCTCCAGTAGTTGAGAGAGCCAATCTAATTCAAAGGATGAAGGTTGGTGCCGGAACCATGGAAATGGCCCTGTATGGTGAGGTTGATGCAAGGTCAGGTCTCATGACTTGCAAAGTTAAGGTAGGTGAGGCAGTCCTGAACAAACGTGTGGATCACCTGAAATCTGTTACCTCACAAATGGGCCAGGAGGAAAACATACCTAGCCCCTCAGAACAGCCAGAAGGCCTGTCAGAAACAGTAGGTGCTCCCCCTCCATCGAGTGTAAAGGTAAACTCAGAGTACGAAATGGGTGCAGCCTCAATACCATTACTGCTGGAAGAAGAGAAAGACACTCTCCCAAGATGTTCCAGACGCTAGAGACAGGTCATGGTTCGGTACATGCTGTCTGCATCCAACTCTGAGTCAGAGGAACTGGACCTGGGGTGAAAATGTCACAAGAGAAGCTACAAGCAAAAGACCAGGCCTAAATCCCTGGACTTGTGGCAGAGGGACGATGTAGTGATTGGAACCAGGTGAATCCACTGACCACAAGGTTCCTGATTGACCCAGGTTAGCAACCCCAATCAGGAAAGCCTTGACTGGCCAATATTGCCAGGAGATTAGAATCTTCTCAGTTGAGGACTGACTCCAAGCTGGCTGGTCATAGCTGGTGTACTGCGCACATATAAATAAAGGGTGACCTGTTGACAGCCATTTCTTGTGCAGTTAATTAGGTTTTATCTAAAAAATATTATATCTCAGATAGTTAATTTATTCTACTTCTTTTTGAATCTACTATTAAAGGTTAGTCCCCATTGGCTGTGCCTTTCTGTACTCAGGTGAGTCTCATTCGAAAGGGTGTCCTCATCAGCAAAATAGCAAACAGTGCAGAACACATCAGGTCATTCCTCTCTGTCCAACAATGCCACCAGAAGCAGCTGAAGGTCAAGAAACAGTTCAGAAAAATGTTGAATATTGAGCAGTTTCAAGACCCAAGCAAGTCAGCGAACTTCCAACAATATCTGCAGCAAATCTCCATGACAATCATTCAAATGGAGTGGAGGAAAACTGGAAAGAGCTGAAGACAATTATTATCACACACTTTGAAGAAACCACTGGCTACAAGACTAGGAAACACCAAGTGTGGTTCAACCAGAATGACTACTTGATCCAAGTCCTCATTGACAAGAGGAGGAAGGTTCTCCACATCTGGCAAAACATCAACACCAACAAGACAGAGACCAGTAAAGGTGGGTTATAAATAAGAACTAGGGTAATCAAAAACCAATGGTGGATTGTAAAAGCTAAGGAGGTGCAACTCCTTGACGACAAGCATGACATCCAGTGCTTCTTCAGAGCTACTCAGGCAATATATGTAGGCTAACATCCCATGCCTTAATCCAATGGTGAGCAAGAACGGAATCATTTTCAGTGACAAAGAAAATATAAGCCTTCAATAGAAAGAACATTTCATAAATCTCCTAGATCATAATACAATCATCTATGAGGACATGTTTGAGGAAATCCCCCAAATTCTATCAATGATTAATATGGATCCTACTTAGTGTGGTAGAAGTTGAAGCTATCATTGAGCAGATGAAGAATGGAAAAGCTGCAGCAGTAGACGGGATTCCAGCAGAGATTTTCAAAAATAGAGGAGCAGAGCTCACCCTTAATCACCTTCAACTGGTTCTGAAAATCTGGGAAAAAGAAGAAACCCTTGTCAATCTCAGGAATGCTGCCACAACCACCATCTTCAAGAAAGAAGACAAGTGGATTGTGAGGACTATCAAAGAATCTCCCTACCCTCTGCTACTCAGAAGATCATTGCCCAAATCCTCGCTAACTACCTTAAACCAGGCTCTGAGGAAATCTTCCCTGAAGGCCAGTGTAGCTTCCAACCAAACTATGAAACTGGACATGATTCTCACTGGGCAGCATCTCCAAGAACAACAACAACTACTCTACACGGCCTTCATTAATCTGACCAAAGCTTTTGACTCAGTCAATTGGGAAGTGCTACAGAAGACCCTGTCAAAGGTCAGCTGTCCAGAGAAATTCATCAACATCTTCCATCTCCTCCATGACAAGGTGTCAGTGACAGTTCTCACTGATGGAAATATGACAAAAACATACAGGTACAAGTCATTATCCCCACCCTTTTCTCCATCTTCATCACCACCATTCTTCACGTTACTAATGATAAGCTTCTCAGTGGTGTGGACGTTGTCTACAGTATGGACAGAAAATTTTAAACCTCAACTAGTTGAAATCCAAGAAGAAAGCGACTCTGACATTGCTTATGGAACTTCAGTGTATGGCTGACAATGCCCTTTCTGCTCACTTGGAAGAGAACGTTCAAGCCTAGTTTAACGTATTTGCGGAAATATAACCAAAGAAGTTCAACCTAAAGAAGGCTCAAGTCCTTCACAAAACTGTCCTAGAGCATGTTCTGGTCTCTCCATCTGTTAAAATCAACAGAGAAATCCTCCTAAGCATGAAACACTTCTCTTATCTGGGGAGTCTCTCTGATCTAAGGCTGAGATCGATGCAGAGATCCAACATCACATCCAGCCAAAGCATTCCCTTTGGACACCGAAAGATGAGAGTCTTGGCAACAGTGACATCCATACTGATACTAAGATCGTCATGTGTAAGGCAGTTGTCTTCTCAACTCATTTACTATGGTTCAAAAACCTGGACTATATATAGTCACCACCTCAAGGTCCTGGAGTAGCACCATCTATGCTTTTTGAGATGAATTTGGAGGTGGGTACAATTACAATGTTTAAAAGGCATCAAGATGGATATATGAATAGGAAGGGTTTAGAAGCATATGGCCCAAATGCTGGTAAATGGGACTAAGTCAGACTGAGATATCCAGTTGGCGTAGATGAGTTAGACCGAAGGGTCTGTTTCCCTGCAGTATGACTCTATAACAAGCTCAATAACATCAGCATTCTTGAAGAAACCAATCACACCGAAGCCATGGTCATTTGAAATCAACACCACTGGGCCAGCCACAAGCTTTGGATGCCTAATATCTTGCTGCCAAAGCAGATCTTCACCCAGCTCAAGGAAGGCACTCAATAGAGAGAAGGACAAAGGAATGGTTTCAAAGACTCTCTGAAGACTTATGTCATGAAATGCAACATTGACATCAATGTCTGGGAGACGCGCACTCAGGGGAAACCGACTTGGACTAACCTCCTGTCTCAAAAGGACACAATTTTTTGAGAACACTCATCAGCAAGAAGGGACGAGGAAATGGAGCCTGAGAAAAGTATGCCAAAAACCTCGAGTCCAAGGACCAATTCCACCTCTAGAAACACCTACCAAGTGTGCAGTCGGAGATGCAACTCCATGATCAAGCTCATCAGCCATGCAAGGACCCACGGAACCCATGATTAGTGACATAGATTTTGCTAGATAGATAATCATACTTATTGGCAAGTGATTGTCAATGCCAATTTCTGATAATTCAGTGCTGTATCATGATTCCAGTTGTTGTTATTACTAGTTAAGTCAGATCCAAGACTGAAACTTAGTCTGACAGATCAAATTTTTTGTTTGGTTTCGGCTTTAACAAAGTGGTTTCCTGCTGAAACATATGCATGCAATGGAGTAGATTTGGTTTTAACAAAAACTCTAAAGTTTTTTAAGCAAATGAAATGAAGATAAAATTGAAAAGTCCAAACTATATTCATAAGGCTTTGAATACTTGGAAAACATTGTAGAAATACCATCTCATCAATACCAAAATACCCCATGACAGTACAAACGTACTCTTTGTACCATACACCAAGAAAAAGCTCTTTTCCAAACACATTGAAAGGATTATGTTAACTGTGACTTCAACTTTCAGTCTTGAAAATCTGATAGCCTGGAGCTTACATGTGCCTGAGTTTAGAAGTTCTCACCTTTAAAAAACCTCTTCAGGGTTTTGATCCAAAACTTGGCTGGCACTACCATGAAACTCCTTACTCTAAGGAAATCTAGTTTTACTATCTTCTTTCCTTCACAGTAGTTATGCCTTATACATTCTTCTTCATCCAAGGCCTTCTACAAAACTGTCCCAAACTGAACAAAAAAAAAGCAAAAAAAATCCAGAATTTTCTAAGAGAAACATAATGCACAGTTGTTTATCTTGTTTGATAATAAACCCTCCAAAGGTAAATAAGAAATCCTGAAAGTTACTCCCTCAAAGTGTTTGAACAAAAATTCACTCCTGTGTATTTATGAATTGGAACACAATCTCTAAAAGTCATACCTCAATATCTACTTAATTTTGTCACCTTGTCTCCTTATATAAGATCACAGAATGATGTACAATTAGACATTATTCAGTGCATCATAATTGTACTAGCTCTTTGGTAAGCTTCGCAATGAATTCCACTTGCTCAGCTTTACCCATAGTCATGGAATTTTCTTCCCCTTCTAACATTTTTTCAATTCTCTTGAAAATTCATATTGAATTTCTTTCCACTACCTTTTCAACCTGTGCATTCCAGATCACAACTTACTTTGTAAAATTTCACATGTAGTGCTTCTTTTTGCCAAACACCATAACACTATGTGCTCTGATCCATCTGTCTTCTCCGTTATTCAATCAAAATGACTTACTGATTTTGAACACATGTACAAAATCTTTTAACCTTTTCTACTCAAAAAACAACCCCAGCTTTCTTGAACATCAACATAACTCAAATTCCTCATCCTATTAAATCTCCTGTCATCCTCTTAAAGGCTTTGATCTCATTCCTAAAGTATAGTGTCCAGAATTAGGTTCACAATTCAAGTCATTTACACATTAAAAATAAGTCTACATGCAAACTAATTCAACACACAAACCTTGTACAGGAGAATTCATATTGTCCACCTGCAGGAAAAGAACAGTGTGTTACAAGTGGAAATAAATACCTACATGTTAACAATATTTTATCATGCTAGGCTCTTACCGAATTGATATATATGTACACAAGGGATAAGACTAACAGCATTGCAGTCGGAAGGTCCATCTTCTGCTGTCAGTGCTGCCTAAATCCCTAGACGTACCTGAACATAGAAAAGGACAGTTTATTAAATATAGATAATAAAGACCATGAAACACTACGAATAATTACCTCAACTCCACCAGATACAGATGTGTGCTCTGATTATGGTTTACAGCCAACATGAAACCAGGAGGATGGCGGACAATTTGGAGGTGTCCAGTTTGAAAGCCCTAGGCTCAACATGTATGCTCAAGCCGTCAGGGAATGTGTAAATGCCAGACTCCTCAGCCGCACTCACAAGGCCTCAGACAACATCACCCAAGCACAACACAACACCATCCATGCTCTCAAGACCAAGCGCAACATTGTCATCAAACCCGGAGACAAAGGAAGAGCCATCGTTATACAGAATAGAACAGGCTATTGCAAGGAAGTATAAAGACAACCAAACAACCAGGAATACTACAGACTACCTGCCGATCCGACCCAAGAGCACACCTGTGAACATACTGATCAAGGCTTTTGATCCAGTCCTTCAGTGTACCCTACACACTCTCATCCCACGTACTTCTCGCATAGGGGACTTCTACAGCCTTCCAAAGATTCACAAAGTCAACACACCTGGATGTACCGTTGTATCAGGCAATGGGACTCTATGCAAGAACCTCTCTGGCTATGTCGAGGGCATATTGTAAACCCACTATACAGGGAACCCCCAGATTCTGTCACGACACCACAGATTTTTTTCAGAAACTCAGCACCCACGGACCAATTGAACCAGGAACATACTTGTCACAATGGACGTTTCAGCACTCTACACCAGCATCCCCCACGATGACAGCATCGCTGCAACAGCCTCAGTATTCAAAACCAACAACTGCCAATTTCCAGATGCCATCCTACAAGTCATTTGCTTCATCCTCAACCACAATGTTTTCACCTTCGACAACCAGTCCTTCATCCAGATGCACGGAACAGCCACGGGAACAGATATGCATCCCAATATGCCAACATTTTCATGCACAAGTTCGAACAAGACTTCTTTGCGGCGCAGGACCTCTGAACAACGCTATACACCAGATCCATTGACAACATTTTCCTTCTTTGGAGTCATGGTGAGGAATCATTGAAACAATTATACAGTGATATCAACAAGTTTCATCCCACCATTAGACTTACCATGGACTATTCTTCAGAATCAGTCTCACTCTTGGACACACGCATCTCCATCAAGGACAGATACCTCAACACCCCACTCTAATGCAGGCCTACAGATAATCTCAAGTTGCTGCACTTCTCTAGCTTCCTCCCTGAACATATTTAAAAAGCCATCCTGACGGACAAGCACTACGCGTAGAATCTGAAAAGATGAGGACTGCGACAGGCACCTGGAGGTGCTGAAGGATGCCCTCAAAAGAATGGGATATGAAGCTCAATTCATCAATTGCCAGTTCCAATGCACCATAGCGGAAAACCGTAATGACCTCCTCAGAAGACAGACAAGGAATATGACAAATAGGGTACCCTTTGTTGCCCAGTAGTTCCCAGGAGCGGAGAAACTATGCCATATTCTTCACAGCCTTCAGCTCATCATTAATGATAATGAGCACCTCGCCAAGATCTTCCCTAAGCCTCCAGTTCTCACCTTCAAACAACCTTAAACAGACCGTTGTTCACAGCAAACTACCTGGCCTTCAGGATAACATCGACCACACAACATACAATCTTGTCACGACAACCTATGCAACACATGTCATATCATCGACATGGAAACCACCATCACACATGGAAACACACCCACCATGTGCACGGCAGATATCCATGTGACTTGGCCAACGTTATCCATCTCATATGCTGCAGGCATGGGTGCCCTGAGGCATGCTGTATTGCGCGCGCACACACACACACTCGCTCTTTCTCTCCCCTTCACACACACTCGCTCTCTCTCTCTCCCCTTCACAAACAATCATTCATTCTCTCTCCCTCACACACACAACCACAAACACTCACTCCCTCTCTCCCACACACACACAGTCTCTCTCTTTCCCACACACACACTCTCTCCCACACGCACACACTGTCTCTCTCTCACACACACACAGTCTCTCTCCCACACACACACACTGTCGCTCTCTTTCCCACACACATACTCTCTCTCCCACATGCACACACTGTCTCTCTCTCTCACACACACACACACACACACACACACACACACACACAGTCTCTCTCCGATATACACACACACCTTCTCTCCCACAGACACACACTCTCTCTCTCTCCCACACACACTCTGTCTGTCCCACACACACACAGCCACTCTCTCTCCCACACACAGCCACTCTCTCTCTCCCACACACACACACACTCACACTCTCTCCCCCC